>OX411306.1:27948096-28420143 GCA_948150685.1 Rhaphigaster nebulosa
TGCAATGGAAACCTCGCTTTGTTTGAAGTACTGTCCTAGGGCCATTTCTTGCTTTCGGCACGCCTATTCAATGTTTGTGAGACCCCTCCCACCTTCCTTTCTAGGCAGATAAAGCCTTGCGATGGATGCAGTCGGATGATGCATTCTGGACCCAGTCATACTCGTTCATATTAGTCTATCTAATTCTTGGAGAGATGTTATAGACTATTTAGGACTCCGAAGCTGTATGATATGGCTGGTATAACCCACGTATTTATAGCTTTTATTTTCGATCCTGACGATAGATATGTTGCAAGGATAATCTTCAATCTCTTCTTTAATGATTCCATGAGGCTATTCTTTACATCCTTCCTCGCAATTTTAACATGTTGTTCTATCCCAAGATACTTGAACATTTCTTCTTTTTGAAGATGCTTAATCCGCAGTTCATCATCAAACATACTTTTAGAAATAACTGGTTTTCCTTTTATCACATGAAGAACAGCGCATTTCTCAATACCAAGAGACATCTGTATTGAATCACTAAACTGGATTACTGTTTTTATCATAGACTGTAACTGATTTATTCTTTGCATAAAGCTTCAAATCGTCCATGTAAAAGCTGTGGCTGATTACTGCAGTTGAGTCATTAAATTTTATTTTGTATCCGTTTCCCTCTCGATTTAATAAAATCGATAAAGGAGCCATCGCAAGACAAAACCAAAGGGGGCTGAGGCAATCTCCCTGGTATTTTATTATTATTATTATTCAATAAAAGTTCTTTTGGGTTGGACCATGCCACATTATTGTAAACCTAGATTTTGCTCATCTTGCTGTGAGCCCCTTCAAGGTTAATATCGTAATGAAAAAATAAATAAATAAATAAAATAATTCTAATTTACCTATGTAAGGATGGGAATTTCAATATGTGGGTGACTAAATAGGTTTTCCACTCATTTTATTATTAAAAGAAAAAGAAAAAAAAGAAAAGCAAAAAAAATCTCCTCCTTCTTTGTATTATGTTCTCAGTGTGTTCACTCTTTGTTCTACGCCGCCGATAAATTTAGCGTAATTATGGTTTTGGAATTGGAAATTAAAGTTTTTTACACAAAACCTTTATTTTTCTGGGTGAATGGGGTATCATTTTAAAGCTTATGAATTGATGCAACTTTTGACCCAGAGGCAAACCTCTGCGCCTAAAATTGGCTGTGCTAGAAAAGTGTAAACACAATCAGAAAATACTAATTTTTAAATTTTTAACTGCTATTAATTACTGCATACCGCTTGTGTGAATAAATAAAATTTTAAAGGGGGGTGTTCCTTATAGGAAATTTAATGTAGTTTTTGAAAATGTCCTCGTTTTTACGATACATCAACCAGAAATTAAATAATTACAGTTTTTCATTAAAAAATCGTGCATTTTTAAAAATACATAAACAATAGGCTATCTCTTCGATGGGTTAAGATAGAAATTTCATTTCTGCGCCATTTAACTACAAATTACTTCTAGAATAACCTCCTAAAGTATTGACATCACGAGGTGGGACACCCTGTATATTTCGAAAAGATTTAACAATTGCTATCGTATTTAGTGTAACAAACAAATTGACACATATTCTTAATAGCTGTGGTGACATGATATAGACAATAGCAAAAAATCCAAATCCAGGCTCAGTGTATATTGGTGAGGTAATTAGCATTGCACAATCCTGAATATTGGTTCTTTCTGCTCCATTTACCTTCCGATCAATAAGTTTCCTCTGTCGATGCAGGGTCTGTTTACGATCACAAATGGAGGGTGATCTGGCTTTCGGTAAAGCCATCCGTTTTTTCTGTTTAAACAAATCATCCTTTTTGTCTGATTGGATAGATATAAAGATTGATCAAAAAGTAATGGAAAATTCTGTTAACAATATTGTTATCCAAGGAAATAATATATTCATTTCATTATTGCAATATACTTTTATTTTTTACTAAGAAAACATTAATCAGGAAGTAAACTAAATTCAGAAGAAGAAATTTATCAAATTATAGTCGAAGACTTTATTGAAATTGTTCAGGTAAAAAATTATATCGAGGAAATATTTTTAATTGTAATTAATGACTGAATGCCTCGAAATGTATATCTATAGCATATATATATGTGTGCGCATGTGTTTGATCATTTCATCGTTTATATAAGTATATAAAAAAATGAATTTATACATTTACTATTCGTTTTTGATTCTCCTTGTCCTTGAGTCATATTATTTTATAATTTCTGTGCTACTGTTTCATATAATCAATGTTTAATTATTAAACACATGTAATCAATGAATTAAGAAATTTTGTAATGTGTAAACATAACATACTTGCATGGTGCAAGTATCTTGTCTAATATATCGTCGGTCTTAGTATGAAACCATTTAAGAAAACGTTTTGATGGAAGTTTTTTGTAGTATTTTATTTTTGCCTAAATTTTACACATAATTAATTGTTATTTTTTCTTGGGAATTTGGAAGAAAGTATCTGATGGGTCGTTTTATTAAGAATGGGCTTTAGATAAGAAAATATGGAAGGAGATCATAGAAAGTTTAGGTTAAGGAAACCCATTGTATAAATGAAAAATCCTTAAACTGACCATTATCATACTGTAATGTACCGAAGACATGCGTATCTTTGGTTGTGCAAGTATTCTTATTTGTTTACTGGCCATAAGTGAAGAAGCCATAAGTAAATTGTTTCATTATATATGTGAGAGATAGATGTTTAATATTGGATTTAAACTTTAATATTCCTTTGTTGGTTACTGTATAAGAAAGGTAAGAAAAATATAAAGTACACTTCTCTTATTGAAGTCTCATTTTATGGTCCAAGACCTCTGCACCTAACACCAAACTAAACCAATTAAAATTACAATCGACAAATATTAAATAGCTGTCAATCGTTACATAATCCTGCATGATGCGATTACAGAAAGCAAAAAAAAGGATTCAGAAGATATTTTTAACTGTTTAAAAATTGTTTCTAGCTTAATACATATAAAACTAGTTTTAAGAGTTTTTTTTGTTTTTTTTTTACATTAAAAGCCAATCAGTAGATTGTTTACTGTTATGTTGAAAACTGGGCTTGCATTCGAAATAAGGTGTATTTATAGAAATAAAAATTGTGGTTTATATTAATTGATCCGTGCTTTGTTATCGAATGTGGAACAATCTCCTTCTTAACCTCGCTTTGATTCACGGTTCTTTTGTTTGTTAATTAAGTTATATTATTATAATCATTCGTAGAAAAGTTCAACAACTGAGAAATACTGTGTTCAGGGTCATCAATATTTTGAGCTCTGGCTGTTTCAACTAGTGACATTTATAAACTAGTAATCAAACTCAGAAACTAATACATTAAATTACTACTTTACAGTGTTTTTTGGTAGATTTTAAATTAATAATTTTACGTTATTCAAGATCAGGGACTTCCAAACATTTTATCCTAATGGCCACACTGACTCCTCTACAAAGTCCCATGGCCCATAATTAGTTTATTCCACCAACACGCTCATATTATTAATTACAGTTAAACGGTTTAGTTTCATGGTGTATGTGTTTCATAATTGGTCGTTAAATAACGAATTATTTTGTGTAATTTACTGAATTTGGAGACTTCTCAAGATTATTAAAAATTAGTCAACGGATCTGCAACTACGGACAATTTGGGACCAAAACATATGTAATCTTTATTAACATCCCTATATTAGTATCTTCAAAAGCAATTAATAAAGAAATTAATATACTAGTCATTAACTAAAATAAAAATATTTGGAATAAAATGTTTATTGTTTTGTTTTTTTCCCTGATGTCTACCCGTACTTGACAGAATAAAGATCTGGTTCAGATCATTTTAAGGTGTATTAAACTCTTTGCCTAAATAATTACTAATTTTGAAACTGATATTAAAATTTTACTGCTACTTATATTGGTACTAAATCTTAAAAAAAAATCTGATGCGGTGCGCGCGCGCATCACACAACTTTCCCTTACCGTCCTATAATAATTATCTTTTTAATATAATTTTAAATAGTTCACAAAAAACTGCTTGAAATTAACACAGCAGTATTCACTTCTTCAAATCTTCTCCCACTTAAGTACAATAAAATAGTTTTTTAAAGAATTTTAGTACAAGAATTCTGAACACTTTAGAAAGAGAAAAGTGCACTTTATCATCTCAGCATAAGTGGACCGAAATTCACAATATTCAAAATGTAGATAAAATTATTGTTGAAGCTTGGAACCGTCTTCCAGGATCGTTCAATTAAAAAAATTATGCTTTTGGACTATTGACAATTTTCGGATCCACATATTGTGCGCAAGTCTATTCATATACGAAATTAATAAAGAGTCACTTAAAAAATAATCTTACTGACCTAAAACTTAGTACTGCCTTAAGTTAAAGATTACTGAATATTTACCAAACATTGAAATCTTATCGAACACTATATAGCAGCAATCATCTCATTAAAAAAATATTATTATATTGTAATACACTTCCAAGTGCAGTAGGTATCACAAACTAATTTATAAATAAATAATAATAATTTATTGTAAAATTTAATTATTTTGAAATAAATAAACAATTTTGATGATTTTTCTTAAATATAATATTTATTTTTTGGCGGCTCTTCCATGTTTTTTTCAATATTGATTTGGCTCTTTGTCACCAAAAGGTTGCCGACCCCTGATCTAGGGTCTTGTATTCCTCATAAAATACACTGTATCTTTGTTAATACTGGTCCGATTTTGATGATTCTTTTTTTTGTTTTTTAGATATTTTAATAACCTTTCATTCAATTATATACATAATTTAATATAAATTGCTTGCTTTTTAAATTATGCGCAAATAAAATATTCTTTTCGTCATAAATTTTTTCCCTTCACTTTTTTTTGATATACTAAATACATGAAAAATTAAAGGCCTTTAAGGAGAAGACATTAGGCAAGTTTCATAAAAATCGTTGGAGCCGCTTACGAGAAAATTGTAAAATCCATGATATAATAGCTAATTCCGGTTAGTCCGATGCGTTGTATCTTTGCTAATACTGGCCCAATTTTGATTATTCTTTTATTGGTTTTTAGATAATTTAATTACCTTTCATAAAATTCTATACATAATTTACCTTAAAACGCATACTATTTAAGCTATGCGCAAATAAAATATTCTTTTCATCATAACTTTTTTCCCTGCATTTCCTTAGTGATGTACTACATGAATGAAAAGTTAAAGGCCTTTATGAACAATAATTTAGGCAATTTTCATCAAAATCGTTTGAGCCTTTTTCGTAAAAATAGTAAAAAAGTGTAAAATCGATTATATAAAGTGGCACTTCCGGTTAGACAGTTTTGAAGAAAAAGTTTCTGTAACATCACATGCATGTGCCTATCTTAAATACGTAATTTCAGTATCATTCAACTTTTCGTTTTTGAGCTAGGCTGTTCACATACTCACAGACCATTTTGTGAGCCTTGGTTATTTGGACACTGGGTTCCTTAAAACGTTGAAAACTCGAATCCGTCGAAAATTTTCACGATCACAATATTTCGTATATAGGTAAGGGAAACTAAAAATCTCTATGGCTTTGTATCCTAACATAAAATGACTAACACTGTAAGTAGGTGCCTTAATAAAAATATGCTAGCTAGGAACGAAAAACACATCAACCAGAGTTTTTGACGGCGTGAAAAATCTTTAATGTAATATAAACACATGTTTTCGCACGGATCCTCAAGTATATATATATATATATATATATATATATATATATATTAGCCTATATATAGCTATATTAGCCTATATATATATATATTAGCATATATATATATATATATATATATATATATATATATATATATATATATATATATATATTAAATGGACGGAAGAACGAAGGCGGGAGATTGTAGAAAAAAATGAGAAAAATATGGGCGAAAAAGAAAAAAAAAATAACCCTAGAAATGAAATACGCGTGGTCCTTAGCTGGACTGTATCTCGAAAAAAAAATTACAAACGAACAGAGCCTGGTCAATGCCCTCGGTAATGCTGAGAAAATTACGTTATGTAATGGTCATTAATATTAATTTATGTATCAGTGCGTCGGAACGTCACAGATTTAAAATTAGGCAACTATATAAGGTTTGTAAACAGCTTATTTCTCGAGTGCTCTTGGCATGATAGTTCGTGAAATATACTGGCACAGTCGGTCATCATGCCACTGTTCCGCAACCACATCTACTTCGGGATAGGGAATCCTATTTCCGAGGACCCTCCGTTCGACAGGGACGACGAGATCGCTCGAGATCACGACATCGCCTACTACAACGCCAAGACCTTTGAGGATATCAAGGAAGCCGATTGCAAAGCGATCAGGGAGTTCGGGAGGGACCTCGTCGAGACCGGCAACTGGCACAGTCTGGTAGGAGCTGTAGGTCTGGGCGTGAAGACGGCAGCGGAGAGGATCCTACACCGTCCTATATATCCGAGGCGACCGGGGTCATTTTGCTGTGGAAAGACTCCTACGACCGTAGATAGATTAGAAGATGTCGAAGAAGCAAAAGAACAAAAGGAAACTCATAGCCCTTCAGAAGAACAGGATGGTAAACTGAGTGTGTAATTCTGGAAGATATTGCTGATAATTTTAAAGTTCACAGGTGCACTATAAATATCAATCTTTGTTATGATGTTAGTGAGATGTTATTTCGAAATAATTTATTTAAATTATATAATCCTTGAGAACTTGATGATCACAAAACCTTGACTTTTTTTATTTATTTGATTATAAAATGTCGTGTCAACAACCGGTATAATTCAAGTTGTTGAAATGAAAGGAATTCAATTATAAAAATTATAAACAATTGCATAAACCGAGTTTCATAAATCATAGTAGTTGCATAGTTTAGGATGGTAGTGATCGATTTCCCCAACTGAATTATAAATTATATATTTTAAATAAATAGGGCATATTTGCAATTTGAGTTAGTTGAGAATGACATTGGCAAAATAAACTATAAATCATTGTTTTACTTTTTATTTAATTACTAACCGCCAAACTGTTATAAAAAATTAACTTTTTCCCTCTTTCTAAATATATATTACGCTTGTCATTTGAATTTCATATCTTGATAACGAAATTATTTTTTTATATTCAGTTTTGTTTATAGAAGTAATTTAGTACGTGTTTCTACCATTGAGAAAATTTGACGATTGAACAAATTTCTTTAAATGGGTTGTAGATTGTGTTCAATATTTGACAATAATAAGATGTATTGTTCTGCGAATTATAATTCAAAGTTTTGATACAGTTTAGTGTGAACTTTTATGACATTATTACCTATAATGCTCCGATTTATTATTCTAAAATAATAATTAGGATAACTAATAAAATTTGATGATATAACAATAAGAACCAAGTAATTGATTAGAATCGATCCATCTTCTACTTTTTTATTTTCTTCAAACACTAATTTCCACGTGTTTGATTACATTTCTACATGTTCTATGCTAAATGCATAATACATTTGTCAGAGATATTTAATATGCGTTTCTAAAAAGACGATAAAAATGAATCATGAAGTGTGTTCTATTTGAATGAAGAAAAAAAACATTGGCAACAGTGTTTCAATTGTCAGGTGAAATTTTCAGGGTTTTTTTCCCGCTGAAAAGACATTGGTAATGATTTAATAATTTTAGTTATTAAATTAATATGGATGATGAATATAAGTTTTTCTATCCCATTATTTTAATTTAAAAAAAATAAGACTACCATTTAATTGGTTTTTAATCATAATAAATGTTTTTTAATGTTAATCCTTAATGCGAATTGTGCCTAAATAAATTTGTTAATGTTTAATTTAAATTTCGTTAAAAAATAGAAATAGAAAATGATTTAATTATTGTAATTAAACCATAAAAATAAATGTGTATGGTTTTTTTTTTGTCATTTGAATAAACGGGGAAAAATCAATCTAAAATTTAGGAAGAAATAATAGTGATTTAAAAATGTATAATGGTGTTAGTAGAAGTATTTAATATTTGTTTGTAATATTTTGTTATGAATTATGCACCTTATTATGTATTTTTAACTATAATAAACTTTTATTTTTTCTTTCTATTTTGTTATGAATTATGCACCTTATTATGTATTTTTAACTATAATAAACTTTTATTTTTTCTTTCTATTTGTATAATATTTTTTAAACACCATTTTTCCATATTTTATTTTAATTTAATTTTTCAATAGTTCTTATTCCATGTGTTACATTATTCATTAAATAGGCCATCCTTTATAACATTGCTATTATGATTTTTAGCAATGTTCTGAGAATTATGCTATGGCATCTCTAATAATATTTACTAATATGATTGTATTTATAGTAGAGATTTAAAATTAAAAATAAAACGAAAAATAAATAAATAGCTAATATATAATTAATTGAAATCATTAGTTGATGAAGATGATATTTATCAAATTGCTGTTGCACGATTTCTCAGTTGATTGGATTGATCATGTCTTTTAAAAAATAACATGATAAAAAGTTTAATGTTCATTTTCTCAAAAGTTCAAACTTCAAAGTTTAAAGTTCATATTCTCAAATTTCAAAAGTTTGTGGCGTAATCCACCCGTGTCGTAAATGACTGTTTATGTAGATTTATTTTAGTGAAATGCCTTTTTAAAGTTTTTATCGCTAAATTTAAGATAGCTTAATAAAATTTAAGAAGTTATTGATAACTAAACAAAATGAGAAAATTTTCTGCAGTTACGAAATCAACTTAAGCTTGAACAATATTTTTTAATTTAAACTGATTAAGAAGATATTTTTCCTAATGGACTATAAAAAAAGTGACTTATGTAATTCATTTATAACTAATTCTAAGTTTTAGTATCCGGGCAATCATTACCTTTATCAGAATCTAGTTAGGTTTAAATAAAGGTAATGTTGTTTAAACAAAGGTGTGCACAAACAGGAGCATCTCCGTAACAAAATAGATTAATAAGAAGTATAACAAAGAAAAGGAGTTCGGTTGATAAAGGAAGGAGGGAACGAAGAGAGAAAGCAACAAAATATAATTTCAGCTAATGGCAAAGGATACACTCCTCATCAAAGGACTTGTAAATGGATTAAATGAACATAATATGTTCATGTTTAGATCGAGAATTACCACGAAAGATCTAATCCCTGGCCACCAAATTAGATACCATGACTTCGTAAATTTCGATTTTAACCAGAATTAAATTTTAAATTAGAATTGATAGACCTCAATGTTAAATATAGTGTACCAGTTTAAAAAAGAAATAATATGAATAAAATCGATTTTATTTTTATATAGTTATGTGGTTGTGGTCAATAATTACTGCAGTTCAACTCTGTTAAAATATGAAAATTTTATATGATAACAAGAATTAGTAATTAATAAACAATAAGAGGAAGAGGTTTGATTTTTGTTTTTAAACAAACAATACGAAATCAAAATAAGTGGTGCAAAAATTGGCACAGTTTCTAGGTTTTTAATATTTTATTTCTCATCATAATTGGTCTTTTATCCAGATTGGATAGTCAGAGAATCATAAAACATATAATAATAATAAAAAAATTGGCTTAGACACGAAGAAACACCTGTTGCATAAATTTTTTCAAGTCGTCACACAAAACATGAAAATTCAAGTGAAGGTTGTAATATAACGGTCCACTCTAACGAAAAAGTCTTGAGATGTATTGCATTTATCCTGCTTTAAATACCAAGTCACTTTTTAAAATATTTGAAATGTTATCTTAAAAATGCTTTAAAAACGAGAGATTTTTCATTCTTCTGCTACATTAACTAGTACTCATAAATGGTATTTTTTACTATGTTTCTCTCTTTCATCTATTTAATTATATAAAACTAGATTCTGTTTAGTTCATATTGTGATTATTGTAAATATTCGTTACATCAATTGAAACCACTCAAGATATTTCACTTCATATCGCCACTTCATTATTTTTATTGATACTGAAGAGGGGGCAAAGCTTCTCCGAAATGTCTAATATATATATATTGAGGAGAAAAATTGTGAAGATACCGGTATAATATTGAAAATAATTAATATATATTTTATACTAATACTTTCCGAATTTTCTCAATAATGAAAGAACTATATATACGTTTTTCCGTTATTAACCGCGAGACATTGCCCTAATCAAGTGTATAATTTGGCACCACCTGCAACAGTTGGGTTTTATATGAAGCAATAACTTATAATACGTATTTGATAAGTTCTATAATAAGTTATAATTCAATGGAGAACTGACAAATAGGGACGGTTCATTAAATAATTTGGCCAATGGAAAGTCGTCTAGCATATGCTTCTCCATCTGCCTACCTACTTTAAATATGTATATTATCAAACAAGAGCTGTATGAGGTAATAATTTGTATCATAGTACCATCTCTTTAACCAGCTCCTTTTCAGGTTTGGGGTATTTTGAAGCATGTGTGCAGAGTTCATGTCTTGCAATTAATATAATTTTCCACCACGTGCCTAGAGTTTGTTATAATTTTTTTTGCATCAAGTCGGAACAAAAAAAGTGAACAATATCATTATGGTTGTTTTTCACTGTTCTTTGCAATGGTGTCATATAATTAATGTTTTTTTTATTGCAAATATCGTACCTTGTAGATATGTGTCTTTTTAGCAGTTTTGTAAATTATTTTTTCCAGAGAGGGACACGCTTGTTGCTAGTTATATTAATATATTGTATTGCTATGTTTTATCTAGATTGAATTGATATATTTTAGCTGATAATATATTAATCTGTTAGGATGCCGTTGGGCAATCATTGAGGATGATTGTCCCAAAATCATCATTATAAGTCAATATGAATTACTTGTTTTGTCCTCTAAATTGGATACCTTTCCAAGGGCCTGATTAGTGATTACCATTATTTAATAATTAAGCAAGATAATATTCCTTCTTCTAAGTTTCATAATAATGCTAACAACCATGATGCTAATCAAGTTTATTCCTATCATACTTACTCAAATATATTCAAATTAATAATGGACGTGGTTTCTAAAGAACAACCTCCTTCCTAACATTTATCTTTGTTCATCAAAATTAAAGTAATAAACTGTTACAAGAGTTTAACCATGGAATGATTCAGACTAGACCATTAACTGTTCTAACATAACTAGCTTATCTTTAATAATTGGTGTTGATGGTCAGTGAGCATCTCTCCATCGGGTTCCCCTGCATATCAGGTAGAGTTAGTAGTTGTCCTCGATGTTCGGCCCCCGAGTTCGCCGTTGTTATTAAATATCAACCTTTAAAGTAACAAGGAAAATTGTTTCTAATTGAAAATGGTTTCAAATACTTTTAAGAAGAAATTAAAATGTTGTTAATAAAAATAATTGCAGAAGTGTCAGATCCATTTATGCTCTCACCAACTGATTGCATTACTATAGCATTACTCACACCCTAGTGCTAAAAAAAAAAAAAAAAAAATTCTCCTAGTCTCCATAGCTTGGACTATATACGACCTACCTTACCCCATTCCCCTGGAAGGCAGGCTACTTATCCCATCCATCGAGCATCCGCTAAGAGGTCAGCTATATAGGAAGGTATGCCCTCGGGGCAAGGCTTTACGATGTATTTACATAAAATATTTCATGAGATATGGAAAGATATTTATGTTTTATCAGTTGCGTAGATATTTAAAAATATACTGTACAATGGTTATTTTGGTTAAGGGATGGCAGTTTCGAGCTTAAAGCTTAAAGGACAACTCTTTTATATAAGGCTACAATTTTCTTACTTTTGCTTTTTTCGGCTGTTATAATTTTTAGGCAAATGAATTTAGATGTTTCAATAACTGTTTGAATCACCAAAATGGTTCCATTTATTTTTTTTAATTATTATTAGTAATACTTGTACAGTTAAGAGTATGTAGAAATGTTGGATGAATGGGAAATGCTTGACTATCATTATAATTTTATTATGAAAAATATATTAATGGATGTTCAATGGATCAGGTGGTTGATTCAATGTAGGCAATACAACTTTTCCAGCTTAGCATCATATTCCAACTGTTTCATTTTAAAGTTTAAATACGTGAGAGATATTGACGAAATGAATGAAGAATGTGCAGTTTTCATCCATTTCGCCAATAATAATTCACCAATAATAACTCTAAATATATAAGATATATAATTGCATGGTGTAAAATATTTTATAATTATAAATATTTTATTAAACCTTGTCGAAGCCGATACCGAGCGGCCTTGAATTTGGATATATATACAATATAGCTATTATACATATGCAATATACATATATATATATATATATATATATATATATATATATATATATATATATGCTTATATAATATGTGTATATGCCGTGTATGCGTATATGTGTATATGACATATATGCCGTACCGTCTCGACTTATTTATACATATGGGAGACATATATATAGGAAATATATTTAAGAGATATTTTTAAGAGAGACTGAGGTAAAGTGGCTATTGGCGTTTTCCCGCTAAAAGCTTTTCCAATCTGGTGGCAAGGTTCCAAACTAACGCTTAGATCAGCCATTAGTGTTATGTCAAAGTGTCATTGATCAGTTAATCAAATTGTGTTTAATTATTCTAAATCATTAATTACTGATTAATTTTTAAATTGGGTAAGCTGAAAACTCTAAATTAACTTTAAAATAATACAGCATATGACGAATTTGAAAGTTCTTCCTGGAACGTAATTGGGATTTAATGAAATGGCCTCTGACGGGGCTAAGTGGCCAGGTTAATAATATGGCAAAGTTGATGACCGGTGCCTTTGCTGCTAAAATTGAATTATTAGATTATTTTAACATGTTATATTAACTGAAGAGATTTTATTTAGTCTTTTATATTTAGGGAATCAAAGGAATTCCTTGAAGTTTATATTGGTGTATTAATTTACGATCTGAACGTGTAATGGAAGCAATTAATAACATTACACCGCGGAACTCTGAAGTTATAATTATTGAATAAATTTTATAATTATTGAATAGATTTTAGTACTAAGGAAGGGGGGGAAAGTGGATATTGCATATGTTTTGCCTTGAACAGTGCTGCTGCCTGCCAACAATGAACTATGCTGCAGGAAGCTAATTTTAGTTATTTACCTGAAATAAAAATTCCTGGTTATGATTTAATAACCGCCGAGGCGCTCCAAAAGATGCCCAGAGAAGCCATCGTGTTCCTGACGACAATATACTACTGTATACTAAGGACAACTAAAATTCCTATACAATGGAAATATTCACACATCAAGATGATACATAAAAGGGACGAAGACATATTCAATCCCTTATCGTACAGTATCCTTCCAATACACTCTATTTCGAAATTTTGCTTTGAAAAAGATTAATTGATATACTTACTGACCAAAACACAATACCTGGAAACAGTGCGTTACCTTGGACTAATATTCGACCGAAGGATGACCTGAGACCAACACGTCAAAATAAAAAGAATGACTCTAAACAAACGACTGAAATTACTGTATTTTTTCAAATCGTCAAAACTAAAAATCAGGCCGAAACTCAATACATACACATACCTACTTAAACCCGTATATCGCCTCATAGATTTACGGTTCAACAAAGGACAAACGATAGGGCCATAAGACCATTAGGAGAAGACTAAAAAGGAGTTGGATGAGAGATCTCCTTTCCTGAATAAATGGATTAATTCAAGACCGGGAAGAGGTGCTGCTGGGTACTATCTATCCTTCCTGATGCCTATCATGCCACGAATGTCTATTACGTCCATGACCATTTGCTTATTGTCACTCTTTTGTTAAGCAGATGCGAATATATCATTGAAAGATAAAAATAATTATAATAATAATATTAAAAATATTTAATAAAAAAGAATAATTTTTAAAGAAATAGAACATGATATGTTGCTAAATTTATAAATAAGCTTATAAGCTTAATGTATATTCTTGAATGATATACATTTATTAAATATTTATTATAAAATAAAGAGCTGACATCCCATCTCACCTTAAATTAGTTTTAGTCGATAATTATTTGGCTGTCATGAAAAACTATGTAACTTCACTTATATAAACCTAACGGAATTAATAAGAATGCTTCATTCAAAAAACATAATTATCACAGATAAAAATTAATACATAATAAAAATAATTATTTACCTAAATAATCAATAAAAACGTTTAATAAATTAAGAGAATTTGGGCATTATCTAGAGTTCTAAATTATTGAAAACAAATATTGATTTTGACTTATCTACTTCTTAACCCTTGACATAAAAATATATCTTGAAGGGTTATGACGTAAAAATTCATATACTTTTGAAATATTTAAGTATATTATTCTAAATATATAAGTTATTAATTTTTACATATTTGTATTAAATATTTTCTACAACCTCACCATGCTGAGCCAATTATACTACAAACACGATTCGGTTTACGAGGCCATAAATATAAAGAAGAGAGATAAATACATTATTCATTGATATCAGTGGCTATAAAACATGTTGTACAGGAAACCGTAACCCCGTATTTTATAGCGTCAGATGGCAACTTTAGATTCCCTACAGGTTGGAAATCTCTACTACACGTACTTCGTGCAACAATATAGATCAAGTGTGACGTTAAGACCATTATTGGTTGCCTGTATTATAACCGATAATTAGTGAGAAAAGGATATTTAAGAATCGACAAATTTTAAAGTTTGTTTTTTATGGAATGTTTTGAATTGCCCTCATGTAGTAACTTTGCATTTCTAATCCATTGCGAAGATAAATATTTTATAAAACATTATTGAAGGAGTAATTTAAACTCCATCTGTTAAATATATTAATACTTACCATAATGAACTAAACGCCGAGAGTATTAGAACAATAGTCCCAGAGCGCACGGTTCGAAGCCAAGTTGGTTGTATTACTATCTAGCTCGGTTAATCTTTAGTTTATTGGTGGCCACACGAAATATATTACAACACATCAACTACGATGAGATTAGGTTCCCGATCTATCTTAACAGCAGTTTGAGGTTGCCGAAAAGGACAAATAGTCCTTTTTACCGGAACAGTTTCCACGCCAGTGCCAGTATGTAATTTGCAATAACAATGATGATCATTTGAACAAACACACCCTCGTCATACCCGGGCTGCCCTAACTACATTGACCGAGAATCAAGGACTCTGAGGTAAGCAAGGGATGCGGTTCGATGGAAACCCAGGACGTTTGAGAGGGAATAGTTCCAAATCATGATTTTGAGCTGTCAGGCACAGCGGAGGATAATACCCGTAAGGCAATGGACGTGGTCAACACAGCGTGAGACGCGGCAACTCTGGTATTGCTCGATTCACGGTCTACTTGTGGAGCGACTTGATAACAAAGCGGTATGTGTATTGGCCAGGATGCCACCACTATAGTCGGGGAGCCCGTCACAAAATAAATGACTCATTTCGTACGGAGGTTTGGGAATATAAAATGAACATTTCCACAGGCCTTACATGAAAAATGCACGTATTACAATTTATAGCCGCTGAAATATAAAATGGCGGGCATAAATAAAAAACGAAATTATTTTACAAATTTTGGATTTTCGTTTATAATGAAAGAACATCAAATTCTGCGTCTAATGAGTACCACAACATAATAATTTGGTTAACGGGTGTGGTCGAAAATCACGATCAAAAACGACTATTTTTTCAAAGAGAGTGGCAGTTTTCTATATGTGAGTATAATCTATACAAGTTTTCTTTAAGAAAAGAACTCATAAAGTAAAGTTGTAGAGGATCAGATTCTGCATCCATTGAGCATGAAACATTTTAAATTCGGTAAAGTACCCCTCTTGAAATTGGAAATCTCCCGATTATCGACAATTAGCATTTTAGTCCAGTTTGATTGGAATTTGGATTTGCAAAAGAATGGAGTCATTTTAATTTTCAGGTATGTTGCATGTACTACCCCTCTTATAAAAATATCCAAGTTTTCAACCTTCTGCGTTTTTCGCCGTCTTGAAAAATCGCTAAGAATGAACTTTTTTTCAGTTTTTCCATATTAACTCGCTTCTAGGTAATTTCAGGCAATAATTGCCAGCACCAATTGTAAAGAACGTTAAATTTCCTAAAAGTTTTATATAGAATATTTTTGAAAATTCTGAATAACTACTGAGATACCGGGCCGTGAAAAGCTGCAAAAAAAGGATTTAAAAAAATGTCAGTGTTTCCGCATTAGATATGATTTATTTTAAGCACGCATAAAACTACAGACACCTCAGATGCTGTAAATACATTGTCTGATATTAGGAGATGGCGAATTTCATAATAGTGGCATAACAACTTCTTATTTTGTCATCTATAATTCCTAAACGGTGCATTCTATCGAAAAAGTTATTTGTATATTGAATTAAAAAGCATAAAATTTTTCGTCTAATGAGAACCACAACATAATAATTTAGGCTAGTGTTGTGGTTGAAAACTACGGTCAAAACGACGATTTTGTCAAATATAGAGACATAGTACTAAATATGAGTTTGCGACTGTGGTTTTCGACCACACCAAGTATCCAAATTATTGAGTTGTGGTACGCATTAGCCGCAGGATTTTATATTCTTTAATTTAATATTAGTATATTCTGCTAGTGATAGTTATAGTTATAGTAACGTTTTCGATGGAATACACCGTTTAGAAATTATAAGTGAAAAACCAATAATAGTCCTTAAATTTCGAGTTTTTTGGCCACTATTTTTAAAAACTGCCATCTTCTAATGTCGGTAGATAACGTTTTTTAGCATAAGGAGTGTAAAATAAATCACATCTAATTCTTTGGCCGCCATTTTGTATTCCAGTGGCTATTAGTTGGCAGACGTGCATTATTCATGTGAGGTCTGTGGACTTTTTTATAATTGGCAAACAGGTTAACTTGTTAACCTTAAATGGACTGAAAATGAGTTTTTGGGAAGAAGTAAAAAAAAATTTTAAGCGGTTTTAAAGATAGCGAAAAACGCACTTTCAGGATGAGATTGAAAATTTCGATTTTTTAAAATATGGGCAATATAACATACCTCGAATTTAAAAATTACTCCATTATCTGCCAACCGAAATGTAAATCAAATTGGGCTAAAATGTTAGATGCCCGAGATTAGTAGATTTCTAATTTAGAGAGGTGTACTTGACCGAATTTAAAATGTTTTGTGCTCAATGGACGCAGAATATGATGTTCAACTTTTATGTTCTTTTGATAGAGAACTCATTTCCAAGCTGCAGACTCATATATAGTACTTCGTCACTGCTTTTGACAACATCGTCGTTTTTGACCATGGTTTTCGATTACACCAATCAATCAAATTATTATGTTGTGGTGCTCATTAGACGCATAATGTTATTTAATTTAAAATAGCATGGCTTTATTTTCGATAGACTGTTTAGGAAAGTAGAAAAAACTGTTCGATTTACTGTACATGATATATAGACGAAAAACCAAAAATAACCCTAAAAGTTTTTTTGGCCGCCATTTTGTATTCTAGCGGCTTGGCAGACGTGCATTATTCATGCCAGGCTGTGGACATGATGATTTTGTATGCCCAAACCATTGTATGAAATGAGGCAGTTTTTTTGTCACGGGCTGCTGGAGTAATAGAGTTGAACACGGAAGAGAGATGGCGATATTTATATTTATTAGAATTAGAAATTATATAATTTATAAATTAGAAATATAATTTATACTTACTTTGTATTGAATACTATAACGCTGCACTCAGCGTTGAATACTATATCACTATACTCGCCAAATTTCACTGCATTAAAAGGATTAATTATGGCTTTTAAAAAAATCATTTTTAACGTTACGTTTTTTACCTAAAACCTCGTTTAGTAAATTCATTTTGAATTTTTAAATTTTTGTTGATTTCATTGTTATAAATTTTCTATTCCTTCTTCTTCATATATTAAATTTTCTTTCTCCAAAATAAATAATAACTAAATTAAATGTTTTTTTTTTTAAATAATAAAAAGAAATAAGAAAAAGAAACACTATTTTTGAACTTTAAGGTTGGCCAATTTATTTGTGTCCATTCGATCTTCTCTATATACCTACCATCAGTAAGAAATAATTTATATTTTACAGTTCCCTAATGCATTGGCTTGATCAATAATGCAGCATACTTATCACACCTGGCTGGTTTGGCAATTTGTTATGAATATTTATTCCTCTTGTATTGTTATTTTAATTTTTTTCTTTAATACTTTTTTAATTGTAAGAAACGATTTAAATTCTTCATTATCTTAAGATTTATGATTAATAATCTCAAGTAAACCAGTTATAACCCCAGCAGTAACATTTTGAATTTTTGTATTCTATGAATACGTCTATGAATTTGCAACCCTAGAGTTGGTAATCCAAAAACCCAATGATAACAATATCCATTTTGGAATCGTAGCTCCGAACGTATTGTTTGAATTCAAAATTCAATTACACCTCTTGATAGCCAAGAGATAAAAGAGCTAGTTACGCTGATTGGAGAAAGCTGTTTAAAGCGCGGCGGAGTGGTGTGTGCCGTAATTTTGAGTTTAGTTTACCAAAGTTTACAACTTCCGCGTGAATCAATCGATTGCGTTTATAAAATAAATGGTTTGAAGGTATTACAATGTCGGCTGATAAGCGTCGAAAAAAAACATTGTATACGGTTGGAATCCTATGATATCTCTTACTAATGATGAAATCCCTTGAAATCGATATATTCATTGCCGATAAGCAAAAAGTCAAAACGTCCGAGCGCGGCAACGATGGTATTCGATTTTGTGCGATCTGCGATTATGAAGACCGATCATTTCCCGCTTTCATAATCTGAATTTTTAATTTGTCATAAATCGAAACTCCAACACCTAGGCAACACCTGCGTTGATTTAACGTTCACCAGAAATGTCTTTGTGTGTGCCATTTATATCCTGCTTTTTCATACCCATCATAGACCTTTCATAAATAATATTATAACTGACAAGGGAAGGCTACAGACGTGTAATCACCAATTTCAGTGAAACTTATTTTGGTGATAATAATAAGTCGAAAAATATTAGATATATGCCGGAGGGTTCTTGTCAATGCGTCCTAGCAGCCAAGAAAAAAAAATTATTTTATATAATTTAGACTTCATATTATTTAATTCAATTAATACTTCATATTATTGTTTTCTGTTTTTGCTCTGCATGGATTTCAAAGTTCTTATATAACAAAGGATTTTTTTGGGGGGACGGGGACAAAATAAGTACATTTTTTTGCCGATTGTATTAAATGAGTTAAAATGTACAAAAAAATCAGCAAAACCAAAAAATGCTTCTAGTAAAGTAGGCAAAAAACAGCAACATATTTTAGGAAATAGCATGCCAGATCCGTTCCTTAAATTAGAATTTTCGTAGGAATAAAAAAAAATTCGGACTTGATTTTTCTGGAGGATTTAGTGTTCCTTCCGATGTTCTCAGTTTACTTAGGCATTCATAAATCCTCAGGATTTTGCCCAAATTCTACGTTACTACAACCATTGGAAAGCTGAATTTCTGATCTCTATTTATTTATATCTATGAATTTATTTATTTTACTTATTTTTACACTTAAATAAAAACTGTTATTATTTAATTATGTAAAAATAATTTACTTTTTGAATTATTAAAATTTTTGAACTAATAATTAAATTTTCTATTTATTTATTTTAGTTTTAAAAACATTTAAACTCATTTAATAAAATCGGCAATAATTTTTCCTTATTTTACAGACAGAAAAAAAATTGATTGGTATACGAGTGCATTGAAATTCATGCAGAACACAGGATGAAAAAAATAAAAATAATTTTTTTCCCGGTTCCTTGGGCGTATTGGCAAGTACCCTCGGACACATTTCCAATATTTTTCGACCTATTAGAACCAAAAAAAGTTTCAATTAAATCGTCTATGCAAGGTCCATAGCCTCCCCTTGGGAGTAAATATTTGTTGTTTTATTTATTTATTATTTTTGTATACTGTAGATAAGAAAAAAGTCTCAAATAAAACATTAAAAAGCGAAGGACTTCTTATTGTTCTAGAAGTTGCTATGTCATACTCTCTCTCTCAAAAAAAATACAAACTTATAATAAGTTATAATATAATTATAATTTATAACGCAATCGCGTTAAAAAACGCTAGTGTTCCTGATACAGATGTCTCGAATTCTATATGTTAATATACCCCAAACTAACTTAAAAAATCACTCAGTTATTTGGTGACTTTATTCTTTTTTTTTTTTCTTTTTTTTCTGCATTTCTTTTACCTTGCTTCGACTGTTGGTTATATATTTTTTTGGTACTATAATATTTATTCGAATAAGTAAATGAACATAACATTTCATTGAGCTAATATAAAGTGCTGGTCTTAGGAACTACATTATTCTAAGAAATGCCTCTGCAAATATTTCTTATGATTATGAAAGTTAGAAACTTGCGTGCTACAGTCCATTGCATCCAGAACTAATGTGCAGTCCCTATAACAATTTTAATCTCAGCCTTTAAAGCATGTAAGAATAAACTTCATCTAAAATAAAATACTATAAAATAACAACGAAAAACAAGGTCACGGCTTATTTCAAAATTACCTTTTTCCTGCTTTATATGTGTATTCGTCAAGTCTGCTTGACCTCACGATTTAAACTTGTGTTCATTTAACTAATCGTCTATTCACTTTCACTGAAACAGTTGTAAATGCTTAGAAAACCTATTTATCAAGTCGGACTTTACCCTAATCATATTGATTAATTTTTTATGTGAGAGATATGATTCTTTTGTCAAGATACTTTTTGGGAAACGTTTGTAACTAACTAATTTTTAATATCTATGCTGATTAGCTATAAGTTTATCTATACTTTATCTTTTATAGATATTCTACAGCTTAATGTGATAATAAATTATATATTCATATTTTTAGGTGGAGGTACTGAGGTTGAGGATGAGCCTACCTTCTACTGAGAGTAAGTGATTTAAAAAAAATCATTAATTTTTCCTTTATTTATTCTATTTCTTCCTTAATTTATTTTTTCTAGCTCGTCCATTAGTTAAGGCTGTCTACGTGATACTAAATTACTCCTGAGTAATTCTCCTTTAACCTGGTGTAGAAGAAATAATGGTCTTCCATACCTATTAATTTGTTTTAATGGTTTTCAGCTCTTGTCAACGGCTTGTTATCTTAAAACTAGAAAGAAACCTCGTATCAACTGTAGAACCAAATTAAATGTATGCTCACTTTGGTATAGCTTTTAAATGTAAGTATAAAGATCGAAAACCGGGCAAAGATACAGTCGGTATAGTGGCTTACTATAAACTTTACAATATTTTGTACGGTTTACTGTACTGGGATTTTACGTATGTCAAATAATTCTTTTTGTGTTATTTAACTCGTAGTGTTAGTTAAGATAAAATTTGGTACGAATTTAAAAAAATAATCAACCATAGTGAAATATACCATAAATTGTTAGGGACTGATTGTTTTGCATTTAATACATTTAAATTATATTTTTTACATTTAAAAAGATTAATACAGATACTATACTAAAACTTTTTATATGACACGATTTATATTGCAATTCGTAAACTCTTTCATTAATATCTTATTGTTTGACAGATTTTTATTTTACTATTTGACAGATGATATTTTATTCTTAAAGTTCTTCTAGATTATAACCACTGAGGCACTGACCGATTTTTTAAAAAGTTTTCGAATGACTGTGCCGCAATTTATATATTGATATCGGACCGTTTGAACGAGGAGCGATTTTTTTTTTCCAACATTTCCTTAGACTAATACTTTTGTAATTGTAGTGTATACGATTGTTTCCTTCATAATATTCCTCCAATATATGAATGAATCTATATTTTGGGGAATGCAGTATTAAATATTGATCAGTCCTACTAGGAAAACCTCCGACAAGTGAGTTTTTGTGGATAGAGAAAAGTAGGGAAAATATGGCTCGTTCTTTAACAAATGAAAATAAATATTTTTTCTGTAAATTAATCAGAATATTCATAAAATACCCTGCTCTCTTTCTCTTTATTTTAATGAGTTTTTTTTTTTTTAAATCAGAAGAAAGAAAGTCAATATTCCAAGAAAACCGTTATGGTGAATAAACTATTGTAATACCGTAACAATAGATAAATCATGTTATAATATCGTTAGTTAATTTTTTAGCGAGGATGGTGCTTATTTTTTGTGTTTATTTTTTTATTAGTGTTTATTATGTATGTTTTTAATTTCAACTTCTAATTATTCATCAAATTCAGAAAGGCTGGTTTCATTCTGAATCGTAGGTTCGATTACAAGAATACTGTATTTGACCTAATTCTCCCATTTTTTATGATTTATATATGGAAGTCATGGTACAACGCCACAATATTAAAATTTCTCACCCAGCTGCAAATACACCCTTTGACTAGAGATATTCAGGCAGACTCAAAGTCTTAGGTTTATATGAGAAAATTCCAGAGCGAGATCTTCATAAAATATTGAGAGAGGAATTGGACAGGTCGGTTTGAAGGGGATCTCAGTTTTCCATCTTCTTGAATCTAGTTAGAGCACCTTCACGGTTGGTTAGCCGGGTTGGGTTATTTCGGTAGATTTCAGATGAACTTATGCATATAAGGAATAAAATACAAAGAAATCTTTTTGCGAGTAGATATATCATTGATATGGGATTCGAATCTAATATTTTAAACAAAGTACAAATTTTCCTTATTTTCATCTGACTACGTCGTGGCCACAAGGATGGTCGTGTGATTAGCCATATATTAGGATTATAACGATTTTTTGAGCGAACGTCTTTTTTTGATCGATTTTTGAGTCTGATGTCTCCAATTAATCAATGACTCCTCGTAAATGTTCTGGAACGATTTGAGCTCAAAATATCCGTTAAATATTGTTTTAAATGTGTTTAATCTGCCCGTTTGTGGGTGTGTAACGATTTTAGGAGCGAACGGCTCAACCAATATTTAAGTTGGCTGAAACTTCTCGGTGGATTCCTGTAAATGTTTGGATACAATTTGAGCTGAAGATACAGAACAAATTCTCCTGGTTTGGTGATATTTCATATTATTATATGAAATGGTATGTCATATGCAATCAAATGTAAATTGATTGACTTTAAAATGTAAAATAATTTCATTAAAAAAAATTACTACGAAAATAACCCTATTCGTTCTAAAGGATGGAACATACTTGCATATCTACAAATACTTAAACACATTTGTGGATTGTTAGTAAAGTTGACTCTTGTGAATATTGAAACTAGGTGTAGTGGTCGGGTGCCTTCCAACACATTCAGTGCATTCCGTCCCATGCATCTGTGCATGTGAAATTACAGAAAGTTCTTTGTATGTGTGCGTGTAAATATACAAAATGTAAATTAAATATATTACCAGGCGAGGCTTGAGTTTTATTCGGGTAGACCTTGGGGTAGTACCCGACTTCTACACCAAGTTTCAATATTCATATACATCAACTTCACTGATAACCCATCAATGTGGTTAAGTAAATTTGCAATTACGGTTAGAATAATTTTCGTAACAGATTTTTTTTTTTAAATAAAATATTTTTAGCTTTATTTATTTATTATATCAACAAGATCAAATTGTTGAGAAATAAAAATTGAAGAAGTAAAATTAAAATTTAGGTTTATAAAAAAATATGGAAGATACTACAATAAAATAAAAAATTGTGTCTGAATCAAATTTTTTTTTTTCAAAATTTTAATTCGCACCTTCCACTTATTCGTTACAAAAATTATAAATTTCTTCAATTGAAAAAATTAACGAAAAATAAGATAACTTCGGACATATTTTAGGCATTAGCCTGAATTAATGAATTAAAAATATAAGTAGTTTTAAATATGAAGTTCAGATCTATATAAAAATGATGATTGATCGCATTTGATCGATCAAATTGTGTTATGGTATTTTAGTTATATACATACACCTTCTACCTCTGTGAAAAAAATTAAAACCAAATGTTACCAATTAAAATTTTTAGTTTGACTTTTTTTTGGTAACTGTTATATTTAACATGATCGAAATTATATCGCAATTGTTATTCAAAAATTTTACAGAAATTTCCATATTTCTAAAATATTATAAGTGTAATAAAACTTAAAATAAAGCCTAATATGACTAGTTTATTTTAATTTTGTTTATTTAGGCCTATTATTTTGTCTAAACTCAATAATATCATTATTGTCGTTGCATAAAAGTGCATACGAAACTGAATACATTATCAAAACTGTATTGAAGATATCCGAAAGTCTGTTAATTTCCGATTTGCAGCAAATCATAATAGACACCTTTGGGGGAAGATGACAAAAGTTAAAGATATATAAACTGTGTATATAAACTTTGTAATTATTTTTCATACCAGTTCCATCCTCTACTTACTAAAACAAGCTACTTGAGACCTATTTGAAGAAACAAAAAAAAAAATAGTTTTAAGTATAAGGCTTCATTTTTAGTTTTATTACACTTACTATAATATATTTTAGAAATGTGGAAAAAAAAAACAAATTTAACACTTTATAACAAAAATAAAAGATTATTGATATAAATATTTAACAAATAGTATTACATATATAGGAGTATTACACCTCCTCAATTTTGGGTCAACTTTATAATATCCAAACTACTAACAAATTTCATTAATTCGGTCCGAAATTTATTGTATAGATCGAATTCGGTCATTGGCCAATGTATTCCTTTCAGAATTACAGACATAATTAGTTTATACCTTTGCCTCTCGTACAATTGGCATTCGTAAATTATATGACAAAAGTTTTGTTCATGCCTATCTAGAGAACAAGTGCTGTCACTAATTCTGTTGAATCTTTTCAGGTATGGTTTGATCTCTTCATGTTCAGTCAAAATCTGTGTTAGTTTATAATTTGCGGATTTCAGTATATTTTAATTATTAGCAGTCAATATTGGAATAAATCTATGCAAACTGGGTGAATTAGTGGGACCAGCGCTCGTTCCTGCTCAAAATTGACTTTTTTGTGAGATCGTATTTTATAAAGGGCAAAGGTGCTTTACAAAATGACGGGAATAGATCGCTTTGTGCTGCTTAGCTAATCTGTCAACTATCACATTTCCCACACTCCCAAAATGACCTTTGACCCATTTTAATTTTATGATGGAATTTAGAAGCTAATGTTTATAAAAGTTCCCCCTGATATTTTCATTGAGCTCGACGTTGATATCTGGGTTGAGAACTGATTGTATTAAGATCATGTTGTCTGTAGTTATGAAGACGTCTTGATGTTTGTTAGTAGGAAGGTCAAGAAGGTATTCTGTAGCTTTCACGACTGCGTACTTTTCGGCATGGTTGTTGGAACATGTTTATATTTAAATTATATTATATTATATTTGTGATATCTGTATTCGTTTCTGTAATTTGTGTCAGTTGTATGATTTGGCATGCATCTGGTTGTTCGCAAGTTTGATAGACGAAAATTAGGCTAAATGTTTGATTTTTATATCATTAGGCACAACCCGTCAATACACAAGCTGCGTTATACGAGATTGTTCTGCATGGCTTAGCAATCTTGATCCCAGATTTAACAATAATTTCGACCATGTTAAATATATCGGTTATTAAAAAAAAAAAAAAAGTCAAAGTAACATACAATTTTAATTGTTAACATTTCGTTATTTTTTTTCCAAAGTTGTAGAGGGTGTATAGTACTAAAATACCATAATGCAATGTGATCGATCAAATGCTATCAGTGCGATCAGTGTTATATAAATCAGATCTGAAGACCTATCTTTAAACATTACATATATTTGTTGGCCATCAATTTAGGAAAAAGCCTATAATATGCTTCAAGTTATCTTATTTATCATTTATTTTATCCACTCGAGAAATCTATAATTTGTAATAATTCTATAAGGATAAATCTATAATTTATAAATCTCATAAATGTAGTATCTACATGCTTGAGAAAGGCAATTGTAGAAAGCTCTGTAGAGAAGGATATTAGTTCATTTCTTTCCCTTTGGATGGCCCTTGAAAGGCTCAGAAAAACACTATATATTTTTTTTACTATCACTAATAAAGTACATCCTAAGCTCATAAATGTAAAAAGAATTTTGCGTTTATCCTCATTTAATCAAGGGTTATAGAATTTTGTCCAAACTTTTTTCAGAATTGTATTAATAAAGCTCTTACCAAACCAAATCCGTAAAGCATCAATTAAACATTTCAGACATTAGACACTTTTTTTTTTTTTATTTATTTATAAATCATCCCCTCAAAGATGATCTGTCAAATTCGCCACCTTGAAACAATAATAATGATTTTTTTTTTATTATTAATTACTATTTACATTCCTCAACATTGGTCGGGATGAAAATTCAGATAGGTAATAATTAGATTTTGATTTAATTGTTTTTTTATTATTCTACATAAATTAAAATCAATTAAATAGAAGATCAATCAAACAAATGAATTGAATCAATTAAAAAGAATGGATGGAAGGTTTGGATGAATGGATGAAAAAATCGATGGTGTAGGGGAGTATTGTTCTTCGTACCAAACCGACGATTTTTCCTCCTCCATTTTCCATCGTTCAAACCGACGGTTCGTATGAATGACAAAACCGATCGTGTTGGGCCACCTTCAGACGGAGTTGCTATATCTATGTTAGTTATTATGAACTAGTTTGTAAAGAGTCCTCAATAGTTAGCCGGCTGTTTGTATGTATAATCCAGTATGCAGAACTATTTTAGTTTCCTGCCTGTTTTTGTGGAGTCATAATATTTTGATTAAAAAATCTAAAAGTTTTTGTTAGTAGATTCATTTTGGCTTTCGTTTAAGTAGATATGTTCAGTTTAGAAGATAAGTGATTAAATTATAAATTTTGTTTACTCATTTTAAACATTTTATTAACTCAAATGATCGTTAATTTTTTCTGTTTCATTATTTATTTATTTTTAGTCACACAATGTAGTTAAATTTTAAGAAACAAAACGAGAAAGTCTGCTCAATGGTTTTAAGAAAAGAAAGAAAGGAAAAAAAAAGGATTATTTCATAATATTAAAGACGAAATTTTAAATGTCTCTACTTTAAGTAGAGAAATTATTTTATTGTTTTAATTTTGAAAAAAAGACTCCAATACCACTCATTGACTTTAGGAACTATTTAATTCCCCCAAAACTGGCAACATCCTTCTTACAATCGAATAGATCCTCGCAGTCGTAAAGTAATTAAAATCCTCTTGAGAACTCGGCCTGATGTAATGATCCGATTTTCCCATTTCCATGTCCTCGAGAGTTGGTTTAGCGAACAAGAAGGATCGATAACCAATTTGTCTGCCTTGGGTTCGTGATAATACCGTCTTATCATCCCTCTAATGTCCCAATTGCTGAGAAGTGCGACGACATTCAAAATTTGCCAATTTATGTGGCCTGCTCATAAAGAGTAGTTTTTATTAAAATATCCTTTTAGGACAAATAGTTACTGGTCAATCTTTATATATAAGATCTGTATCTCAGATCATCTTTATTTCATCATAAAGTACAAAAGTACAAGTATAAGTAGTAAATATACTAATGGAAAGATTTGTTTTAAGAGGTTACAGATTACTTATCGTCTTTAGATAATAATAATTTTATTCATGTTTTTTTTTTTTTTTTATAAAAGTTCAATTTGTCTTCATCAGAAACTTCAGTAGGAGCCGTGTATGGTAATTATGCAATAGTTATGAAATACGCATTTCAGGCACATGCAACAAATCCTTGGGTTGACGGGCATGAAAACCAATACGGGCCCGTAGTTCTTATTTATTATAAATCCAGTCCCAAACCTGTGGTTGAGTTCATCGCAGTTATATTAGACCATGCAGTTATTTTTATTGCCTTCCGATCTCCTGAAGGGTATCAATGTCTACTTTGTAGATATATAGTTGAAATAGTAGTAGGTATCTTTGATCAAGTTTCGTGATAAAAGTAATTTAAGAGGAATGGGTTATCAGCCCACTGTCCCCGAGTCAGATGGAAGGGCTGCTCCCTTAGAGTGCCCTGATGTACTCTCCCATGTGAGGTTGTGTAGGGGACGAGGCCCTAAGGTGTGCACTGTAGTTGGCCTTTGTCTGTAGAGCACGGTGTTGTAGTGTGCTGTAGGTTGAGTAATGTGTGTGTGTTAGTGTAAGTGTTTCTCCAGCCTGGAGCAAGCTTGAGCGCTGTTTTGATCAACTTAAAAGAGCTGATATAAAAATTGTCATAGGTGATTTTAATGCTAAAGCGGGAAAAGAGTCCACACTCCAGCCAACTATTGGTAAGCACGACATCCACGAAGTGAGTAATGACAATGGCCTGAGAATGATTAATTTTGCTGCCTCTAAAGGACTGGTAGTGGGAAGTACCTCGTCATATAAGGAGATTCACACGGCAACCAGTAGATCAAATAATGATTTTACTATTAACCAAAAATACCACATCCTAATGTGTGTAAAATGTATTTCTAACTTAATGAATGTGAGAGTCCACAGACCATCATCCCCTGATATCAAGAATACGTGCGAGAATCTCTATTGTCCGTATATAATAATAATAAATACACCACCAGCAAAATATGCAGCATAAAAATTAACAGATCCTGAAATTAGAAGACAATTTGTAAATCGAATGGATGAAAAAATAAGGTGTACCAATCAGTTACCAAATCAGACTTGAACTTCATGGATAGAAACAATTTCTAGGGTTGCGAACGAAATACTTGGACTTGAGGAAAGGAGGAGAGATATTGGTATGATCGAGAATACTAAGCGACAACGGTCTCCAAAAATGCGGCATATTACCTTATGCTTCAGAGACATACCTAGAACCCAGTAGCGCAATATAGAAGTAAAAGAAGATATGAAAAGCACACACACAGAAATAATAAAAGATTATGGCAAAAAAAAAAACAGTTGGATAATATCGAAGAACTTAGACAAAGAAACGAAATTAGAAAATTCTATCAACTTGTAAGCACTAGAAGGAAACCATTCCGACCAAGAACAAGTGCTTGCAGAGACACAGATGGCAACCTACTATCAGACATCCCTGGAATTATATCTAGATGGAAGGATCATTATTGCAGTTAGATGGAAATGATTCAGAGTAGGACCTTGATATTCTATTACCGGAGGGCGACATTGAACCTCGGGATGCAGATGAAATCCGAAATGCGATCCAGAAACTTAACAATAGCAAAGCACCACGAATAGATAGATTATAAGAAGAACTATACAAATATGGAGGCAAAGAAGTTATAAAATGTAGGCAAAACTTACTCTTAGATGTCTGACAAAAGGAAAAAATGCTAGGATGCACCAATTATCATGGCATCTCACAACTCTCTTGTGTTTACAAGATCCTTTCCCATTTTCTTTTTGAGAGACGTCTACTCTTTTTCCAAGAGGAATTAGGGAGATACCTAGCAGGATTTATGTAAAGGAAATCCACAATAGATTAGATATTTACGCTGAGACTACCATTGAAAAAAGGCAGAGAACGTAAGATAAATACCTATAATCTTTTTATTGATTTTCGGGCCGCATATGATTGTGTAATAAGAGAATTCCTGGATTGTTGGAAATGAGGATTTCTACGGAGCTCAATCGTCTTATACATATGACCATGGGGAGGGTGCAATATGTGCTCCTTATTCAGAGTATGACCTCAGAGAGTTTTTGCACCCGTAAAGGACTTAGACAAGGCGATTGCCTTGCATGCTTGCTTGCTCTTTAACTTAGCCCTAGAGTGCGCAATAAGGCGATCAGGAATTCAAGTTGGAGGCACAATCTTCAACAGAACTGCAATGATGCTAGGATTTGAAGATGACATTGATATCATCGGAAGAATCTTTGGGGCCATGAAGGAAGCATTCCTGGTGCTCCAAATGGCTTAGGAAAAATCCAAGTATATGAGTACAGCCCCCCCAAGGATCAGAACCTTACGTACATATTGGGCCTGATGCCTTCGAGCGAGTGGAGTAATTCACTTATCACAGGTTAATTCTCTGAACGACATGACCTAGAATATTCAGCGGAGGATTATCTCCGCTAATAGGTGCTATTACGGACTTCGTGGGTACTTCAAGAGTAGAGTGGTATCCAGAATTACATAAAACATTAGTGAAGCCAATACTCACATACGGTGCAGAATGCTGGATCCTAAGGAGAATATTAGGGGCAACTTGTTCAAATGTAATTTGGCGATAGCGGACCAATGCCGAGGGAGCTGTGTGAAACAGTTGACGTCGTTAGCTCCATTAAAGTAAGCCGCCTCAGATGGGCTGGGCATGTGATGAGAATTGTTGAGGATAATATTCCAAGAAAAATATTACAAGAAAGAATGTTATCGTAGTTTAACATTTGTTAACAACTATGACTGTTTTAGTCATAGGCTAACTTGCAGTTGTCCCGTTGTACTTTATTATGAAACAGAGGGTGTCTATAAAGTAAAGTAAAAAATGTTACATAGTTGTTATATATTGTTAAAACATTGTTATAATATTGAAACACTGTAACATTTAAAATAATTACCTATATTAAAATACAAAATATTAAAACAAAATGAATAAAATAATTATTATATAATGACGATAAGTAACTTGTAACCTCTCAACACGAACCTGTCAATTTGTACTTATCTAACTTGCACTTATACTTTTGAACTTTATTATGAAATAGGGCTCTGGTTGTAGTTTGCTTTGCCATTTAATCTATATCCGATGTTAAAATGATATTAAAAGGTTTAATTCTTCATATTCCGTTTTCAATCAATTAAAAATCGACAGTTTTATTATTTATATCAAATTTTGCGCATTCAAATGGCAAGCATTTACTACCTATATCTTTATTGCATGTCCTCATCAGTTCGTTTCTTTTAGATTTTGCAGACCTCATAGATAATTTATAATAACTGTGATATAACATTTCTCAACTGTTGATGTGAGATGTGCTCTTTTAGTCTGCATATTTGTGATTTTCTTGTTTTTATCTTAATGATGCTTACATTGACGAAGCATTGACTGGCTGTTTTTTACCCGTATGTTAAGGACTAGAGGTATTGTGTTTAGAACCCTCCAATTGTATTAATTAATGCCGCTTATAGAGCTTTTGTTCTTTTATCTAAATATTTTTTTTTTAAACATTTTATTTTTTTCAATCATTTTTCATAATTAATTAACTCAAAGACAAATCTCTCATCCATAAGTATTGTAATAGGCTACCTTGTTCATTTTTTGGATGACTTTTTTTTTATGTTAGATTATAAAATTATCATAGTAAAATGCTTAAATGTGTTTGGGTTGGTCTCCGTTTTATGGCGTTTAGAAAAAATTAAAAAAAGTACTATTTCCTTTACAATATCACTTCTAATTAATTTTAATTAAAAAAATGCCTATTTCTGTTCCTACTGTGGCGGACGCGCCATTTCTTGTAATTTCAAATTGATAAGAACGCTATATATATATTTTTTTTCTGAATAATGTTAATACGTGATTCAAGATATCAATTTTAATTTTTTTGACCTTACCATTATAGACCAGTCAATAGAGGATCAAGAAAGGAGTCTATGATGCAAAAGGTGTGGTAGAAGCTTTTATATTTTTAACTTGTTTATAAGGATGAAAACATGTAAAAAACAAAAATGCTAACACGGGTGAACTCGGGAAAATTTTTGACTGCCAAAAAATCTTGAAATTTATAAATGTCTGAACTAGACATATATATAACATACATAATGGATTAATTATAATATTAAATTCAGGAATACTAATTTGGATAGCGAGTGATATTTTCAGTTTCCAGTCCACTTTCTCTAAAATTGTTATTTAAATATTTCTTGGCATCTGTTGAGAATAATATTTACTATAAATTTTGTAGGAAATTTAATCCCCTAAGAGGTTGGTAATCATGCACTTTTCACTAGACTTTACTGAAAAAGTTATAAAGGCGAAACCAAATCTAACAGTTTGATTTTTTTTTATATATATTTTTTTGCGAATATTAACAGCCTCGTATCATAGTAGCTATTACAAATTTTAAAAAATATTTCATTCAAAACTTGCTGAATATTTAACGTTCTTTAAAATTTGTAATGACACATTTTTACCTAAAATTTACTGCAAGCGAATAACTGAAAAAAAATAATTCTTTTTTCTTAGCGATTTTTTTCACAATAGCAGAAAACGCATAAGAAGAGGAGCTCGTTCGAAAACTTGGATTTTTCACTAGAGTGGGAAATACATACAGCTATACCTGAAAATCAAAATTACTCAATCTTTTACAATCCCAATGATATCTCTACTAGGCTAATATACCAATAACCGGAGATCGAGAGATTGCCAATTTCGAATACTGGACCGAATTTGTATGCTCAGTGGACGTAGGATTTGATGCTCTACAACTTTTATGAGTTTTTCTTTTAGAGTGCTCATTTCTTTACTACTGACTCATATACACCAGCTTGTCTTCGATAAAGTATGAAAAAATCGGCTTTTTTGTTACCGTGGATTTTGATCACCACTTAACCGAATTATTGTATGTTGTCGTACTCATTCCTCGTAAAACGTATTTTTTTTTATTGAATGCACCATTTAGGAACTACAGGCGAAAAAACAAAAAAGTTTTAAAATTTCGAGCTCTTTTGGCTGCCAAATGTTCTCCCGAGGTTATCTACTTAAGCATTTTTGTTTTCTACATATTTGTACACATAAAAAGAATTTAAAAAAACTTCTACCCCACCTTTTGCATCATACAAACCCTGTTAAAATATTGAATAGTAAAATAAATAGGCTTACCGCACCCGGAGGTTGATGCCAAATTCTATCAAAACCCAAATCCTCAAGGTCGGACCAAAAACTATCCTCCCATCTATATTTTGGCCAGCCCCAAGGATCCTCGCCCGTCGGATTAGGACTGATTAGCTTTTTAGTGATATCGTTCCGTTATCCATCCCAACTTATACACACATCTATTTCATTCGCTGTGTTGCTATTCATTCATTCATTCATTCGGCGCTATTTCGATGTCGAGTCTTGGCCTCCTGCACCAGCCTCCACCAATTGTTCCTCTCCATCACTCCATCGAAGACGAGGTCTTGGTCTTCGCCTTGTTCCATGTATCACCCCCGTCATTATTTTCCTTGGCAGATCATTCTCTGCCATCCGAGCAACATGTCCGGCCCATCTCAATCTACTGAGCCTCAAACACTGCACCACGTCTGGTTCCTTAAATAAATCTTTGAGCTCCTGGTTTGTTCGATTGTCTCCATACCTGGTCAACCTTCACAGCTCCAAAGATTTTACGCAGAATCTTTTTCTCGAAGACCATCAAATGCTGCTCACCAGTTTTGAAGATAGTCCACGTTTCTGAGGCATGAAGGAGAATTGGCCGGATAATTGTTTTGTATAATAGAACTTTTGTGTCCTTAGTCAATGCACGGCTCCTAAAATATGGATTGAGGCCATAATAACATCGGTTGGCGCTTAGCACTCTTCGTTTAATTTCTGAGTCCACAACATTGTCTTGGATTATGAGGGCCCCGAGATAGATAAACTCGGAGACTTTTCCAATAGTATACTCTCCGATAGTGATTTCTTCGCCAAGCTTGGAGATTTCCTCTGTGGCCATGTATTTGGTCTTTGCTGCGTTTACTTTAAGTCACATTTTTCTCGCTGCTTCTGCTAGTTTAAGGAATCTATCAGAGAAAGCCTGGAAGGATCGTCCGGCGATATCAATATCATCAGAATAAGTCAGAAGTTGTACTGTTCAGCTGAATACTGTTCCCTCCACTTGAATACCAGATTCTCTAATGACCTTCTTCAGAGCTAGATCGAATAGGGAGCATGCCAGTGCATCCCCCTGCCTCAGTCCTTTCCCAGATGTGAATTCCTCAGATCTTGCTCCTCCAATCTTCACCATACATCTCACTTCTCTCATGGTGAGTCTTACCATTCTGATAAGCTTTTCCGGGATTTCAAGCTCTCTCATTGCCTTGCACAGTTGTTCCCTGTGGACACTGTCGTAAGCTTCTTTAAAATCCACAAACAAATGGTGCGTTTTAAGCTTATATTCGGATCCTTTCTCAAGTATGATGCGTAAGCAGAATATTTGGTCAACTGTGGATCGTCCTATTCGAAAGCCACACTGGTATGGACCCAAGATCTTTTCTGCAAAGGGTAGTGAAGGAATGAAGGAAGCAATGAAGGATGTTGGACAGCACTTTATATGCACCGGAGAGTAAGGAAATGCCTCTATAATTGCCACAGACCAGCCGGTTATCCTTTTTGTGTATTGGACAGATTATAGACTTATTCCATGATTCCGGCATTACTTCATCAGTCCAGATCCAAATTATAATATTCTGGATGATTTTCACAAGCTCACTACCTCCACACTTTAGTATCTCTGCAGGCAGTTCGTCAGCATCTGGCGCCTTATGATTTTTAAGCCTTGTCAGAGAGTACAGAATCTCCTCTTCATCTAGGGGTTCCATAGGCAAAATCTTCATGGTTGTCGTTCTCAACTTCATCCGGTAGATCTTTGTTCAGAAGCTGAAAGAAGTGTCTCTTCCATTCTCCAAGCACATCCACCATGTTCGTGAGTAGCTTTCCGTCTTCATTCAAGCAGTAGGTAATTTTGATTTGAAAAGGTTTTCTTTTCCGATTAACTGCTCTGAAGAATTCCCTAAATTGCTTGTTCAGTCCGACTATTTTACACAATACCTTATTTCAACAAAATCTTAAGGCATTGTTCTTCACTTAACGTTAGCGGACACGTTTCGCATCCGTGAAGAACAGTAAGAGGTTTTGCACTAAATAATGTTCCAACTGGAAAGTAAAACCCGCTTTTACCTGCCTTTAATTTCCTCTTGGATTTCGTTATTCTATATTTAGATATAGACCATAGATACTTAATTTTTTCTACATAGTCAAACCTATTCCTTGTTATATCAATATCACCAAAATTAAAATATACATCAAAAGGAATTATTTATTTAAGCTTATTGCTAAGGAATCGCCTTCCCTTTGGTAGGAGCAAGAATCATTAACTTGCGTTCATTTGGTCCCTGGGACGAAGGGCTCCACTGGGATCTCCCTCTTGCCCCTCCCCTCTCCACCACCCGACCCTACTCAGACCTGGCCAATACCCTCAGGAGCGTAATACTGACTACGGAAGATTTAAGGGAATCCTCTGGAGATTCCACTTCATAAGAGGCTTGAGTTCGGTGGAAATATAAGTTCGAACCGACGATGGCTGATTTAATATTTATAATAAGTATTGATTAATGTTAAGTACCTCTCTTTTTATTTTTAAATGTATATTAAAAGATTGTAGTTATAGTTAATAAATTATATATAATTATATGCAGTTCTTACGCTTCTTCTATGGGTTTATATCATGTCCGTTATTCTGACTTTCTGCTGAGGATTTTTACTAAACTGCTCCTGCAAATGTGGCTTATATTTAAAAAAAACAAAACAGAATTGGATTATTACAGAATTAATCATTACAGTATTTGAGGAAGTAGGTTACTAATCGAAGCGATTTGATCATCTTCAACCAGAACTCCAAAAATAAGACTTCTGTAAAAAGTTATTGCTTTATTACTTGTCGAGAAATATTAATAAATTAAAATTATTCCTTTACTTATTGATAATAAATGATCGATAATTTTTGGTTTTTACTTACTTTCAATAAATATATTTTTTTAATATATCAGCTTTCTTCTCTGATCCTGTTCCATGTTTAATTCAGCTCAGACAAACCGAACTGTAGGCCGGTGGTGCATTATTCATTGTAGTTAACAGCAGTTGCCGAAAAAGCCTTCTACTTCTTATGAAATATAAACGATCTTGATCCTGATTACACGAGCACTTTCACTTCTTGCGCAGGATTTGGCTTAGTGTGGTTCTTTCAGGTGGTTAAGGAAATTTCCAAGAGGTCCGGGTTTAAGTCTTCTGAACACTTTTGTTTTAAGATTAGCATATCAATGAATTTCACTAGAATTGATAAATGATGTGCCACTTCTATAAATTTGTTTTTATTGATTTTTTTTTTTGGCTTTGTTTTTTATATTCACACCTGTCAATGAGACAGACAACCAGTGAATTTGCTGGCAAAAATATGTTATCGTGGCATGAAAGGAAGCGCCTCTTCCTGTTTTGTTTATCGTTTATAGTTAGGCTAGGAGATCACTCATCCAGCTCCTCTTCAGCCTTCTGCGAGTGTTGTCAGGCATGTTCGTTGTAGTTATGTTTTGTATGAGTGTGTTAGGATGTCCATCTAAGTTATTGTGAAATCGTTTGTAGTGGGTTTCTATGTATTCGTTAACAGTTAGCATATTGAGGTCTGTATATAAGGTAACGTTGTTGATGTACCAAGAGACTTTGGTGAGAGTCCGAAAAGTTTTTGACTGACAAATTTGAAGTTTTTGTATTTGTGTCTTTTTGGCTGTCCCGTATATCTGTGAAGCCAGATGGGCTTGATTAAGCAAGTTTAAGTGTTCGATTTATGACTAAGTTTCAATTTTGAACTTCTTGAAAGAAGTCAGTATAATATTTTCAAAACTATTTTCAAATGTTATACATTCATTTTCAGTTCTGAAAGCATTCAAAGTCAGCAATTTAGAGTATAGTTTAGGATTATTATATTAAAATACATTTATTTACTATTTTACTTTTCTTTTTTGAATGATAAATGTATATACATTTTAATTTATGATTTTATTAGTATAAATAGCGTCTATCATAAAAAGGACTACATAAATTGAACTAATAAATTTATATCGGGTGTAAAATCATTGTTTTTATAATTTTTAACGGTTTTAGATCATGGTGGGCCATACCTCCTCCTCCATCCCCCCTTCGTTGAAAATATATTTCATTAATACCCAATAGCTATAAGCTACAAAAAAACATAAAATAGAAGTAAAAATAATGCTGCAAAAAGCTGTAATTATCATTTATGGTAACGTAACGTACTACCAAAAAGAAACATACAAAATTAAATGAATAAAATATCTCGTTTTTCCAAAATAATGGATTATGACATAATGGATAATGGTTAAAGTAAAGAAAGGAAAAAGTTACAACAAATTTATTTCTGGAAGAATTATAATTTATTTATTTAAATTGTTTGGGCTTTTCTACCACCTGGGTTTCCATCATTATCATCCATAGGAACGAAAAAGTGAAATTTAGGCATCGACTGTAGGCGTATCAACATTTGAAAAAGAGTAAGGTTGCATTTATTTATTTTTTTGAAATAAGTAGTGTTTCTAAAATTGGTTTTAGTACATTTTAAATAGAATGAGTTAACAAAAGAATTATGTACTCAAACTTTGTCTTCTACGAAAATGAAGGCAGAAATTTATTAATGAAAAATAGGTTCTCCTTAAAGTGACAACTTTTGGGAATACATCATAAGAACCAGGCTACCGATATCCAATTTTTATAAAAACTTCTCCTTTTATTGAATTTCTATTTCGTATAAATGAAGTTAAGGTTTCTTTTGGGATTGGTCTAGAATTGACACGTGATTAGCAAAAACGCGTAGAATTTATGTTTCCCCTACTAAGATGTGTTTTGGAGTAATGTTTATTAAATTCACTTTGTTTCTAGTCAATAAAATATCATGAAAATGCAGAATAAAAATATTTGTTATAAAATAAAGCTTTACCTGTTATATCAGTTAATTAACCAAAAAAAATCTGAAATTAAATATGAATTGAAACTGTGTTGGAAATAATTTCACCACCAAACTAACAAAAAAATACGAATCATGCTTAAAATAAAATATCCTTACTGAAATTAACTTTTATAAGGACCAGTGAGGACACTACATGTTCTAGCCCTCATTGATACAGTGTCTGCTGTTGCTTTATCCTGTATTGTTAGCTTGCGTTACGACCCAGCTGTTGAGCCAAAGCCTGCCTCAGCATAGTCTTCTCTGTTTTTTGCCGCTGCCTTCCAATTTCTGATACCAAGTAGAGCTCTTGCATAGGCCATTAGAGCCACCCTGTCCTCCCAGCGTGGGAGCTTTAGCGTCCAACTCATCTTGTGCCATATAATCAGACAGTACTTTATAAAGAGATTTCATTCGGTTCCATTTTTGCTATATAGCCCACATACATATAGTGCATACATCTAGATCTCCGTATATGGCATTCAATTCTGCATTACTCCTCCTTCTCCAAGTGCCTTGTTCATAAACTCCACTGTATATTCTTCTCAGCACCTTCCTCTCGAACTTGAGAATGACTTATTCCTGGGCTCTAGTCACTGTCCAGCGTTCCGAGTCGCAGATTAGTACCGGTCGAATAAGCATTTTATAAATTCCAGTTTTTGTTTCCTTGCAACTTCCTTGCACTACTTCCCCACTGCTTTTGGAGAACGAAACATGTTTGGTTTGGTAAAAGTATTCGCCTATGCATTTCTTCCTCCTTGTTATTTCGTCTGTTAACTTGGGTTCCTACGTAGAAGGATAATTATTCTTCATCTAGTTATTCTCTAACTCCCGATATTTTTTTCTTATTATGTTTTGTATTGTTTTTTGTTAGTAATGTGGTAAAATAATTTTCTTCTTTTAAATATGTATGCATTATTCATATTAATTTGTCGATGTTTATTAATTTTTCAGGGACATTTCTTTTCATATTTAATTTGAGAATTGTTTTGGTTAGTTAATATTTTTGTCGGTAAAGTTTATTTTTATTTCTTAAAGAACCTCTTATTCTGTATTTCCGTGTTATTTTGTTGACTAGGAACAAAGTGAATGTAAGAAATTCTATTCTCAAAACACTTCTTTGTCGAGGAAACCTTAATTCCACACCACACTTTTTGGCTAATCAGGTGCCAATTTTAGACAAATCCCAAAAGAAACTTCTACTTCTTTTATATGAAATAAAAGGAGAAGTTTTCCAGAAAGTGGAATATCTTTAGCCCAACAGGGGAGTCAGATAAATATTCACAGGTAAAGTATGATTTTAAAAATAAAATACAATTTTTTGGTATTGGTCCTTCAAAATGCACCCCTACAATGGATTTAGCTAAGCCAAACTAACTCTCTCAAAAGGCAATTTTTTATACATTGCAATGGTGCTATTGGAAATTAATTACCTTATCTCAGATCCACTAATTTGATGTTAAAAGGTTGATCAGGTTCATAATGGAAAATTGTTTGCGACGTCGATTCTCATACCCTACTTATGCTATACGTTGCAGATTGCAAACTTCTCGAATTTTTTTTTCAAAAGACAACACCTGTTCCTTGGAGAAAATTGTTTGTGGTGAAATTCATTAGAGTATTTCTGTGCTTCATTATTCTCTACTAGACTTCAGTTAATCAAGGAGTGTGTTTAATTGTTTTAATTTAATTTAATCAAGTTATGTTGAACATATGTGTCAACATTGTGTGTGATTTTTTATAATCAGAAAATCTGTTGTATTTAAACAGCTTAACATGAAAACATCCAAATCCTCACTCCCTAAAAATAATGAAAAGAATCAAATTAGTAGGACATGAGGAAGATTCTTGGTGAATGGGTTATTTAGCATGTTACTGAAAACGCCCTACAATCATGGGCGTACGTAGGGAGGGTAGGAGCGGCCTTACCCACCTACTAAAAATCAAAAGAGAAATCATTAAAGTAAAAAAAAAGAAAAATAAGTTGGTAAAAAAAAAGGTGTGTGGAGACTATTTTTACTAAAAACTCGAATTTAATTTTTAAAACTGACCAATCGAATGGTTTTAACTTGATCTATATTAGTATAGTTTTAGGATTTTGCGATGCCTTTAGTCTCAATCCTACAAACGAGAAATTTTCTGAAGTTTTCAAAAATCGGTATTCACTAAAATATCTACTAAAGCGTGTGTATTTTTTAAGGACTTACTGAGAAACTTTTATAGACTGATTGAAAAAACCCCGGCGAAAATCAGGAATTTTTTTCTTAGAAAATATAACCCATAATTTTGAAATGACCCGTATATTGATCCATATAGAGCCTGGAATTGGCCACCCAACCTCACGTTGCTACGAACCATGGTTTCCATAATGCAGCGGCAGGCTATCCATGGCTCTGTAACCGGCCCCTTTGAGGTCAATTCAATAGTGTCCTTTCTACCGATGTATACTCGGGTTGAAGGACAGTGATAAATGTGTATTGATCCACGGATTATGGCTATTCAGGGTCAGGAGGCGCATGAAGACCTACATTTCTTTCCCCGTGGCATACCTTTCCTGGGCCTATTCTCTAGGTTACTATTTGATGTCCTGGAAAGCCATATACATATCGAAATCAGAACCTCTTTTGAAGTCAGTTAAAAACAGTATATATAAATTAACATGTATTGCCACAGAGACAGTAATTAAAAAAGTTGAAACGGATATTTACAGAATTTTTTTTAAAAAATCTAACCGCCACAAAAGACCTGATCTCACTTTTGAAAAACGTCGACGAATGTCAAATATGCTCTTATGAGAAGTTATTAAACGACTTAGAAAAAAAAAACAACTGTAAATATGATTTTTCAACTATTTCAAATTTAGAGTTGTCTGACTACCGAAGTCAATGAGCGATATAACGACTCATTTTGTGATTTCAGTGATTAAAAACGAACTTAGATTAGCTATAGTTTTTACAAGAATGTTAGATATTTTTATATGAAATGTTTCTATTTTTTTTAAAGTTAGTAAAAATTCGTTAGAGCATTTAAAAAAAAAAAATTAAAATATTCACTACTTAATTTGTATGCATTTTTTTTTTTAAATTTCCGCTTATCCCGTCCTATATAATATCCGTTAATATAATACGTTTACTAAGGAAATAAAGTATTTTGTTCCACTTATCCCAATTCTGCGATGCAAGTGGAAATGTTGACAAACTATATAAATAAAAAAACAACTTTATTCTGGGGCAATTCCCTTTAGAATAACAAATATGTCTGAAGTAATATATATTATATCTGGCCAAAAGATCTATTAGATAAGAACAAATGTACGGAATGCTACATAGACGTAACTAGTAGTGCTGTCAGAACTATAACACCGGGAGATGTATAACATAAATGTATAATAATATATTCACGAGTCACAGACACCCTGACAGAAACTGTATCCCATCACTCACTATTAACAATGGAAATAGTCCTAGCATTGGTATTCATCTCAGACTGGAGATGTTTTCAATTTATGTAATGCAAATACATATTATATTATGCACATATACATCTGCGAAATATCATTGTACATTTTAATTTTTATTAATTTTTTATGTATATACATTTTATATTTATATCGATGGTGTTTATGACAATGGGCATAATCCTCAAAAAATCTAAACTGATTTTTTTAAATTAGAAAAATAAGAAACTAAAAATGCAACTAGAAGATTTTTTTTTCTTAAAAGTTTCAGCTAAAAAGTTTGAACTAAAAATTGTTTGAACCAAATGAAAAACTTTTATAAAAAAATATTTTAAATTATAACGCAAAACTTCTAAAAATTTGGTATAAAAGACTTATAAATACTAATATAAATAACATACTGGAGTTGGTTAAAATTGGCATACAGGAAGTGGTACTTTACTTGAAGGTCATAATAAATTTTCATATAAAAATATATTGCTATAATCTCAAATTTGTGATATAAGACTATTGTAACAATAAATAATAAACTAGATTTTGTTAAAATTGGATACCCGAAAGTAGTTCTTTATCCGAAACAGTTTTTTTTTTTTTTTTTACCTCCGCCTTCTTAGATGGTAGGAATACGAACCGTGCTTAAAATCACAAATTGATATTTCCATAGATTTTCATAGGCACTTTTCAAGGCCCTTACTAACCGCTTTTAACATTTTTATAATGATGTTTGTGTGAGTTCGTATGTCAATAGATGGGCGCCATTAGACGTTGTGGCGCCTATTGTCGTTTTTAGGATACTGCTAACTTCGGAAGCTCGTAATCAAATTCAGAATCACTTTTTGAACCACCAATTTATAGTTTAATAGGAGTACAAAAAATTCATGCGGTGCCCACAGCATACATTTTTAGTTTATTATTTTCAGTTATAGACCTTTGTAATCGATCAAGATTTAACGACCAAAAAAAAATTTTTAACCTCCCACGTCAAAATTTGAGATTTTTCGTTTCATGATACATATAATCCAAATATCGAATAAAATAAAATCCATTCGTCCGCAGCTTTTCTCCATTACTGCAGGATCGATTTTCTTAAGATTCGGCAACAAAGTCACACGTCATTATACAACTCGATATTAGTCTTTTTATTTTAAAATGTCGGCCGATTAGAGATTTTATATAAGATTTTATTAGTAAGGCGTTTTTGAATCAGTATACCAAGGAATTAAAAAAAAACGTATAAATATATATAAATATATTGGTAGATATCTTTTATAAAGTATTCTGCACTTGTTCTTTTCCCGAAATATCCCAAATGCTAATTTGAAAGATAATCTAATAATCTGAACTATAAACCAAAGCAATAAAGAAAGTCCTGTGAATGTACATTAATTTGAATAATTACTGTTTACAAATAATAAACCGTTGCGTGATTATTTGAAGCGTTTTTTTATTTTGCTTCTCTAGTAAATTTTCATTTTTGCCATGTATAATGTAATGTTATTACGGCATTTGCTGTTAATGTTCTCATTTATATACATCAACCTATATTAATTCCGTATTTAGCCCCCTTTTTCGGCTCTCAGGAACGATGGAATTTCACTAACGAGGGGGAAATGAAAGGGAATTTCATCGAGAAGTGACGGATCCCACTTTCAGTCTTTCAATTCATACTACAACTTTAATAAAACTGATTGACGAATGGAAGTAGGCGGATCGTGATGGGAAAAGTGGGGTTTTAAAGGTATCGACGCGGACATCAAGATCCGCTTCCTGACGTTTCCATGGATTGTACCAGGCCCTATGTTTTAAAGCGCTAAAAATTACCGTTTTCAAATTTACGCACGATAAAGTGCAGCCCATCGCATGGACCCTATGCCAACTTGCGTACATGTCGTCATGACAACTTCATACCCGTGGAAGCAAGTTGACTACACAAACTACTTTATAAGTGTAAAACGACTCCTCGACACCTCGACCAAATGATGGCTTCTGGTTGGCTGCTCCTATTGGTGTGCCAGCTCCCGAAATTCTCCCCTACTCTTGTGGGCGGAGCATATGCCAGAAAGCGGGTTCTAAGCCCTAGGCCAGAACAGCTTTTTCTTTCTACTGAAATGAGACTGAACAACATATTGTAGGTCATTCTTTTAAAGGTTATTTTGTATTTGAGGTACTCTTCCAAATTTAACGCGTGTGAAACCACGGGGCACTGCAAGTCCGTATATATTTCTCTATTACTCGGTATGCTGTCCAGCATATATTATACTGATGAAGAGGATTCCTTGTTATATTTTGACAATTTTGGGTGTGATATTGCCTGATGAAAGATCCATGGTTGTAAATTTAGAGTAAATGGGTTTGTGATTATAGTTTTACTTTGCGAATAGTGCCTGAAATTCTTCTGGGTGGATTTGATTTTGACCAGAATTTTGTTGGAGCGATTTTGTTAAAATGAACCTTCGATATGAAGGGAATTGAACCCTCTTCACGGTGTATACATCAGAAAATAACTTAAAAAGTATTACAATGCAGCTAGTTGACTAATTACATTTCGATTACTCAACGGTGCTTCGCCAAATTGTTGCAAAGGCAAATGACCTCTTTGCTGTTTAGAGTCCTGTTAAATAAAGTGTTTTCCTTTATCCCACTTTCCCAGCACAACAGCTTCCAAAACAAAGGCATTGCAAACAATTCTCCCAATGTTTACTGTTGCCGCTTAATCACACACTTACTCACTTAGCACTCAGTTAAGAATTAACCTTTAAACATAGTCTGTACTAATACTATGATGGCATTCTATGGTTAATTTTATCTTTGGAAAAGAATAATGGCGTGAGCTATGCGTCCCGAAAATAGATTTCTCCTCCAGTACCGATTATTTATTTGGTTATTATTCTGGAATTCTGGAATTATATATACAACTCATCAAACTTCATACAACCTTCATTTACTTGATTCATTTTTATCGACTTTTCGGTTTTACAGAGGGATGCTACGGACGAGGTATCACAGACTTTAATGAAACTTTTTTTGGTGAAACTAGGCCGAAGCATATTAGACATGTGTCCGAGGTTTCTTGCCAATGCGCCCTAGGAACCGAGAATTTTTTTTTTAAGATAATTTAAATGTTTTTTATTATTTTTATATTATACTGTTTTCTGCCTTTGTTCTGAATGGATTTCAATGTTCTCATGTACCAATCGATTTGTTGTTGTTTTTGTTTAAAATAAGAAAAATATTGCCGTTTGCATTAAATGAGATCAAATGTGCAAAAAATTACAAAAACCTGAATACGCTTCCAGTAAAGTAGGACAGCAAAATTATTTTATGTAAAAGCAAATCAGATTAATTTTTAGTGTCCTTTAAAACCTTAAAGAAGAATTTTAATAGAAATAAAATAACAGACATTTTTGGACTTTATTTTTCCGGAGGATTTTTTTCGATGTTCATTCAATTATTCATAACTTCTTAGAATTTTATCCATATTTAACTTTACTCCAATCGTTGGAAAGTTGAATTTCTAATATCTAACCCATAACAATAACTTAGATTTTATGAAGCGGAAAAATATTGTAAAGTAAAGAAAAACTCAAAAATTTTATTTTACATCTCCGGTTCTGTTATCCGGATCTGTTAACGGAGGTGGTGCTTGTGCCATTTCATGTAGTTTATAGGGTCCCATACCACTTCCAAGTTTCGTATAAATCGGTAGAGTCATATTGAAGTTATTGCAATTTCTGTGATTATCGAATAAAAATCGAAGCCCGAAGGGAATTTTTAAAATGCCAAAAGCGAATATCAACTTTGTTTCTTCGTAAAAAAATATTTTATCCCACATTGTTGCGTTGTACTGTGGTCTGAATTCTGCTTACATTATGCGAAAAATCCTGCTTTGCTTGTGAAAATTTCGAAGCTACAACTGTGATTTCATATGACCTATTTGAAATAGTAAATATGGATTTTAATTACCAATTTTATCAGGCATAATAGTGATAAATAATAATAATTTTGTTTATTTAATTTATTCTATTGAAAATTAAACCATTTATTTGTGCCATTCTACCAGGAAACGACAATTTTGATAAAATAAATAATAATATTCCAGATTGTCTAATATTTTTCGACCTAATATCATTAAAATAAATTTCAATGAAATCGGAGATGCAACGTCCCCTTGTTAGTTGACCATTTTCAAATAATTTTATGTCTTATCTCTTTATTTTAAAATCTTCTTTTGTATACGCTCCCATTCTTATCATAACGGGTTATTGTCAAATTATGATTCTTTCCATCATTTTATTATATTACGCAGAACTAAACTGTTTATTTGTCTAATGCCTTATTACCGTATATTATTTACTTAATATTATTTGAAGTATTTACTTAATTTATTTATTATGTATCGACGGGATAGAGCTTTGGGGTACCACTAAACCATCAAATTCCTCCCGCATCCAATCCTTGCAATCCAAAATCCTTCGAAAAATCCTTAATGCTCCTTACTTTGTCACAAATAAAATTATACACAAAGACCTCAATATCCCATTTGTTGCAGATTTAGCCCGAAATAGATATACCTCCTTTAATTTCAAACTCCTTGCCCATACCAATCCTCTTGTTCGTAGCCTTTCATCCCCATGTATTCCTGATAATCCTCTGAGGCGTCTGAAAAGAATGGCCACGGGACCGTCTAACTTAAAATAGACATTGAAGTGCTACCAATGGGTGGCTCCTTCACAAGTAATTCTCATGTCTTGTACTCTAACCTCACATTTACTTGTTGTATTATGTAATACAGTTGTAAATTTCATTAATAAATGATTAAAAAAAAAAAAAAAAAATTATTTTGTATCGAAGCTTCGAAATAAGTGAATTAAGTAAATTAAGGATTTATGAAGCTTGATGGGCTTTATAAATATATAAATGTGATATGGTGTACTACCGTGTTGTAACTTATTCCGTGTTGGTTGTGTATGCAGCACATCACTTAGGCGACATTATAGGGACAATGTATCGCGCCTGTTATATACTATGTCCAGCGACTTTTTCATCCAGGTATTTTTTATAGGTTATAGGCTTTACAGATATCTCAGAAATATAAATTAAATATTTTTATTAATATTTATATTTATTTTATAAATATTATTAAATATTTTTTTTATCCAATTGCATGACTATTATGGTTTCTTCACATGAAAAAGTTGCAATTAAAAGTATAATGTTACAACCTATAATTATTTACAGTAAGAGGAGCACATAAATAAAGTTGAAAATACAGAATATCTTAATACATTTAAAAGTTCATAACGGCGGAAGCATTGTTGAACCTCCAATTTCTAAGGAAAGTCTGATTTTAAAAGTTGTGGGAGAATTTAACTCTATTCAGTAAGTTAACCATGACGAAAAAACAAAACAAAAAAAAACTGTACTCTGTGTAATCTGAACCTACCGAACCTACTTTCAAAAAAAGATAAATAAAACCCAAGGAAAAAAAACTCGGTTTCAATCATTGAAACAAAACTTATAAGTCTGATATAGGTTGAAAGCAGCTTTTGAACTTCCCAACCGACCCCAGATAAAATAAGTTTATTAAGTAGCTTTACTCAGAACTTATTTTCCCATTTCTAACTTTGGAAAGACCTGAAAACCAATTATTATCAGTAATTCCGCACTTATATTCGAAAATGTATCAATCTTTAATATTTTTCGAAAGGATTTTGTATCTGAATAATCAAAAATGTGTGTATTAGTAATTGTATATTCTATCAGGTCATCCTATAAATAATGTCGGTTTAAAAAATCTGTCTGCTTATGTTGATATTACTAATCCCTGCTTTACAATTGAAGTGTGTTTACATATTTTGTTTATTATAGCATGACGTACTCTTCTATTTAGTATGTTTTTGTTGGAGAAAGTTTGTTAGTTTGTGCTGACATTTCTTAAAATGAATCTGATGGCGAATGGCGGTGGATAGTGGAGTGTGTCGATCCAAGTTTTTCTGCTAATTCCTCAATGTTGTAATAACAGGATTTTCTTCAACAATAGCCTTCAGGAGTTCGTCGTTATGCTCTATTGGTTGACCTGTCTGAGGTTTGTCTTCGAGTTTGCGGTTTTCCGCTCGAAACTTTTCACACCACCTTTGCACTTGCCGTTCACTAATGGTGTTTTCTCCATATATTTCTGCAAGTTTCCGATAAGTCGAAGCATTATTTTTTCCTTTATCGAATACCTAAAGCATAACATGGTGCAAGTGGTTTTTGTAAGCTAAGCCAAAGAGATTTTGATTTCTTCAGTAATTACCTGGCGGCTACCAAGATGGAATGTCAGATACATCAGGCACTGAGAAGAAATTATGACCAGGAGCAAAGGTGGGACAGGAAGAAGATTAATAGATCGGAGATAAAACATACGTTCCGAAACTGCATTTATTACCTGAGAGAATATACTGATGTAGAATAGTGATATACTGATGAGAATATACTGCTGGTAGAGAATATACCAGCAAGTGAAGATGGTAGAAATGCTCAGAATGAATGGGGCATACTTAAACTAGCAATATAGGAAGCCGTTGACCAATGTTGCAAGAAAGATAGAGAATTACTCCCGCACCCTTGTATGATGAAGAAGCAGTAAAAATAAGAAATGTTAAGAGAACAAAATACCTGAACACAGATACTCGTCAGAATCGCAAAGAGTGCCAAGACGCAATGACCCATGATAAGTTAGAGTTGAGACAGAAAAACCAAAAAAAGCGTTTCTGGAAAAAGTTAAAAACATTGAAGATATAAGGCTTAAGAATGAAACAAGAAATTTTTTTTAGGACGTAAAGGCCACCAAAGTGGTTATTTTAAAGAGTCAGATACGCTGAAAGATAAAAATGGTAAGCTGCTTGTTATGGATAACGACATGCAAGAAAGATGGAAAGAGTATTTTCAGGAGCTATTCAATCCTGCTAAGGAAGAAAAGGAAACCGACAGAAGCATGCAAGCAACAGAAGATTATATTGATGAATCATGACACCTGATTCTGACGAATATATTCTGGAAAAAGTAAGGAATAAGTCTCCAGGATCAGACGGGATTTCTGGAGAGTTTCTCAAACAAGGTGGGAATCGCCTCTCAGATGAATTATGTAAATTAATATCAAACATTTGGGAAACATAAAAGCTACCAGAAGAATGAAAAGAGTCGCTCATTGTTCCAATTTTTAAGAGGAAAGTAGGTGCAAGTGATTTCAGAAATTACAGAGGCATCAGCTTACTTAATTCTCCGTATAAGGTTTTCTCTATTCCTCTGTATAGTCGCATCGTGCCATATTTGGATCTGCTCAAAGCACGGCGACTTATCTATCTCCCAGTTCACTCGAGTTCAACTTATGCAATGGCTGGGGAATGTCCTGAGAATGGATGGAGCGAGAACTGCAAGAAGGCTTTGTCATGGGAAGACGGAAGGAGTCAGGTCTTGAGGAAGACCGAGGTCTAAATGGATGAATAATGTAAAAGAAGATTTGAGGAAGAACGGCATATCCATCAGATGCGCTGCCAATAGGGACGACTGGGCAAAGGCAACTGAGCAGGCTAAGGACGGCAGCATGCGTTTGTCGCGCCAATAATGAATGAATGAAAGTGGTTTTTGGGGAGATACATTTTAATTAAATTTCAGCACAGACTAACTAAATTTCTCCAGCAAAAACATGATAAATAGCAGAATACGTAATGCTATAAATAATCAAAATGTGTAAACACAATTCAATTGTAAAAGAGGAATTAGTAATATCAACGTAAACAGACAGATTTTTAAAAACCGACATTACTTATGGGATGACCTGATATTATAACCACAATTAGCACATATTTTTGTATATTTTCAATATTGTCGGTACCTTCATAAGTCAAGGGCTTTGGCATAATCACGCTTGGATTTTCGAAGGAATACCGTTTTGCTAAACAATGTAAATCTTTGTAAAAATTATATGAACTTAAAAATTGGACGATTTCTAATAAGATCTGGCATCTGAGGTTCTTATTTGGGCTAAAGACGACACTCCCTCCTATCTATTTTCTTAGGAATATAGTATCCCTTCCTTTTTGACAGATTTATCTCTATAGCTTCAAAATTGTCTTACCAATTAAGCCAGACTCAGCAGGAATGCCTCAGGGTATTGTATATCATATGAATTCCAAACAGTCCCAAAATACTCTTTGGATACAACAATCCTAATAAGACGTCAAACTGCAACTCCTCACTGGCTCGGGCTCACTATGGGAAATTAGACTTATCCAATACAAATTTCGACACATAACTTTCATTCTTCGACATGAAACATGTTCTCCAATTTATCTCGACTATGTTCAAACTGCGCAGACAGACACAAGACTAAACGATGTGTTCATTGAATGTTTTTATAAAGTCGGTCCCATGTTTAACATCCCAAGTTTACTGAAGTGTGTGGAAAATTCGATTTTTGTTATTTGTCGATAATATTTCAGTTGATACTTTCAGTAGTAAAATTACGAATCTGTTACGGCATTAGAAAGGTCTGAAATCGCAGTTGCATGTTTACGAAAAACCTCTTTAAGTCTGAAGATTCCATGTTAAAGTAACGAATATGCGTACTGTATTAAGGTAAAACAATAATTACACAAGAAACTGTGAGATAAAAGGAATATATGACGATATGATGAAGGATTTTCCAGATACGGAAAGGAATAGAGTGGTATGCTTGAACCGTGGTTTTACCGAGTTATCAGACCTTGCATTGAACAGACTTTTTGCGTTATCCGTTAAATACCGCAAGGGCTATTCTACGCTTTTTAATATTTCTTATTTTATATAATATTGCCTTTTTTGTAGTAAATACTAATTTATAATGTATAAATTATAGCAGTAAAGCACAATGATAGCAACTTTTACTATAACACAATTATGCTTTAAAAAACCGTCAGCAGACGGTTATTAATTGTAGTTTATTCCACACTTTTTGATCCACCAGGTAAATTACTTTGGTTTTCGTTCCTCTGAGACATTGAGAAAAAACCCTCCCTCCCTACTTAACATTAATCCCTACTTAACATATTAATAACACCTACTTCTCTTCCATGTGAGTTCTGTAGGAGAAGTAAATACAGATAATTACTGTATTCTAAGCCTACAAACGTTTAAACAAAAATGCCTGGATGCTGATTGATACTCTAGCAAGTCTCCCTTACCTAAATGTAATCAATATCCATCCGATAACCGTCTGCGGTGGGCGTATTGCAGTAGACATACCTCCAACTGATATTGGGCATACAAATCTGATTATTTGATAAATGGTATAAAATAAGCATGAAAACAAATGTTTATACCGCTATTTTGTTTTAAGTTTGCTATCAGTATATTGTTGCTATGTAAAAGTCTTTTCGCGGCTCCCAATAACAACAATAAGAAGTTTGGTCTAAATAGGTTAATCTAAATTTTGGCTCCATCGCCATTTTGTTTCAAGGTGGCGGATGGCAAGTTGGTATTGCTAAAACCCTCTGAGTGCTCTGTATGACCACGGAAATATATTTCGTAAAAATCAGTTCTGCCGTGTTCTCGTGAAAAGTCGCGAAAAAAGTCCAACAGACAGACAACAATTTATATTTGTTATTATAAATTTAAAATTTAAAAATAGGAAAATCTAGTAAAAGTTGTACTATGCACTTTTTTATTAAAAGAGACTCCCACTTGAACACACTGTTGTTGTTTTTAAATTTAGTCGACACAAATTTGTCTAAAATTTAGTTAGTGTAAATTGCTCACAGTTTTAGAATCGCACGTTAAGTTTTATCTGTTATTAAGTGAACGTGAATAAAATTTTGTTCACTACCGAAGGAATACTTAATTTCGTTATTTCAGTAACTAATTTTAGATTTGTACGGTTCGAATTGCTCAACTTCACCTCATTCTGATTATGGAAATGAACTATATGTAGGTAGGATCTTCATCGTTGGTTGGTGCAATTAGTGAAAATATTTAATTTATGTACTATAAATTTAAACACGCTTATTAAGACGCCTTAATAGTTCAACGCTTCAACAGAACTGTATCTGTATGATTCAATGTGACACTAAATAGAACACTAAAAATTTATATACCTTATAAGTATAGACCAGGTTTTCATGTTATTGCACATTTTTGTTACACCTTTAATTATGTATCTGATTAATTAATTAATGGGATGAAAAAAATACCAATATAAAATATAGTCATGTAAAAATTACACTTTTTGTTCTTAGTGTGCTGAATTGTACGATTTTGATTTTTATTGCATAGAAATGCATATTTCTGGCTAAATTTGATTCTTTCGATTATAATAGCATAAAGCTGAACGTTTGAACCAAATATCTCAGATTATATACATAGGCACAAGTTGTATGTACCTACGTACAAATGTAAGTACATATTTATTGTTTTAAATTTAATTTTTTTTTCTTTATCGAACTTATTATTAAATTAAATATTTAAAACAGATTATCAATACGATTTTCCATCTATGGAATAATATTTTAAAATTTAATTGACTTTTGTAGCAGAAATTTTCATATTTTGCGCTTTTTGGGCTAAGTTGGATGATTTTAATTTTTATAGCATAAAATTGAACATTTGAATTGTCCCCATACTATGCTCGTATACCTATACATGTAAATATTTATTCATTTTATTATTTATTTCCTTATTAAATGTATGGATTAAGTTTCTATTTTATCTAGATTTAGGTTAATTCTAATTTATTGTTGTATTACAATTAGATTTTTTTCTCTCGTTACTAACGTAATTTTAATTCAGATGCGTTAACACTAACCCGAGGTTAGATTATATAAAAATATGATGTTTGCATGTCTAAAGTGCTTTATACACAATTTAATTCATTTTGAGTTCTTAATGAACGATTTTATACATTTTGAGATTTTTACTTCACGAAAATCCGGTCTCTACTTATAAGTAAGGTAGAGGTAAATATGAGCTTATTTTAATTTTTGTGAAACATTAACTTAATATAAGTTTTAATATAAGTATTAAACGTAAATATTTTTTCTTTCAACACAAAGTAGAATAACCTTTTATTAGTTTATATTAAGTTGGAAAACTTAAAAATAAATAAAAGAGAAAACAAGAAACAGCATGAAACATGTAAATGGGGAAAAGGTTTAATTAGCAATCTCAACTGCTAATTGCCTCTTTCTTTACTTTTTTCATTAAAACTCTGATTCTGAAATTAAAAACTGAAGGAATTAGCTGATATTAAATTGGCAAATCAAATTCAACCACCAACTGCTCCTTGACATTTTGTAAAAGTGAAATATTTACGATATTTATATTTCTTTATTTATGAATTTTATTTTTGAACATTCGCTACTTCAATAAGTATTTAAAACAAAGTTAATGCTTCAATATATAATATCTATAAAAAAAAAAAAAAAAATTGAGAAATGAAATATGAATAAATAACAAATACAAGAATCATAATGCAATACATATATACAATATATATTTATATGTACAATATACATGTAGGGCCGAAAAGAAGCTGACCAGAAGCTTAAAATGTAAAACTTATTGGTTTGAGGTTAAAGAGCACTTTCTGATGATGCTTCTGATGAATGGACCATAGATACTATAATAAAATATAAACAATAAAAAATAATTAAATATATTTTTTAGTTTATAATAATGTTTAAAAACACGTCATTTACATTTTTTTGTGAAAAGTTAATGGAATGTAGATTGGGATGGAGCAGAAATATTTCAATGACACGTTGACAGCTTCGAATGTACAGCTCAATATAAAATTACGTTTAACTCGAAAGTGTACAATAATGTAATTTTTTAACAATGTACCAAATTATTAACAATGCACTATTGAATATTAACCAACGTTGGAAACACCAAGTGAGGTATTGTTTCAAATAAACAAAAGGCGATTATTCAAGTCTGTAACGACAGCTATTGTTAATAATTTATTACAGTTACCTTTCAATGCTAAATTCTAGATGCAAGTATTGTTTCCGAACATATTCGCTCGTATTCGATATTTGTTAACAGGAAGCTTTTTGCATCTCGTGATAAAATATTACAATTAAAAATGATTTTAGTGTCGCGAATGGTTTTATTTGCCGAGAAAACATGCAAAATGTCTGTTATGAAAATGGGTATTGTACAGACTTTTTTATTTCTGCACAAACGCTGATTGATACATCAATTGACACCTACAGGTCTTCGATGAATTTTATGCCGGTTTTCATGCTCAGATTCTCCGTACATATAACTTTTTTATGATTTCTGAAAATGGTGTTTATAAAGTGTTGTCTGATTTAAAACACATATGTTTAACTGTTCTAAAATTTTCAATAGCAAGCAATGATAATTATTAAAATAATAATTATAGTTTCCTACATAAAGCTTAAATACCTCAATGGAAGATGATTACGAAGAGTATATCACGCCTCCAGAACTGACCAAAGTTTTTGATTCGACAGAGTGGAGAAGTATGCTGTATACAGGTGCGTGTGACTCCGAAGAGGAATGTGAAATAAGGTTCAGGACCCCTCTGATTTTAGAACCTATATCTCTTGGAAATTTCCAGCAGAGCAAGAAGAACATGCTTATAAAGCCAGAGCTTTATCAGCATCAGTTTGCTTCATGAAGGAATTCATTAAACTGCTGTCCACTTTGAAGTACATTTTATCGATGTTAAGGAGCCTAAAATATTGTTTCTGTTATTTTTAATGTGGAATAGTTACCTACTAAATGTATGTGATTCTGCAAATTATAATAATACCTTCAATTGTTTGGTAAACGAACTTGGTGGTTTCTGCGGTCAATCCTCCAATAGCACGATCAACACCAAAGGTTCGACAGCTGCCTACAACTGCCTTATATGATTGCTTGCAGCATTGTGGGGGGAAGGAGGAGGAGAGGTGATGCTAATGTATTACTACCGAATAGCAATGACCACACCATTTTCAGCTTACGTACGCTGCTTTCAATCAACTAACAAGTCCAGAGGTTCTGTTTCTATTGAAGCTACTGACGACGTTATCGCTTCTGCATCGCATATCTCCAGTCTGGCAGTTCCTCTTTCGCTTGCTTCATCCCGTCAGGGGTCGGAAGACTGAAGCTTAGAGCTTGGCAAGGCATACAATGAGCAAGACTTGGATCTCTTTCGCAGGTTTAACAGGAAACGATCGTTAAATTATGTTGGCTTTCTTGTCAGCTTGCTTGTTACTTCCTCTTTTCCTTTTATAATTCTGAAAGTATGAAAAATGAAGAAACTGATGTTACAGATCGAGAGGCGATGGAACAAAAAGCTGGATCATCTGAGGCCGTTCGGATTCGACTGTATTGTACTGGATAATATTTCAGAAAAGTGAAGTATAAAGTCAGCCGCTCTGATTCGATCGGGCTCGCTATTGAGAGGATTGTAATAAATGACTAAAATTTACACAACTTGAGTTTAATCACAACTCTGTAAGTTCAAGAGTTTCCGAGATAAAGATTTTCAAAAATTGATCATTTTTGTGAAATTTTAGCTATTGATCCTACAAGGAAAATTGGAAGGGATGAAGTTGTTGCAAATCTGTTTGTCTTTAATTCAAGTGGAGAACGATGCCTGTAGATCCAATGGTTGAATCATCATTATCAAAAACCTAAAAAATGAGAAAACTGAATTTTGGAATGATTTTATAAAAACCCTTTTCATGAATCGAAAACTTTTTTTAATAATGTAGACCTTCATTTTTCACAGCTTCCATGTCCTATTATAGTATATAATAGAAGTCGAGAGGACTTAGATAACCATGATGTTTGTTTCATCACCTCCCGCTCTTTTAACATACAAAACCAAAATCATTAACTAGTTCAAAAAAGTTGTCCCCTCTAATAAAGAAAGGATTATATTAACATTTAATCTAGCTTAAGGTACTTTGGAAGATCATTGTTATGAAACCGAAAAATTCATGAGAATTCATCGTCGTTTATAGTTGATTCTACCTTAGGCATTGTTCCACATATCGGCCTTCGGCTATTCAACTGTAGTTCACTGATGTTTGCACTAGCTGCGCTGCGACAGGCCAAAATGTAAACAGCGGATGTTTGACGAAGCATACCCTTGCATGAACTTACAAAGTAAACCTTTTTGACCATTGTCTAATAACTTTCAACACTAACATACTATAATGCGATAATTTAAATGGATACAGTTGTTAAAAACTTTGACTTTACAATGTCATATGGCGTGGTTTTAATAAAATTCATATAAGATTTGCGAGATGTCACCATTAGAACATGAAAAATTATTAAATTCTGTGGAGTTTATGTAAAGGGGTACAAGTCATTTTATTGCGATAATTGGTTTAAGTTATACTTTGTTCCTTGTAACGAACTTGACCTTTGAGAAAAAAGATATAAGTCATTGAAACTGTTTTCATGTGAATGTGAACACATTAAATGTGCATACTGTTTTAATGATTCATATATGTAAAGACTCAGGTAAAGTTCGTCATAAAGAACAAAATATAACTTTGATCAATCGTCGCAAAAAAATGGCTTGTACCTCTTCATCCATATACAACATTTCTGAGGTTCGTGGTTCATCATTACTAACATAACAATAGTACATAGAAGAGCTGGTAATAAGGAACCCCGTTTTTAACTAACGAGTGCTAGACATTTCAAAAAGTTGCGTTATCCCCTATGGAACATATTAGCTTTATATATCAGTCATACACTATAAATTTCAAATTTGCTGTCCTCCTTTCACGAAATGAGCTAAATACAATTTTATAAAAAAAATTCAAACTGGTGCCTCTGATTTGCGTACAATATGAAACTCCTTAATGCTTTTTTTATTTTTTTTTTGTTTTTACTATTTTTTTACTTATTTTTTTAAATGAAAATAATGGTACAGAATAATGGTTTTAAATCAAAAATTAATTTAATTATATGACCCCTGCTTCATTTCCTATTCTACCTCTTCCATCTCTTCCAGCTTTTTTATTTTTGCTTCTCTTGAGTTTCTTGAAGCTGTTTTGGAGGAAGTAGTATTGGCACTAGTTCCTATACTTTCAACACCCATGGAGTTCCATGAATGTATACAAGAATGTAAACAAAATCTATTTATTTATAAGACTTTCTAGCAATCCTGCATTTATCTAGCACAACTGTTTTTTTGTGCTCATTTTTAGTTTCCTAGTCGAAGGTCATCTTCTGTATCAACTCTTGTGCTTTTCAATTTCAGTCCATTCGAAAAAATCATTATTGATGTTACTGATGCTTTTACTAGATAATAAAATATGTTTAACTCCAAGGCTAGTTACAGTACATACTAACTTTTTTCCGCCCCAATGATCAATAAGTTGCTACATCTATGATTCTGGCTATTTTTTTCTGCTTTGTTTATAACTAAAATGTACGGGCAGTTATGCAATACTCTGTGGTTAGTAATTTTTTGTTGATCCTAATAAATTATTATGATTTTTATTGAAATTCAAAAACTAAACGATTTTGAATAAGATACCATCCCCAAAATTTTTTGCCTTCGTTGCTATTAACCACATGAATTCAAAAAACTGTTAAATTAATCGCTTAGGGTTTTTAATTAAAAGAGATGTATAATAAGCAAGCTTTTGTCTATGAAACGTTGACTAATTATTTATTTTAATTATTATGAGAGACTTATTGGCACTTCATTTGGAATATTTCATAAATAATCTAATGAAGTAATATTTTTTATGTTTAATGCAATCGTGTTATACATAATATAAGAATACAATAAATAATATTTCTTAAGAAAGAAAATAAAGTAAGTATATAATGAGTACCAGAAAAAAGTAAGCATGTTGTATTATTCCTTGTCAATTCGACGTACGAACATACGAAAGACAATCTTCAAAGGATAGGTAACTTTGCTACGAGCAAAAACTTTAAAATCTGATGTACCACTTTTAAGCATAAAAGATACATGTGGAAAACTGGGTTTCACCTGATGGAAAAACTATGAAACACATTGATCACTTAATAGGCATATGAGGGATATTGAAGATGTCCGGAGCTACAGGGGAGCAGAATGCAGTATTTATCATTATATAGTAAAGGTTAAATGAAATTATAGGGTGTCAATCAGACCTAAAGGCAATGCACCGAAATTTAGTAAACAGTAAACAAGAACGTTTTAATAATCCTGGAAAACAGCTCAAATATACAAAGAAGGCGGAGGAAAATTTCAAGAATATATTACTGGATAAAAATGATTTTACGATCAAATGGAAGTGGATAAAAGAAACAATTTCAAATGCATCAGAAGAAGAGAGAGGATTCCAAGAAACGATTGAGCAGTATGTCCGGTTCGACCAGGAATGCCAAAGTGGGTGAAAAGAATGACGCAAAGAAAAGAATGCTACAGATGTTGGCAAGGGAGGAGAACGTTACCAAACTATGGATAGATGGAATGTGGACATAGGCGGTCAAATGTGGAGAAGCTCTGCCTTGAAAAATATGTGAGCTGATACTCGATATTTTAGACAAACGAGGGAATGCCAGATGAGTGGTGCCAGGCTGTAACAGTCCCAATACAAAAAAAGAGGACAAACTAAATACGTACTTGCTGTCCTAGCAAAAAAGAATAGTATCAATTGCAGAAGAGATAGTTGTGGAATATCAGTGTGGGTTCCGACCAGGAAGATCAAAAGAATGGAATGTCGAAGTGCATCACCTCTTCATAGGCTTTAAACAAACATAGGATAGCATAGATATATTGAGACTATATGAAAGATCACGAACTCCAGGTCACTCCTTGAAATAAAAGAGATTGATTAAAATGATAATATAAAACACCAAGAGCATTGTTAGAGTCCAGAGAAATATTTCTGGGACTTAGCCATAAGGAAAGGACTAAAAAAAGGAGATCCTCTTTCCCAATGCCCAGAGGAGGAGATCCTCTTTAACATAGTGCCAGAAGCCATTATGAGGAAATACAAGAGAAAAAACGAGAATAGTTACGGGTAGCTGGTTCTACGTCATTGAAAAATGTTCAAAAGAACAATAACTTAAGAAGAGGTGCAAATGTAAAAGACAATCCTTAGGCCTTTCGTCTTGCACGAAACTGAAACCTGGACCCTAACTTTAAACGAGCGTTTATTAAACATGTGGGAAAGAAAGATTCTGCCCGACTCGGGAGTGAGATCAATGCAGGATGAGAACAAATCAAGAGTTGATGGGCTTTTACAATCCACCTGATGTTGTGTCCACCATAATGAAAGGAAGGATAACATGATTGGGTCATGTGCAGAGAATGAAGAAGAGTTAGGGGATGGAGGAGAGTGGTCGCGGACAGGATGGAGTGGAGAAGGAGGCCAGGGTTCTTCTCGGACCATAGCGCCATCGGGAAGAAAAGATTTACTTAATAAACAAGCATTAGTGTGTTTATAGTCATAATGTTTTTGAAATCAGTTAAGGTCTTATTAATTTTAATATTTGCTTATTTTTTCGTACAAGAAAACGTAGTCTTTCAAATATGAGAAGTTAAATATCGGTGAATAAGTTTATAAAAATTATACCTATTTTAAATAATTACATTAACTTGATCTTAAATGTTATCTACTTAAATAATATTACCTAAACTCGAAATATAATTTAAATTACATGCGATACAAACCTTAAGGCACTCCGGAGTATCTGGGTCCATCGGGTAACTGGACCAAGGGTTATTATTATTTATCTTCGTGCGTTGTGAGCTAGCATGAACTGTAACAACTGGAAGAATGCAGGATTCGGGAGATCTTGACAAGTGGGATTTTCCTGTTGAGTTCTGGTCAGGATAGAGTCTGAGCTCAGTTCCTGTGATATATTTTTATTTTTTTACAATGCCCTTTTGAAATCATGAGGGAGTATGTCAGGACTAAGGCCAAGCAGGAGGAAAGAGGGGTGAGCTGGACGAGGAACAAGATGAAAACCTAAAGCAATATTCATCTAAATGGATGCAGAGCCCTGGACTGCACGAAACCTCCCAGATCTACCGTCCACCAGTACAGATAACTCATTAAAATTATGTATCTATTTTATTTTCAAATTGACTAACACATTAATTCAATTGTACCTGGATTTGAAACAGAACCCCATTTTTTTAATAACTAATGTAATCTATTTATTAGACCATGCATTAACTCAACTATGTTTTATTTAAACTACCCAAATAATATATTTATTTTAGCATTAATACTGTCCACTCTCAAAAACCAGCGTAACCACTAAAACCAAATTACTTGCGATAATGCCTCCCCAGACCGGGAATACCATAATTATAGATGCATAATGTAATGTTATTTGGCTTTACTTCCCTTGATTCTCTCTGGAACCACAGGCATTACATCATTTGAAGTAATTTCATGGTTATAAGAGGTGCGATACTTTTTAAGAAGAAATTTTCTCGAACAACGTCGAATCATCGAATCTTTAACGGCCTACCATCATTTTTTGGTAAGTATCCATTCATTTATTACAAGTTAGATTTAAATACAATGAATTATATTATCTATAAATATTTTAATCATCACTGCAAGGGTTGTTGTTTTTGTCTAGCAAAAGGGATGTCTAGTTATCCCGAAATCTGGTACGGTGTGCGCATCACACAACTTTTCTTTACCGCCCCATAATAATTATCTTTTTAATGTAATTTTAAAGAGTTCACATAAGAAATTCTTGAAATAAAATCAGCAGCATTCACTTCTTCTCTTACTTAAGTACAATAAAACAGTCTAAAATATAGTTTTATGAAGGTAACTAGAGGAGATGCTGTAAAATTATGATCCAGTTACCCCGGAGCACCTTAAATTCTTCTCTGGATCTGGTTCTGATGTAGTAGTGAACGAACGATACGCTTGATTGTAATCTAAATTATGTATTGACGCGAGCCTTGCATTTATGTAGAGGTCACATAATCTGAAGTTGATTCGTGAAAGAGTGGGGCGATTAAGGCTGCAATGGTGGTGTGATGCTTTTCCTGTAGTCGTCTCGGTTCTTCAGTTAATGTTGGTGATTTCCATACTCGTGTTTTATTAAAATATTCCACGAGTCTACGAAATGGAGTAAGGTAATATCTTATTTGTTCATTTATCTTTATTACATAGAAAAAATGTCGTAATCTTGGAATAATAAAACTTTTTAGTTAAATGTATATATATTGTAAACATTATTTGATTTTCTAATTCAAAATTCTGAAGGAGCAAATCATCGATGATATAGAAATCATTGATAGAGAGCTGACATACCAAGTAGGTTGGCGTTCAAATAATGGATGTTTACGATTATGATGTTAACCACTCATCGTCATAAAAACATTGGTGGTTTAAATGAAAATCGAAATTTCTAAAACATTTAGTTAGTTTAATATACTTTTTCTTTTTTTTTTCACCCCGAATTTTAAAAGTTTTGTATATTAATGTACATGATTAAGATCTTTTAACTGTTTCTTAGATCCATTTTAAGGTTTTTCTGATTCTTTATATTATTCTAATTATTCATATCTGTCCATCATGGTGATGGGGCTCACCTAATATACATTTAGTACAAAAAGTATAACATCATTACAAATTTTTGTTTAAAAATCAAGAGGATAAAATAAAATTTTAATGGCCAGTTTAAAAGATGCAAACAAAAGAATAAATATTTTTCTTAATCATTCATCTCTTACTTATAAAATATTATATATACTTTGTCACTATTGCTAGCTAGGCAATATTATAATATACCTCCGAGGATTTTCCGTCTATACTATAACAATACATTTGCGCTGTGTTGTATATTCATGAATAATTATATTTATGTCTCCGGCAGGTGTTTGACCGATGATATGCGCAAACATAATTTCGGGCAAGACAAGTATGTTACACAAGAAACAGGTCTTGGATTGTTTTGTCAGTCATGTTCAAATATTTACCCAGCTGATATTCCTGCTTTATAAACGAACATCGGGTCAGATTTTTGTCATTTGAACGTTCCGTATCTTGACAATGAAGCTTTTGCTGCTGCTGATTTTGATTGTTCAGGTCGTACTTTTCCTGGAGGCTGCGGCTCATCCCGTCGTAGGAGATGCGGTTAAATGGATCACTGGGTCTTCTTCATCTGAAGTGAACTGATACTACTAGTTTTTCTCTCATCTTTGTAACATCAATGGTAAATAAAAACAACTGTTAACTAGTAGTGAGATTTTTATTTTCCTATGATTCTCTTTTTTCGTCTAAAAATCCTCAAAAACTAAATTAAATTACACATAAAATGCACATATTAATCATTTTATATTTACTTCTTAAGATAACTTACTACATTGTCATTATACACCCAGATTTTATAGAATTTCTATGGCAGTCAGGTGTAATTGATTGTACACTTAATATTCGTTTTATACTCGTTTTTTTTTTTCAAAATGGAGCATACTTTTTTATTCTAGTTCCTACTGAATTGTTATTTCTATTACTTAAGCATATGTATAAGTGCATGTACATAATTTGGTTCATTTGTGTGTTTCATACTTTAGGTAGATAGTAATTATTAATAATAATTTCTATGAGCAAAGGATGAAAAGATAGCACGCGTGCTATATATCAATAAAATAAAATTCATCTTTGTATACAAATATAATCCATTTATAATTAATATTTGTTGGGGATCATTTGCCATATAATATAAAAAAAATAACAAAATAAAAACGTGTTTTTTTCTTTTACCAGCTAACGTTTCGGCCAAAAAACATATGCCATCTTCAAGGGTTGACTAGCTTGGGTTGGCTAAAGGTACCTTACTCCAGTTGCTCTAACCCCAAAGTTGGTATATTAAGTTCAGTCGAAGCGTTAACATGTATAATAATAAAACTAACTAGCTTACTTTGTTTATAATTTTTTTTTGTGTTGACCAGCTAATGTTCTCTGGCAAATTAATATAATCTTCATCGTATTAATGCTTCCATTTATTTGATTACAACATTTGAGAAAAATGTTAAGGAATAAATTTTAAAAAAAAATAAAGAAACGATTTCTCAAACATACTGACAGGAATAGAAAAGTGAATTGGAATTTTTTAAGTGTGAAAATATGATTACTGTGGAAACAAAATTACGAGTGGGTTACTTTTAAGTTATATAGACGATTTTATATATATATATATATATATATATATATATATATGATGGTACGTGAAATTATTTCGGACGTCATCTTTTTTGTGCATGTCATGTTAGAGATCAAATAAAATATAGTTTTTCAAAGAATTGATTGACTAAGGAGTAATAGTTGATGTAGAAGAAAATTTGAGGGATAGATTAGAAATGCATAGATTTATTATACCATTATTAGACCAATCGATTTTAAAAGTTTAATTTTTATTTTAAATAATTTACATAGGTACAAATTGTTTAAAACACTATAAAAACTTGATTTGATAGAGATGAAATTTACAATATTATTCATTTCTAACCTTTTTTCAGAAAAATGGTATCACATACCACTCAATATTTCTTCCAATTGGAAAAATGAACTTACAGAAGTAACGGGAACCATTTTTTAGCTAGAACCCATCTCTCAAAATTTACATTTTACCGTTAATGCAATCATTGTATTTTTTTGTACAACGGAGTTAAATTTTGAGCCATAATTTTTATTATATGCTGTTGATTTTATTATGAATATCTCCTACAGTTTCAGATATTTCTATTTTCTGCATTAATTCCTGTGGAAAATTATACAAATGTTTTAGGAAAGTCAAATAAAGCATCACCGCCAAATTTATGATAGTCTTCAATTTTATGCCCGAGTGTGCATCTTCATCCAATTCGTTAATACAAATTAAAATTTGTTTGCTTAAAATATCATTTTAACTCGGGGTAGGTTGATATCCAGATTTTAATTTTTGACGAGAGACTATTTCCGAATTTTGGAATTTAAAAAGAATTATTCATACAATTTTTAATGGTTATGAAGTTACCAGTAACCACTGCAAAGTCAGACGGAACATTGAATTATGTAATTAATTAATACTGACCACAGCAAAGTCAGACGGAATGCTGAAGGGCTTTAGAGCAAGTGGGAATCCAATTTAGCAACAATAACACTGAACATCCTTTTACTGAAACACCTTATTCTAGGGCAGTGTATCTCACTCGTTTAGTATTTTGTATTTTATATTGGTATAGAGCTCTTTTTTTTTCAAATTATTAACTATTGTCTAAAAATTCGTGTGTGGCTTCATTATAACGTAATCTAGAACTTTCCTATCTACGGAAATTATCGAAATAGGCTTCGAAGCACATATGATTTTATGATTGATTAATGGAATGGTCTTAAAAAACATTGGACCGTATCGCTTTACCTACAAAAATGAGACGGTAGAAGATTCCTTTTTTTTTGTTTATTCGTTAATATCTCGGAAAATTAGCGTCCTAGCGATAAGAGTACTCTGTACAAAATTAAAGCTGATAAACTTTTCTACAAGATTGATTACATCATTCTCAATCTCAAATAGTTTCCGAAATTTCCGCGCTTATATTTCGCTAATTTTGAAGAAAAAAATGAAGAAATGAAAAAATGAAGGATTAACACCTGAAGAGTTATCTAGTCCAATGAGGCAAAAATCGGGGTGCAAATAAAAAAAATAGTGATGTATGAGCGCGGATAACTCGGAAGCTCTGCGAGGTAGAGAAAAAATGAATGGTCACGTTATAATGAAGGCACTCACGAAGTTTTAGGCGAGTGTTAATAATTTGAAAAAATTGGGCCCTGTACACTGGACTAAACTGCCATGTAGTCCAGGCCCTAATTCCAAATCATCTTTTAAAATAAATTTTTGTATTATACCCGAGTTGCTCTAAAAACTAAACATTTTTTATGACATAAGAAAGAACTAAAACCATTCAGGATTGGATCCTAATCATATGGTTAGCCATTGGATTTAGGACTTTCTAATTTCATAAAAAGTTGTAGTTTTTAGATTAATTCGGGCGTAATACAAAGATGATTTTAAAAAATAATTTGAGCATTTTAGCTTATAATGAGTATATTGTTTACATGTTCCTTTTGTTAGGTTGAATTCGATTTCTCGCGTGTTAAACGATTAGTTGTTTAACATAATACATATTTCGCTATCCTAAACTTTAAATCTAATAATAGATTTAATGAGGAACAAATGATAAAATAAAAATATATTTACTTATTAACCAATATATTATACACGGCAAATTTGGTCCAAATTTTCAAAACCCAAAAAGTGCAAAACATTCAATTTAATATTAAATTCTAATATACTGATATAATATAATTATATTAATCCTAAATCAGATAGCCAATCGGGTTTAAATCTACTAGATACAAGTGAATATAATGTGCAGTTACATGAAAATCCGGTCTCTAGTTATTAGTAATAAATTAAATATCAACATTATAAATTATTATATATAACCATCCATTATTGTCCGTTAATCTTCATTGTGGATTGGATGCAATAAGAAACAAATAAATTACAATGTTTATTATTTTTATTTTTTATTTAAGTGCAAAGAGATTTAATTATATCACGTTTCACAGTGGTGGTTCTACTTTTCTATGCCCTAAACGTGTGTAAATTGAAAAAAAAGTTTTACGTTATTGGACACGAGACAGACCCGAAAGTTAAATATAGTTACCTAAATCCTATTATCCCATCTTTAAGACATCCCCTACTGTACCCTCAACATCGTGGTGCCTGCCCGGACTGCGCAGTAACACTACAGTAAGACTTTACCGTGGGGGACCCTCCAGAAGATAATAGGGCAGATGTGCCCCTGTCCTCGCCAGCTGTCCTATAGCAACTGAGGGTTCTCTGTCTATTATCTACTTCTGGACCAAGCACTGAGTCCTCTCTCTCACTCTCTCTCTCTCTCTTAACCTAGGGGAGCAACAACTTGAATTCTCTTATCCTTGTGCATAATTAAAAGAAATAAAATATATAAAATTCTTGATTCCTTTATTTTACTGAACAAAGTGTTTCTTCTTTTCAACAACTTTAAATAAAAATGTAATAATTATTTATATGTTATAATTTGAATTGATTGTAATTAACTCAAAACGAAATTATAACTTTAAAACGGTATTAATATTTATTTTTTTGAATTTTTAAAAATGCATTTAAATTTTATGTCATGAAAATTATTATTCAGTAACTAAAATGAAATGACAAATAATTTCATAATTACTTGTATTTCTGACTAACTGAATATATTTTTAAAATGATATATAATTTTTTATTATGTTCCTTTTACAGGCATTTTAGATATTTTGCAAACTCTCTTTAAAAAACCCTCTCTGTATTACATCCTATTCTTTGATTATTCTCACAACCAATAATATCAATGACAGTAATGCTTAGACCCCAGAGGTTCGATTCCGTACAACTAACAATCTTGCTCCTTACTGTATACCTGCCTCAACCTCGTTCAGATCTAAATCTACACTATCAGACCTAATGTAATCTTCCCATCTACCCCATAGTAGATGTGGCGTTTAAGACATTTCATACTTCCCCAATCCCCTGGCTGCGTTTCGCCTTAACCAAACGGGGTCCGCAATATCGTCTCGTCCAGGGCTGATTACAACTCGCAAGATGGGGCTGAGGAGGTTTTCTTACTTATTAAATTTCATTTAATCTTGGATCAGGGAGAAGTAACGTTTAGGTAGTGGTTAGCGAGGTGTATATCTTGATAAGCTCGATTATGCGAGTAGGATGCATGTAATTTGAGACATAATATTTATTTCAGGGAGCCTGTAAGCCATCCCCAGTGAATTATATGGAAAAAATAAAACCTACAACAGCTGCTGGTAGATTAGTCACAGATAAAGGAAAAAAAAATTGTCGATTCTTTAATACTGATCCAGATGTTGGTGTTGTATTGCAGGATTTGGACCCAATGTTAGAATATCTGTGGGGTTATAGTTTTGATAACGGCTTAATGAAATGATGAAGCGAGCTTGAAATATTATAAAAACATATCCTCTGCATACAACGAAAACTGACCAAGTCAAATTTTACTATTCGGTCAATCCATTTAAAGTTACCCAATACTGGTTACTCGAGCAGATAAAAAAAAAATTCATACTCTCTAGGTCCATTTCTTGATCTTTTGGTTGTTCAAAAATAACTTTTAAACATTTTTGCTGTCACCGATTTGCTAATGGTGGTCATTTTCGTTACAGATTTTAAGTCATTAGAGATGACCGCTAGCTTGTTCGGTTTTTTAAATTTCTCAACACTGGATTATCATAGGTGATATCAATCAAATACTTAAATAACAAATCAAATAACAAAATTTCAAATTTAAATTTCATTCAATCAAATTTAATCATATTTAATTCAATCAAATTTAAATACTTAAATCAAATAACAAATCAAATACTTTAGTCAAGCTTATATGTTTGTGTTTGTGGACAATATTTTGCCAAAGTTATCAAAAGAAACAGAACAAAATTCAATTTTGGAAGGGTAATTTCTTAAACAAATAACAATTTCTCACCCTGTTTTTTTTTTTTTTTTTTTTTTTTTTTTTTTTTTTTTTTTTTTTTTTTTTTTTTTTTTTTTTTTTTTTTTTTTTTTTTTTTTTTTTTTTTTTACTTATAAACGAATTTACTTGCTTTATATAAAATATCTGTCGTGTTGGGGCACCAGCTAAAAAATTGAAAATTCAACTCATAAAAGGTCTCTCTACCTTAAATAATTAATAATTTCTTATACCTACCAAGGCTTAAATTTGAAACCTGGAATTTCTAGTGGAGTTTGATGCTTAGTAGAACTTTTATATGTTGAATTTTCAAATTTATATTTGGTCCCCCAACAGAGATATTGGAGCTGGAAAATTTAATAAAACAAACTTTTTTTTCGATTTAATTAACAATTTTTGATACCTACATAGATTTAAATTTAAAAGCTGAAATTTTTAATACATTTCGATGCCATAGAGGCCTCTTATATGTTAAATTTTTAGAATTTTTATCTAGCCCCTAAACGGAGATATTGCTGGAAAATTAGAAAAAAGAAAAACTATTTTTTTGCTATAATAATAATTTTCTATACCTGCTTAGTGTTGAATCTAAAAACTGAAATTTATATTAGACTTATTGCACCTGGAAAAGAATAAAAAACTAAAAAAAAAAAAGCAACAATATTTTAAAGACTCTTATTTAAAGGGAGAAGGGTGATCCAGGACCACTATTGCTGAAGTAAGTGTGCTCTTATGTTTATAAGTCAAAAAAAAAAAAACGAGAGTGAGAAATTGTTCGTTCTTTAAGAAATAACATCGTGAAAATTGAATTTTGTTCATTTTCATTTGATTACTTAGACAATATACTTGGCGATTAACAGAAACGTAGCTAGACAAAATGGAGTTGATTTGTAGTTGATATCTGAATGGCTTAGGACAATTTTTCTGAGGTGGTCGGGACACTATTTATATTATTTCTGAACCACTTGGTATGCAATGGTCTTATTTAGAGATACGACGATGACAAGGAAGTCATTTTGATTTTAACTTCTCCCGATTATCACCCCATCTAGGAGTGGGAGGACTACATTAGTAAACTTAAGCACGTGTGTGTGTGTCACAGAAAATGAGTTTTTTTATTATTTATTTATTAAGTATTATCATTAATATAACATTACTCTGTAGAGGGAAGTATATATTATCCATTTCTCACTCTTAGCAATTCATTAGTTTTTGATTTGACCCACAATAGGTTCTAACTGGGCAAAATGATTAACATTATTACCCACTTCTTTCACCAGAGGAGGATCCGATCCCGCGATGAATCCAATAACTACACAAAGCCTTAACGTTCATTCAAGCAGTTCCCGATTATTTTCAGTGAGTTAAGTGGTTCTTCAGAGATAATCAGTTCCTCACAAACCAAGACATTGTACTTCCACAGGAAAGTCATTTGTGTATTATAACGCTACTAAAAACATCTTTATTAAGTTGTGCTTGTGATCTTGAATTTTACGGAATATATATTTAAATAAAAAAAAGTTGTTATCTCGGACAAAGTGTAATCTAAGAATGTATAAGTAATTTTCTAAGTAAAACACTTATACGGCCAGTAAAAACATATCCTTTGGCCACATGTACCCTGAACAGTTCAGAAGAGAAATAGCTAATCTTCGAAAGAAAGGTTTTTTGCCGTACATTTGGAACTGTTAAGGAAAATGAAGGCGCTATAACAGAGAAATATATGAATTTTTTAGAGAAGCAAATCTTGTACGCTTTATCAAGTGTGGTCGACTAAGATAGGAAGGCCCCATAGAAAAATTGAATGAGGAAGAAATCCCCAAGAAACCGCTGGTAGGAAGAGCAAGACCAAGACGAAAATACGGCCAGTAATAACATATCCTTTGGCCACATGTACCCTGAACAGTTCAGAAGAGAAATAGCTAATCTTCGAAAGAAAGTTTTTTTGCCGTACATTTGGAACTGTTAAGGAAAATGAAGGCGCTATAACAGAGAAATATATGAATTTTTTAGAGAAGCAAATCTTGTACGCTTTATCAAGTGTGGTCGACTAAGATAGGAAGACCCCATAGAAAAATCGAATGAGGAAGAAATCCCCAAGAAACCGCTGGTAGGAAGAGCAAGACCAAGACGAAAATGGGAAGACGCTGTAACAAAGGATGCCCAGACCTTTCGAAGCATGCGCAATTGGGGAGCGGCTGCAAAAGACCAAGCCCGTTGGTGATGGCTCATTAAGGAGGTCAAGGTCCACACCGGATTGCAACGCTACGGAAAGTAAAGTAAAGTAATATTTTAATAAAAATTGTTTTTTTTATTTTGTGTTGGGTCTAGATTAGGGGTGTCCAACACGCTGATGATTCAGAATTGATACACGGCCTACCATTAGGTTTTTTTTATTCTTAATTTTGTTATTTAATTTAAAAAATTCAAGTTCTCTTCCTAAGATGAAAATTATATTGTATAAATAATTGTTCATTATGCTTTATTTGGGGGCAAATATTTAAAAAACAAGTCCCTATACTTTGTACAAATAATTATTGTGAAGGTGGCAGGGTATAGTGGAAGGGGGGGAGGTACAGTTATGAGGGCACGCCTTAATCTAGGGAACCCTTCGTTGTGGCACGCGCTATAAAAAAGGTTGGGCATCCAAGGTGTAGATCAGAAGTGTCCAACACACGGCCCACGGGTCGCATGCGGCGCCTAATTTTTTTTTTTTTTTTTTTTTTGTGGCCCACAATGTTCCCAAATAAGTGAAAAAAGACAATTATAAAGCAATGTTACCAATTATTACTCTAAATTCACTTTATCAAATAATATATTTTTAATATTCTGTCCATATTCCTGTATCCTCACTATAAGATATAATTTTAAGAAAGTTTGTAAATGTGATGCGGGCCGGAATTTAATTGAGTTTGACATGCCTGATCTAGATCAAGGACTAAGGACTAATATTTAGATAAATCCTTATTACTTATAATAATTATTAAATTATATTAGCTTCTTTATTTTATTATTATCCACTCTTCCAGTCAATGATTTCATATCGTCGTATTTAATTAAATTAAATAAGTAGTTCTCATTAAATATTCAGTCATATATATTGTGGGAGGGTATTTTATATTTTAACTTCATGTTTCTGAATTAATATATTGAAGATTAATAAGTTTAAAAAAAAAAATGGAAAAAAACTAATTTCCATTTTTCTTTTTCATTTCCAATTTTCATAAAAAAAAAACCTATCTTATTATCTCATCATATTTTTAGATTTAATAAAGTAAATAAACTTTTATAGTATAATCTCCTGTGCATTTATGGTATAAATGTATTCAGTAGAGAAGGACCAATGCAAATCATTTCCATGCCAACTTCATTTCTTGAAAGTTCTATGAACTATGAATAATTTAATAAATCTGTTGGATCAAATGGGTTATTTGGCATAATATCTTCTTTCTAGGGTAACTTTGGCTTTTGGAGCTCAGAGCTCATTCATTGAATCGATTTTAATGATAAGGTACAATTAACTAATTTCAACTTGAAATCCGGTTCGTTAGGTATGGGACTAAGTTTATGTTTCCAACAAAGTTTACTAACTTTGCTGATTAAAGATCAAAGGCAGGGCAAAGTAAAAAAAAAAATATATATAAAGAAGTCCGAGGATTATCGGGTTTCCGAGCTTTTGGTTTTAGATTCGGGATGAAAGGTTCTTTTCTTTTTTCTTTTTATATTTTTTCGTCCTAATGATCGTGGTAGGGATTCGTCCCAGTTTCCTCTTTAGCCATTTATATCTGCCTCGAATTTTCTTTGGTTTTTCGTTTCCCTTTCAGTTAGAAGAGGAAGAAGTGAAAACTCGTTTTGTTTCACTTGAACAAGGCTAGGAGGCAAGTTGTCAAGTGCTTCTGATTTATATTTATTTAGTTCTATTTAATAATTATATTTAAACCTGGAAACATGAACCTCAAATTTTGGTTTTGATCTTTTATAAGCTTGCAATAAATCCATCTTATTGTTTTTATAAAAGCTACGATATAAATGCTAATCTGGGGACCATGGTGGTCTAGTGTTTCAAGGCATCACCTTAGCATTCTCGAGTCGAAACCGTGCCGGTTCGAGTTCCGTGTGTTCGTCACGAAATTTATTTTGTGATGAACATATGGAATAAATCTCCACCTTCCCACTTTGGCGAGAATCGGTTGGTAATCTCGAGGATAACGCTTCCTCTCTGCCTTTATTGGAGTATTTTTTTATTTATTTTTTTTATTCCCACTAATGTGTTTTTCATTTGAACTAGATGTTCTTCAAACAATATTTCCATTCCAATCTATCTATGGTCATTTCTCTTGCCATGTCTTACCAGGCTTTCTTCCTTTCATTTCCAATTCCGTTATTATCTTCAGTAAATATTATTTTAACATGCTCAAACCAACTCATGTTCCTTTTCACCTCCATTAGTTTAGTTCTCGAGTTATTTCATTTTTTATCTTTTCCTTTCGGGATTTTCTCGCTGCTATTTCAGCAGCTTATTGTTTTTCAAAGTGTCTGGCATTAATGACCCATGTATATGTTTATAGGCATGTTATAGGCATATGTCGTAATAGATTTAAATGTAGTTTCGTATATAGTCTCTTGTTACTTGCAAGCATATTTGAGCTTCAGAGCTGTGCATATACGTTAAACTCCAAAGTCACGAGATATTTCTTCTACGTTGATGTAAAAGTTGCTATCAAAGTAGAAATAAAATTTTAATCTCATTAGACAAATTTTTCATTTAAGTGCTGAATTTTATCCTTCAATTTAAAAAGGTTTGGATTTCGCAATTAGCTGGTTGAATTGTCCAAATGGTTTATAATGGGATGAGAAAGGATCGCCGATGGTCGTATAGTGCTATTGATTATTTTAGAATTAGAAATAAAAACATATTTTAGAAATATGTCCCTTAAGAATATGTCTCAGTCTAAATGAAATATTTTTTATTATTTTTGTTCCTAAAAATTCATGTGCATTTGTAATACAATGTTATTGAAAGTAAAGATTATTTTTATATCTCTGCTCACACGAAAACTTATTATCTATCAGTTTTCCTATTATGAAAATGAAATATTTGAAGAACTTTATTATTTCTATGTCGTTCCCTGAATCCCACCTGGCAATCTATGTCCCAACGGTATACTCTTTATTACGACATTAATAGCTTAATGTTGGCTCCTCCCTTGCTATTAATCACCGATAATAGCACCCGATGTAATGTTATATCATATCAGATTATACTACGCTAAATCTCTTCGAGCATTTCTTTTCATGACAGAGTGAGAGGAGTTGTAAGTTATCCGCCGAGAGGGAGGACTTCGCATAGAACCCGCTGTGTCGCCGCCTATTATATAATGGATGCTTGCCAAAGGCTCCGGGATTCTGCAGACATTGTCTCAGGACGTGATGTATTTGCCTCCTGTATACCCCTCCTCCCTCCCTGCCTGTATTATGTAATATCCTTTCATATACGACAAATAATTGAATGCTCAAGTGACCGTTTACGTAAGGGAAAACCTCCTAAAGGGAAAACTATCACACAACCTTTTGGATCAGACCAAACCTACCTCATTATGCTTATTTTTCTATATAAATGTAGTAATTGTCATATATTTTTATATATAATATATGAATTAAAAGAAGATTTTGTGGATTACTATATTAACCAATAAAATGTGCAATTGAATATTAGAGTAAGATGATCCTGATGATGAGGTAGAGAGCCTTGAAACGTTGAAAAATATATGAATAGACTATTAATATTAAAGGAAGATTGATCTATATTTTATTTTTAAATTAAAAATAATAAAATTTAAAAGGGAAGAAATACAAACACAAAAAAATAAATAATAATACTGAAAAAAACAAAAATAGGAAATATTGAAAAATATTTTGATAATGCAAGTACAATAATTTATAAGGATTTTATAAATGTGTGCATAATAGATAATTGTGGAGTTATAAAAATAAAGGAAACGATAAATGTACCTTATATATATATATATATATATATATATATATATATTTATACATTTTAATTTTCTTTAATCTCATTCTTTGTGATTGAATGAGGATGGGAATGGATACACACAGGCAGAACTCTTTTCGGGGGCCCCTCCAGCTCAAGCCTTTGCATCACATAATATCGTTCCCTATGCGGCGAACGGCTGCCGCAAGAATAGTAAGGGGTTCTTCCTTCTGGCAGGAAGTACTCCGGGCACGTACCATTCTTCAGATTAGTTATTTGTAGGTCTGTAAGATTTCTTAGTTTATAATGATTTTCTGTGCACTGTTACATTATTTGGTAATTGATATATCTGGCATCTTCTGATCATGTAGCGTTTATGTTTATTCATTTAATTTTATTTTATCTAACTTGAAAATTTTCAAGGAATTTTAGAAGTGAAGCAAAAATATTTGTCAAGCATCAGAGACGACAGGATGGGAAGTTAAATGATTGATATGCACCTAGTTCGAATTTCTCCTACCTGAAGTCAATAGCCTCAGCCTGCTAACTAATAAAAGAATAACATAAATCAGCACTTGTTCTGTAGTCTGGAAGGTAGTTATCGTACCCACTACAAAAAGCGACATAGCTTCGAATAGTCCCAAGAAGCACGTGCCCCTCTATCTCTTTTCACTTTTTGAGAGCAATGGCGGGGTGTCTTAGAACCTTCAGCTGTCGGCGAAGAAAGCTTTCTCATTTAAATTGATTGATATTGGCATCTAACATCTCACACATCTACAGTGCATCTAACATTTCAAACGGAGAAAATAAGTGACCAGCTTTGAATTTTCCCTTTCACTCAATTTAATAACCAAAGAGTACAAAATAAAACAGAGAGGCTTTAAGGGGGATGGATACGGGCTCATTATCCCCACTTCAGACAACGCTAACATTAGTTGCGATTAGTGTTTTTGTTTTTCCGATGATTTAAAAATGTATATGTGGTTGCAAAATGCTGTGAAAACAACAGCAGGAAAGATCAAATAAAATATGGATCTTAGAAAAAAATTGTCCCGAATAGAGCAATTGTTTTCAACTTTATTGCTGAATATATATAATTTAATATACTGTCGGCATTTTGAATTATTTTATTATTTTTTACGTATAACTTCCGCAGTGTTTTTATATAAAGCTGATATCCCATTATCAGGATGTGTTGTACGTGGACTCCAAACAATTAAAGTAAATATTTAATGGCAATTTCCGATAGTGAATTTTCATTATAATTTTATTTTATTATAATTTTTATCAGCAAAAAATCGAGGAGGTCTAGTCCAGCATGTATTAGAAGATATTAGATACCAACTGCAGAACGTACGAAAAAATATTCATAGCATCATCAAAATAAAATATTAGAAATTTCTATCCGTTTTTATTGCAATTAACAGAGCGTTTACAGAATATAAGGTTACTTAAATTTCATAACCATTTTGTAGAAGAGGGGGAACTAATCATAAGTAGTGGTTAATTGAAAGCGTAGGTAAAATTTGCTTTCCAACATTTCAGAGATTTGAACGAAAATATTCAAAAACAATAATTGCCACACAAATTAATCAAAGTCATTCATTTCAAAGGATAATAAATGTTTGTTACCTCGAAGCGTCATTAGTTTATTTAATTTATTTCCTAAGCATCAATAACAAATTGAATAATGTAATATCGAAAGGTAATAAATAACAAATTAATTGCAATAATTCTAATCACAATAAAAAAAATACTAATAAAAATAAGAATGTCAATGAAATTGAAAATAATAGAGCAGTTATCACTTGTAGTCATTAATAAAGTTTTGATTTTATTTTTTAATTATAGTAGACAAAATATACAAAATCTAGTTTATCTACTTAAACCGACTTTATTGTGGACAAATTTGCGTTTGCTGCATGTTTTTCATGTAAGATCTGGCAAAGGAACAGAATGTGCTTCGAAAATGGTTAAATATTCTTTAGAGGCAGTATCAGCTAGAACATTACTCTCAATAAAAAGACACTGGAAATGAATAAGTTTAATAAATCACCTGTAATATTATTCAGTAAAGATGAATGATCGACCTAATGAACTCCGCCACATTTATATAATAAAATAATAATACGGCAGTTACTGCCACAGTCCAATATTATCTTATTTATAGCATGGTAAAAATGAACAGTGGATATAAAGCAAGTTGAAGTAGGACAAACTATAATTATCTTTATTATTCTGTTCTAAAATTCTAAAATCTCTATCTAGTTTCTATTACATGGATCCATATTAATCTCGTTTCGCAAAGCCTAGAATAGGCCTATAAAGATTTATATCTCTGTATATCCGCCGTAAATAAATTATATCTCCAATGGCTTTATATTTCAATTTCTTAAAGGACTCGGACTGGGGCAGCTCAGTGGGCAGGGCACTGTGCATTAATCTCAATGTCGTACCAGATTCGAGACCGGTCTGTATAAAGTGGGTTTCCTTAATTAGGGGGAAAACGTGGCAAAGCGTGATCTCGGCCAAATCTGCTCCTTGCACAAACGTTGGCTTAGAAACAGTACGGTCCTTACCCTGAAGTACTGAATCCAAGACCCTCCACAAGTTGTAGTGGGATATGCCGCGTTTGCGTGTACCAAATTGTTTGTCTTCTCGTCCAGGATATTGTAAATAAAGCTAGCCGAATGTCTGTTCCTTGAAAGAGATATCACTTTATTAGTAATTTTTTCTCTGAAAATAAGGAATTTTCATTTGAAAATTCATTTTCTGGATTCCATGGCCCTTATTCTGTGAACACCAGGTGTCATTTCTCCTTCGTAACGCTTCACGTTAAATGAATATATATATATATATATATATATATATATATATATATATATATATATATATATATATATATATATATATATATATCTGTATAAAAAATACATTAAGGGGCGGTTGCTGAGACTTATTAATGTATTCTTGTACTTAATTTAAGACTTAAAAAATGTATGATCTGTTTTCTTTTAGTACACTCATATATAGTACTCTGTCTTTTTGACATAATCGTCGTTTTTTGACAGTGGTTTTCGATACCACCGCTTAACCAAATCATTATAGTGTGGTACTCAATATACGCAGAATTTAATGTATTGTAATATGTGCGGTAGAATGCACTAGTCAGGAATTATACATGAAAATAAAGTCCTAAAATATCGTGTTTTTTTGGTCTCCATTTCGAAACCAATACTAATTTCGGTTTTTCAATGCTCAAGATAAGAAAAAAGGATAACTGGGCTTAATGTTTTGGACCATTATCACCTTGCGACACTACAGTGATAAACGAAAAAAAGAGGGTTCTTGGTATTTTTATAAAATAAAGCCAAACTTTTTTTAATACTATATACAGAATAGGAGAAAAACATTTTGAAGGACTGTTAAAATCAAACCAATGTCTCTAAGAAAAAATGGTTTTATTTTCAAAAAAGTACATCGAAAATAGTTTTATGCCTGTTTCGAGTTGGGAGACAAGTGGAAATGGATAACGAAGAAATAACAAAAAGGATAGTCAGATCGGAAATGCGTCCTAAGTGCCTAACCAATCGTAAATTGAAAGATTATATTAGGCCGGACCATACCGAAAAAAAAAATATACCAAAGTGGCGTATAGTCAAGCACCAACTGAACACGTCAGGGTACCCTTCTCTGTTGTTGAACAAATGTGGGTGGTGTAAACTTACCCCCTATATTCCACATCCCACTTTCATGACTGTCAATGAAGGTTGTAAAATGTGAGTCTCTGACTAGCTTTTACTTTTCCCCAGGACTACATCAGAACAGTAATCCTCCATAAACAAACTGTTTTGCACCTGCCCCACAACCGCCAGTGCTTCAATAATGGGTCTTGCAGACATCTTACTCTCTTACTCCTTAGGCCAGGGACTAGTGCGTACTGGGCACTAATAAATTGTATTATCAATCTCATAAAAATGGATGCGATTTAAAATGGTCTTGAATGTAATTTTCGGTAGAATGCACAGTTTAGGAATTATAGATGAAAAACAAAAAAAAATCGTAAAATATCGCGTTCTATTGGCCGCTATTTCGAAACCAATATTAATTTCGGTTTTTCAATGCTCAAGATAAGAAAAAAGGATATCTGGGCTAAATATTCTGGGCCATTATCACCTCCACTCCTGGCGGCACTAAAGAGATAACAGAAAAATAGAGGGCTCTTGATGTTACTAGAAAAGAAAGGCAAACTTTTGTTAATATACAGAATGGGAGAAAAATAGCATTTTGAAGAGCTGTTAAAATCATTAAGGAGCATTTTTAAATAAAAACGAAAAATCTAGCTTCGAAAATAAAGATTTTACTATCATATTAAGTCGATCTTCGTAAGATCTAGTGCGTACTTACCCCAGATTACATTACCCATAAGGACGTACTCCTCTCAGGTTTGGGTTTTGATCGAGATCAGTTGAGGAAGGTTTTTAGGCAAGGACTGTTGTTACTATCGATCTCAAATTCAGGGTTCGCTAATCCTTTTCTTTGTATTTATTTATAATAAAATATGATTTATTTTTGCTTTTTATTAATAGAAAATTCGCCCGAATCATGAAAAACATATAACCTTACATGCTATCTTGGACTTATCTATGAGAGAAGGATAGTATGGGACCCGCATGTTGAAATGAAACGTAAGACTCTTAAAAAAAGACTCAAACTACTTTTCTCATTTTTTTCCAAATTTTCAAAAACTGAAACTGAAACTAATTAAGGTAATGTGGGGTGAGTGCGTAATCTTCTCATTAAATCCAAATCCTGAACTTGTAAAAACTTCATTTTTGGGAGCGTAATTAGCAAGTGGCAAGGTGGAAAATCTCATTGGCCTTAAACCATCTTAGTGAGCCTCGAATTTTGAGACGTTGGTTCTTTTTATCATGCGTAAGCAGGTGTATTTAAAAAAAAAAAAAAAAAACAGAGTTCCTATAAAAGCCTTGTAAATTCGATTATGATTCAATATTTTTATACATCAATATATTTATACAAGTGTTCTTTCTTCTTCCTGCCTTTGTTAGTTGAGCCGCTAAGGGCTTCATACTATTTTTAAGTGTCCTTTGAGACATAATTACAATAAAATACACTATCAAATTAATTATATCTAATGGTATGGTTGACAGTGGAAAGAATTTGTAGGAGAAGCTTGGTTGGGGGTGAAGTAGATGAATAAACACACAAATAAGAAAAAACTTATCATATTTTGTGCCGACGTTTCGGCCTAAGTTTTAGGGCATCATCAAAGCAAAAAAGAAAACACAAAAAAAAAAAACCAGGATAACAATAGATGAATCAACCGTGACAGCACCAGTAACAAATCATACTGCGAATAATAAGAAGTATAGAAAACTATGTTAAGAGAATAATAAAAATAAAGATATTTAAAATATTGTGAAAATATAGAAAGAAAGATAACAAATGATTTGAAAGATATAATAAAATATATGGAATGAAATAGCAACGGTATCCTCGAATATTTCATAGGTTCAAATTTTTTACTTTTAGTAGCCAGAAATGAACATCAGTTTATCTATACCATTATATAAAGCAGAGAGTGAAAACTTGAAATTTATGTAAGTGAAACTTTATTCATGTTTATGATAAAATTATTCTCGTTTTGATCTTGTTCCTAGAAATTATTTAACTTATGAGTGTGAACAACATATAATAGGTTATTATTTTAATGATAATTTTGTATTTATGCGGTTGTTCCAAATTTAACGCGGTTGAAACCACGGGACATAGTAATTTTATAAACTGACTGTCTGTATTAAAATTAAAATAAATAAAAAAAAAATACACCAAATTCGAAGCTAATTTTACTTTATGAATCTAATTCATTGCAGTAGAATCGAGAAACTAATAAGTTTTATATTACAATATATTTGCCTAATCAAAAAATTAACAACATCTCTTATTTCAGTTCAAAACTCACTATACCCAAAACGTCTTTGAAACTATGAGTATTAAAAACATTGTGACTAGTACGCTAGATGTACAGGGCCTCCCGAAAAAACCGACAACTCCTCAGGGTTTAATATTAACTTTAACTCAACCAAAAAAATCATGATCATGGGTCAAAAAATGAAGTATAAACCAGTTTTCAGTCCAAAAATGTCAACAAAAAAAATGTTGTCGACACATTTGACAATTAATGAATAAACGACCCCTTGTATCAAAAAACAGATCGAAACTGACGTAATAGAAAACAAGGTTTATCGTCAAATGAGAAGAATAGCAGATGTGTAGACAAAATACACGATCTTTGGTGAATTGTCGACGTTTAAATGATTTTTGCAACGACTAGGGAACGTCAAATTCCAAATCAGCTCATTAATTTTAGCAACATTGTTTTTAGGTGGCTTTGCAAGAAAGAAAACATTCTAAAAACCGACAGACACGGAACCAATTTTTTTCATAAAAGTAAAACGTGGCAATAGAATTCAAAGCATAGGTTCCTTTCACACGGTCCAATAATTATACGGAATCGGATTCTATATTCCCTGAACGTGTGAAAATCTTGGCACTGATGTACAATTTTTTTAGTACTGGGTCCAGATTCGAGTTCGGCTGTGACCGAAAATTTATTTTCTGTTCTGTCTGTAATGGATCGATTTTATAATCCGTTGGAGCATATTCAGTCTCTATAAAGTAGGTAGCTGCTCCGTCAATAGGTTGGGGAGAAGTTTAAGAGAAACAACTATTGATTGAGAAACAGTACTTCCTTTTCATGAAGCGAAACCATGATTGATCATGGAGTTGTTTGGTGATTTTTTTCATTTATTATTTATTTATCTAATTTATTATCTAAGACGATTCATTTTGAATTCAAGAAAGTGGTTAATCTCCTATTCTTTAAGCTCTTGAAAATTTAGTCATGACAGATTAAATAGATATCCGACGAAATCAGATATCGGGCATTAGCCATCAGATAACTTTTTTATATTTGAAATGATAATAATATTAAAAAAAGTAAAAACAAAAATTAAATTTCGAAATGTGTTTCGACATAATCGTAAATTTGTACTCGTCCATTTTCGAGAAAGGTAAGCCTATTATTGATGCGTTAGTCTTTTTAATATTTATACATTTTTCACTCTTCATAAAATAATAGTCATATATTTATTATTTGTTAATTTTATTCTTAAAATTAAATGACTAACTTCCAACAACCCCTATCATGTTCGGCTAAGTCCGGCTTCTTTCGGTATGACCCGACCAGTTCCAGGCTGCTGTGAACTACGACAGTTCAACTTCGGGCGTCTATGGTGAAGTGTGTATGTAGCTGCGCCGTTTGAATTTGCGATCTCTTTAACGTCTGTCATCTTCTGTATGTATTTATTTTTTTGTGATAATTTACTTAAACTTTAATTAATATTTTTCTACTCAAATATATAATTATGTATTTCTTCAGAAAATGGAATATTTTCTGCACAATTAAAAGTTAAAATTCATAACCTTTGTTTTCATTTTTGCTTGTGTGTTCATATCTTACTTGATTTGTATTCTATTTGTTTTCATACATGAAATACCTCTCCGTAGTACAAACTGAACGTATTAGATCAAAACATTATTATTAATGCTGTTTAGTTTTATATTTTTAATTTATTTACCTTATACAAATTATTATATTTTAATAAGCATTAAAGTTTTATCCCATGAATTACTTATCATTACTACTTAATCATATGATTGTTCAATTGGTAATGATACGAATTTGCTAGAAATAATCCTAGAAGATGTATATTTAAGTAAAGTCAACGCATTTGTTCCAGAGAAAGAGGGTCTTTCTTCTCCATCCTATAATTTCAATTTATATATATATATATATATATATATATATATATATATATATATATATATATATATATATATATATAATATACGTGGTAGCCCCACGTAAGGACCGTTTAATATTTTATACATGCTCCATGCCTTAGAGACATACTACATGAATGGTAAGAATAATCAAATTTATATATTCAGTGAAGTTTAAAACAATTCAAGTATTCAATTGAAAATAAATAAGTAATAAAAAAAGAAAATAGGTAACGAAAAAAAACAACTAAATCAAACAAAAAAAAAACTAAATAAAAATTAAGAAAAGCCAACAAGAAATCACCTACGCTGCCCATCTTTGGCCAGTGAGTCGAAGTCTATATATTTAATAAATTTAAACAAGTCTGTCTTGAATTTAGAAAGCAAATTTTTTTCTGTTTCTATTTTCCATTTCTGATAATTATATTTTTAATCAAATGAAAACGTATATATTCCGTTTTTTCACAGCTCTTCGTATTCCATTTGACATTAATTTTTAGGAAGTTGATAGTTATTAGAAATAAATTAGTATGCATTATTTAAAGTGGTATGGAATGAATGACTACTTAGAGACCACCGTCAAATCTAACTAACCATTGAATATAGAATAACTTGTCATTTTGTACTCTTTGGTTATAACTAAAGACTGGATTTGTATGCAAATGCATATTTTTCCTGATAAGTTTTTCAATCAAAAATCTCTTAACAAATCAATGCATTTTGCCTAGATATATTAATTTTATTGTGCATATTTTTGAATATTTTATGAGTTATTGCATATTTATCCAGACAATTTTCTCCCAATTAAAATGGAAGATAAATAATTTATATATTTTCTGATAGACGTTCAATGCGGGATGAATGGTTTGTTTTTTAATTATTATTGAATGTATCAATTATAAGATAGATGAACAATATCTGCGATGAATACAAATAATCTAATAGTAAAGACAAAAGCTCACAAACAACATTTTTCGTGATAACAACCGCACTGAACGTGTACCTGGAGTCTAAAAAATGTATAATATATGATTGAATTTCAAAACAAACAAAAATTAAAACATCAAATAGGTATATGTATTTAGGTATTCATAGAAAATAATGTTTATCATCGTAATTTGATAATTTTCCTAGAATCCTATCGTCAGAGTACTTTATTTATCAATGGAAAAAACATCATCTTGCACTTCTTTGGAATTTTAGATTCTATTCTGTCAGCCAGCGTGTTGCTTCCAGTGGGTATATTACTTTAAATTATACCGTTTTAATTTTATTACAAAATCCAAAATGCCCAAAGCATTCAGTTCCATGTTAAAGAGTTGGGACCCTTTGAATTCAACAGGGAAAGTTTTTCGTCGAAAAATTATTGTTGCAATTTGACAAACAATTTCATGTAAGATGAATCAGTTTACCTAGGTTTTTTCTAATTTATGTTATAAATTATAATTACAGCCTTTTGTTGATTTTTTGCACAGTTATCGTCCGTGTTTTTCCGCATATTATTCGATGACTTTTTATTGCAAATTATTAGGTCTTTTTTGCTGCACATAAATCCGGTCTTTAGTTATAACTGTGATGAAAAACATAAAGTTATATATTTTAAATTGATTGTATTCCAACTTGATATGTAACTATACAGTACGACTGCTAAAATTAACGAGCTCGGGGCCACATTGCCGAAACACTGAAGACATCTGGAGGTTGTAATGCGTCACATACTCTTTCTTCAGTAACAAAACAAGTTGGGTACGTCCTAATGCCTTCCAAATGATTTTCCTTTGAGAAAACAGCGCTGCCATTTCCTCGGCTATTTCCAAGAAGTAGGATATCTAGTCGCTTCCACTGTAAAGAGATTAAATAAATTTGTTCAAATAGAGAGTTAGACGGATTTCGCATTTTATACATTTAGGCCTTTATCTTTTATAATTAGGTGAAAATGCAATTTTCTAAGCTCGGTCCATACTAAAATAAAAAAATCATAGGAAGATATACATACATACATACATATATATATATATATATATATATATATATATATATATATATATATATATATATATATATATATATATATATAAATAAAGAAAAAAAAATGATATTAAATAACTTGCAAAAATCAATTAAAAAAACCTACTCAAAATCACATAAAAAATATAACTATAAAAGAAAAAAGATATACTAAAAAATACTAAGTAATTGAAACCGTTGTAAAATGTAAATGTAGAATAAATGAGCATAATTTGAAGCATTTCAGAAGAACTCATTTAAATCGGCTAAAATCAATTAACAAACTACAAATTAAACAAACAACAAAAAAGCCATAAAATATAAATTATAAAACTTATAAAAGCACTCGAGAATAAGAATTATACTAAAAAATCTATGAAAAACTATTAAAAAATTTATAAACAGCAGAAATATAGAAACAAATATTTTACTTTTTAAAACTTGCCAAAATAGACAAAAAAAAAACGTACAATCACTTAATAATTATATCTAAAAAAATTAAAACATTTAAAAATACCTGAAAATCACTTACGAAATATATTTAGATAGGATCAAAAACTAATTAAAAAATTTATAAACTGCTGAAATATAGAAAAACAACTAAAATCTATAACAATTACTAATATTACTAATGAAAAATATCTATATAGGTATAATACTAAAAAATTACGAAAAACCTTCAATATATATGAAAAAATACAGCTAAAATAACTCAGGAATAATATATATACTAGAGAAAAGCAAATGATATTAAAAAGCTTGCTAAGATCAATTAAAATAACTTACTCAAAATCACATATAAAAAATATAACTAGAAAAAATAAAAATAGATATAAATATATAAATAGATAAATAAAAAATCCTAAGTAATTGAAACCGTTGTAAAATGTAAATTCAACTGAAATTATTTAAAAATACTAAAAATCACTTACGAGAACTGTCTAGAATGGGCCAAAAAAAATAAAAATCTAAAAGTGCAAATATAAGTTACAATTCTAGCTAAAATCAATAAATCTAAATATTATTACTTACCTTACCCAATTTTTTAATTAATTATTTTTTCTTCTTTCATGTCTTTAAGAAAAAAAAAATACTTTTAAGGGCGCGTTTATATACATAAAAATATAAATAATCGTTTAATTACGAAGGCAGATTACTATAAACGGTAATATTTTAGCTTCAGAGATCTAATGAATGCGAGGTCATTCGCTTTTATTAGATTTAATCCTAAAATTTTAAAATAAAATTTGTTACCACATAAACAATTATTTTTTATTAATACTATTAGGTCGTAACTTATTGAAGGTTCCTCGAGTCAACTAATACTATTTTTAATATAATTCGTGGAATCTTTAATATGAAAACCCTTAATCTAATTTAAGCAATGTAACAACTTAGATTTCTGGACAAATCCGGATTATTTATTTAAATATTATTTGAATAACCAGATTAAAAATCGATCGTTATAACCGCATAAGTAAGATCGTTCCAATTTTTGAGAATGAAATATACAAGGCGCTGATATTACTTCTCAACCAAGAAATTGAATATTCTTCGGTTAACAGTAATCTTAAAATAAAAAAATAATCTTTCAGCAATTGAATTGACCTGATAGAGAAGATCGTGATAAAGAATCGTGAGATATGAATTGATTTAGTATCCAAAATTTAAAATGCTACCTGAATTTTATTAAAACTCAAAACGGTTATTTTTATTATAACAATCTAATAAAAATAATGACACCATAATAAAAATAATGACATTTTACCTGCTTAAATAGATAACAGTACGTTTTTATATCTTCAGAGCTCCTGCAGAAAATTGCATTCCCAATGAAAACAATTGCACTATCGTTATTTAATAACCAAATGGTGAAAAACTTTCAGATCGTTTTATAAAAAACTAAGCTTATTTCAGGATACAATCAATAATCAACATTTACAAATAAATATTATGTATCGAATTATAAAAATTTTAAAGTAAAATACAGTGTTTTACAAAACAATATTATGAACCAAGGGCTGGTTCAATACATATCAAAGCAATACATTTATTTTAGTAGTTCCAATGCTATTAGGCTACCATATTGATTAATAAAAATAATGGAATTAGCCAAATTGGGTTAACCAAAGGTATGTTAAACATAGAAATACATTTTTTTAAGTAGTTCTCATGATATTCCCTTCCATATAAATTAATAAAAATAATGACATATTACTTGCTTATTATAAAAATAAAAAATATATAATTCCTATCAAATTAGGAAAATTTTAAAAGTAATATACAGAATTTTACTAAAAAAAATATATAAAAAAATATAAGTAAAGTATATATCAAAGTTGTGGTTATCGCAGAAATACATTTTTTTTTAGTAGTTCTGAAGATATTTGCATACATACAGATTAATAAAAATAATGTCATTTTACTTGCTTAGTTACCCGCAAGGAGTATCTGTTGCATGTAGATAGATACATGGTGAGTAGCGCCCCTACGGGTTAATACAGTTCAGTACTGTATACAGTTCAGTATACCATGTATACTGAACAGTACACAAATCACTTTCACCCAACATAAGGTCAACTACAGAACCAACCTCAGGGCGGCCTCCCCTAGGAGAAAAAGCCTGAAAAGGGTGGCTTGCCTGAAACCTAAAACGAGGCAACCCCTCTTTTAGGCTTTGGGTGCAGGCGGGCTAATTACTCACTCACCCGAGATATAAATTATTACGAGAAACAAAATGAATAGAGCCGATCAGATTTCAAGGAATACGAATCGGATTGGAAAACGGATATTTAGATTTGCTACCTGGAACATCAGTGGTATCAGTGGGAAGGAGAAATGCGAAATGCAAAAGTGAACTTCTTTGGGATCACAGATACAAAGAAGAAATGAATGGGGGAGGCAAATATTCGTGATCATGTACTGGTTTTACTCTGGAGTTATTCAACAAGAAAGAGCAAAACACGGTGTAGGATGTACCTACCACAAGAATCTTATCCCAAATATTAAGAAATAGAAGGCAATTAACAGCAGATTAATGACAGCAGAGTTCTCTTTACAGCATGAAATATATACCATCTTTATCGCATATGGTCCAAACAATGACGCCAGTAGTGTTGCTAAAGAACAATTCTTCGAAAAGTTAGAAGAAGAACTAGATAGCTGCAGATTCACCCCAAAAATCATGGCAGACCTTAATGGCCGTTTAGGCAATGATTGGGAATTGTGGAAAGGAATATTAGGCCACCATGGAGAGGATGTAAGAAATGATAATGGAAAGAGAATTCTTTTGTTCTGTCTTGAGATTAACCTCTCTGTGGCAAACAAGTTCCACCCCCACAAGGATATCCATAAATGCACCAGAAAAGAACCCTCAAGACATGAAAAATCAATTATTGATTATTTCTAAATAAAGCCGGAAAGCAGGAAGATTGTCAAGGACACAAGAATCCAACGAGGGTATGAATTGGGCAACGACCACTTCCTACTTAAGCTGGACGTGATAATAATAGGAGGATCTCAATAGCCAAGATAAAGTTATATACAAGATGGGTTTAAAATCAAAGCCTATAAACTCAGAGAAAATGATGTTGCTATCCGCTTCCAGGAGAAGATAGAAGAAATTATGGAGAGGAGAATACCTGTGGGACAGCAATAATTTTTAAACGTCTTGGAAAGCCTTCAAATCTATACTGGAGACAGCAGCAGGAAATGTTTGTGACAAAAGTATGATAAAGGAGCGAAATAAAAGGAACACCATGATGGGATGACCAGGTTAAGAAGCAGTTAAGAAAAAGAAAGAGCTCTGGAAGAAATACTAAGCCAGCGGAAAATTACCAGGTCTACAAGAGGCAAAGGAAGGGCGTGAAATCAATGGCCACCCAAGCCAAAAGAGCCTCATGGGAGAAATGTAGATATAAGATAGAAGAATACTTCAGGGGCAACCTGAAGATCTTGAAGTCCCTCAGGAAGGGTAAAGAGCCCGAGTTTTTTATAAAACTGAAGTTTATAAAAGACAAGAATGATACAATCCTGTCAGACCCGAAAAGTTGATGGAACGGTGGAAAGAGCGAGCTGCTAGAACTGGGTGTAAGGAGGACGGAGGAAGAACAGCAACCTGAAAACTCATTCACCGAGGATATAGCGCTGGAAGAGGATGACTATTTGGATGAGGACGAAATTTTGGAAACCGTAGTCACACTTAAGATGGGAAAGACAGCAGAAAATGATGGCATAACGCCAGAGATAATTAAGAAACTGAGAAGTCAAGAAATGAAAATTTAAAAAATGAAACAGAATTCTCCAAAAAAAATATCGTGAACGAAAGGCGGTAAGCAAATAAAAGAAATATATTTTTTTTATAGTTTTTATAATATTAGCTACCATATAGATAAATAAAAATTATGACATTTTACATTCTTAATATAGAAAAATAAATAATTTCAATTATATTAGGAAAATTTTAAAAATAAAATACAGTGTTTTACAAAAAAAAAATATGAACCAATGGCGGTATGTTAAACATAGAAATACATTTTTTTAAATAGTTCTAATGATATTAGCTATCAGTTTTCATAATTAAAATAATGGCATTTTTCCTGCTTAATATAGAAAAACAAAATTTCGATCAAACATGGACAATTTTTAAAATGTAATACAGAATTTTCCAAAAATAAAATATTATGAACAAAAGATGGTATGTTAATTATAGAAATGCATTTTTTTAAATAGTTCTAATGTTATTAGCTACCATATAGAATAATAAAAATAATGGCATTTTACTTACCTAAAAATTTTAAAAGTAAAATACAGAATTTTACAAAAAAAAAATACATATCAAAGGCTGGTTATCAAAAAATACATATTTTTTAGTAGTTCTAATGATATTTGCAACCATATAGATTAAAAAAATAAAGGCATTTTATCTGCTTGATAGATAAAAATAATTAATTCTATCTAATTAAGAAAATTTTAAAATAAATTATGGTGTTTTACATAAAAATAATTATGAACCAAAGGTAGTTTAAGTTAGTATGTTAATAAAAGAAATACATTTTTTTTAATAGTTCTAATAATATTAGCTACCATATAGAATAATAAAATTAATGGTGTTTTACCTGTTTAACATAGAAATAAAATAATTTCTATTATATCAGTAAAACTTTAAAGTGAAATACGGGATTTTTCCATTAATTAATAAGGCATTCAAAGAATCAATTTTATTGTTTTAGCTATGTTCAATGACGAACCTTTGTAATCTAAGTAGAAAAACTAAAAATAGCCGACCTTGAAATTCCTTGTTTTAAATTTCAAAATAGAACCCAAAAATAGAATATACAAAAAAAATCATCTGCAATACGGAAGTTCTCCCACGCAGACTAATGCCCCAATTTGTTTCAGATTTGTCCCCAGGTTGATCCTAGGACCTCGACATTAGCATCCGCCATTTTTTTATTTTTTTTATTGATTGTTGCCTATTAGAGGTTTTATATGCCCATTTTTCACTCGTTTATAAAGATAGAGGAAAAATGTGAAGTTATTTGGAATCATTATTCCAATTTCTAAAAAGAACAATGAATAATTCATTTTTAAAAAATTATTTTTACCGCAAAATAATCAAATAACACGGTGTATAGTTTAAAAGTTTCCTAATTTGATATCAAATTGTATCTGGTAGCTAACTTCATTAGAACTAGTAAAGCAAAAAAATATATTTCTTTGATTTACGTACCGCTTTTCGTTCATATTTTATTTTTGGAAAATTCCGTGTTTGGAATTTTCCGAGTTTGATAGATTTTTTTTGTCTACATTATGTAGGCAAAATTCCATTATTTTAGTTATGCTATCTGATAGGCAATATCATTAGAATTATTTAAAAAATGTATTTATATGTTTAACATACCGCCTTTGGTTCAGGTTTTTTGTAAAACACCGTATTTTATTTTTAAAATTTTCCTAATATAATAGAAACTATTTATTTTTCTATATTAATCAGATAAAATGCCATTATTTTTACTGTTCTGTATGGTAGCTAATATCATAAGAACTAGTAAAACAAAAAAAATGTATTGCTTATTGCTTTGATACCGGCTTCGGTTCATAATTATTTTTTTCTAAAACGCCGTAATTTATTTTAAAATATTCCTAATTTGATATTAATTATTTGTTTCTGTATTAAGGAGGTAAAATGCCTCATAAGATGGCAGCTAATATCATTAGAAAAACTGTAATAATGTATTTCTTTGATTAGCATACTGCCTTTGGTTCATAATATTTTTTTTTATAACGCCGTAGTTTACTTTGAAATTTTTCTAGTTTGATAGAAATTACTTCTTTTTTTTATTATTTTTTTATTAAGTAGGTAATACGTCATTATTTTTATTATTCTATGTGCCACTAACATAATTAGAACTATAAAAACTAATGTATTGTTTTGGTTGCATACCACCTTTGGTTCATAATAATTTATCATAATAATAATTTTATTTTATATGGAAGTATAAAGCATACAAAATTTCATTAAAATCTGAGTTGGTCGGTGTCATATCCCAATATTTCTGGATGATTTGATATGGAATGACCCTGAGGTAAAAACCTTTACCGGTTTTCATTGTCTTCGAAAAGACATCCTATGGACATTTAATAACCAGGGCGTTGGCAAAACAAGGTAGTTGTTAAGGCCGGTCCACGCGCTCATGAAAGTCATCAGTTAAGTCTGCGGATTAAACTGTCAGGTATTGAAGCCTGTCCACCGGTTTCAGTTTTTTCTCAGTTTTCTTCACTACTCAGTCGTTCCACCAATCTATCCACTTCGAATTCATTCCATGTTCATTTGAGGAGTTATTGTGTGTTTATAGTACTATAGTTCTATAGTATATATATAGTTCTATAGTATAGTTTTATTATAGTGTGTTTATTTTATGTGTCTTTTTATAAAAAAAAATCAATTGATCTACTATTTTAAAGGTGAGTCTATATTTTCATATTACATGAAAGGTTCTCACACCACTCCCAAACCATTGTGCCACGGCCTGTGGCTTAGCGAGCCTTCTCTGAAGTTTGCCAGACCTTAAGCGGAACGAAAAGACTCATTATACGGGATGGCTCGGCCTTTCCCGTGTACTGTCGGTTCCAGCCGCCCATCGTTGGCCAGATCACAAGACCGTGAGAACGCTCATCAAGCCACAGGCCGCACACAGGTGGAATCCCCCGAAATCGTGGTCAATAATTGGAAACACCAACTTGAATATTAGGACTAAAAGTCATTCTAGTATAAATATCAAGGTACCTGGGTATTAAAAAGTGTTCACCTTTTTTTCCTTCTTAATCATTGTCATTGTTATAACAATTATCATTGTTTCTCTGTAAGATATTTTAGTTGAAAGTAGACCTTCACTGAGAACTTTCTATTTTCGATTGAAGCGGTTAAAAGCATACGTGTTTTTTAAGTTCCGTTTTTGATTAAGTTTTTGTGAAAAATTAAAGAGAGTGCCATGGAGTTTAAGTAGAGTAGTCTGAGGGTAAATAGAGTCTTATAATTTTTATTTTATGCATATATTTGTAGAACCTCTGAGATAGCATTTTTTTTAAATTGTGTATTAAGGTGCTGATGAAAATAACAACTTTTCGTTTTTGCCTGGACAAAAAGTAAATTTCTCCGCGATGGGCTTAGCTTCTCACTTTTATTTGACAAATGCTAGGTAAGATTCAGTTTTTACTTGCTGTGATAATTTGCGATCTTCCTAGAAATAATTTTTTTCTCAGCAGCTCCGCAGCTCGGTGAGGAAGCTCAGGAATCGCGAAATAAAGATATCAAAAGATACAGGGAATTTCACTCGAGAAAATTTTCGAGAAACCAAACCATGGAGGATATGTTTCATAATCTTTTGGTGTCTTCTGACCCATTGATATCTGGCATGAAAACATTATCTGCCAAAAAAATGAAACAATATCCTTCAGAGATTTTGGCATTTTTCGAAGAACCGTTGCTTTCTGCTGAAAAGGATATGGGAAGTATTGTGGATAATGATGATGATTATTATTAGTTATGTAGTTATGTATATTAATTAAATAAATCTACAGGTATAGCTGATAATGTATAATTGATATTATTGTTTCTTAAATATAATTTAATTAATATTAATTTCACTTAATTTGTTTGTTTTCAAGATCATTCTTGACTTCCTGCTTAAAATATTACCACTTCAATAAAAGGAAGAAAATTTACAAAAATGTTTACAGATTTTTAATATTTGATTGGAACAAATATTTAAAATAAAGGCATAACATAATTTTAATTTTTGTTAAAGGTGCTCTATTAAGTTGCAGCTCGGGTAAGAAAATAAATAAAACTTGTATTTTAAAGATTATTCTTCTATCTAATGAAATTCAGTTAGGCCCGATTTATGAACGACATCGCATATGCTATGAAGAAGGGTGGGAGGGCATGGGGAGGAGAGGGGGCAAAAGTGTTTTACTTCCTTTTTTTGGTTAAATATATTCAAATTAGTTTATATTTAGGCGTTTTGTCTTATGATTATTCGATTCAATAATATTGACCAGCATTTCGGGGAATTCCACCTGTGTGGGCAGTGGCTACGCGTGGGAGATTTAATGCGTTTTAGGAATGTATGTATTAGAAATTATATTATCCGACTGAGCTCTGAAATCGAATCGAAATGATTTTATGGAATTTTTATAGAATCCTCGTTCTTTAAATTATCATCTTATTCATGTTGCCTATTATAGGCCTTGTTAATAACCCCATGCAAGTCTAAGGCATTTTCTCTTCGAATCACCTCTTCCAACTGTGAGCATCTAAGTGGTGAAGTAATCCTTCGATTCCCCGCTATTTAGGCAATTAATTCGATTCATCGAGTGGAAGATATCGGTAAAAGGCTTTCCAATGTAGACAGTGTTCCCTAGAACATAATCGATTTTGTTGCCCGATTCAGCAGTTAGGTTGGCATTGCAGTGAATCGTGTTTCGAATTATGCATTGCCGAAACAATACAGCGAGTATTTATTGTTGTACTCGACAGAACTTTAAAAAATCTAGAAAATAATAATAAGAAAATATTAAATATTAGAGGGACCAATTTAAAAAAAAATGAAATAATCAAATTTTGTGCGTTTTGGCAGGCCTATTGAGTTGTACCACATGTTATATAGAACAGTATTGTTATAGGGTAAACATATATTATTTTACTACGAAAATGTTTTTAGTTTAGGTATAAATGAGTAATATTTATTATTTCTTGATATCAAATAATGTTTTTATACTATACTATGTACATGGATATAAACCTAGTCATCAAGACCATATTTATGTGTAATATAAAAATATTATTCGTGATCCTGAAATAGTAAAGTTTAGAATGATCCAATTTTATAAAACGATATAATTGAATTTTAGTGCGATCTAAAGGGTCTATTGACTTATACGTAATAAAAGCGGTGTTTTATGGAGTCTCATATGACTCTACATCCAACAATATTCGAGTCGTGCCCCGGCGTTTGTTCCAATTGGTCTTAGAAACCCATAAAAAAAACACTATAATCACTAGTAATAAATATATACTTGCTGTTTTGTTATATTTGATGGACTCGGTTTTATCCTTTTGACTTGCGTAATCTGAATGAAGATTTTGTTGAAAATCTATTATTATCACTAATGTTTCTCATAAAATTAAAACACACACCAACACGAGATACAAACTGTTTGATTACAAAAATACTAATAGAAGCATTTAGTTTATTTGGCGACGAGGAAGGGATAGATGGGATATTACCCCTCCCAATAATTAGAAATCTCAAAAATTTGTGAAATTTGAGAATTGAGAATCTACTCCAAACTGCTAAAGTAGTAGTAAAACACGTTCCTCAAAGATTTACTAAAAATTAAAACCAATACCAATACATTTTTCTTATGGTTTAGGCGAAAAAATGTTTAAGAACAATGTACTATATTTTACTCCACCAACTTTGTTTTATTATTTTACAAAGTTTTGGTTGTGCATGCCATCCTCAGGTGCATAATATGTTGGAGCTGAAAGTTCTCTATTGTATGGATTTTGTGTAAGATTGGAATTTTATCGATAAAGTATTGTGTATGCATAGAAACAAAAATTGTTTTGTTAATTTAGTGTGAACATTTTCAATAACGATGTGAATAGTTCAAATTCAAAATATTTGGCATAAATTACAATATTTCAGAATATAGTTGGGAAAAATAAAATATTTAATATAGTTGGAAAATCCGGTGGAAAATTTTTTTTCAGAAAAATTTTAGATTCCGCCCTTTTCAATAAATGTTTATAGCAACGTCCCTGGTGCCGATGTATTACAGCCAGAAATGGTTCTCCCGTCTAGTAAGTACCTGCTCCTTTCCTTTCAGCTAAGTACTCCCCACGCTCCAACCCTTTGGAGAGAAAATTTTATTTTACTGATTAGACGACTTTAACTATGTTTTTTTTTCTTTAGATTTTGTTTACCAAAATAATCTACACGTCCATCCCTAGCACTGTATAATAAGAATTTTTAGTTTACATAGTTATTGGCAATTTTATGTTAATAAGGAATAAGTTGTAATTTACAGAACGAAAATCGGACATTCCATTTCAAAGAAAATTTATTTGTAAATTTTCCTAATTTTGAAGCGCGACGTGGTGGCCATAAAATGAACTAAAACAGTGAGGTTTAGTCTTAAATAACTTAGGAAATGGCCCATAAAAATATGCTATAACGGTAGGCTATGTGAGGTTATTCAGTGTTAACAATAAGACCAAATTAATTTTTAGTGTATTTACCAATCATTTTTAATATAATATTAACTTACCTGTATATTGTTATAATAAAACTTAATTTATCATATAAATGTATATATATATATATATATATATATATATATATATATATATATATATATATATATATATATATATATATATATAAACAAAAACTTGCTACGATCATTAAAAATATATTCTGTCATGTTTTATATAATAAAAATATCTGATGTGGACAACACATGACTTCCTTGTACTCCTATTAAACTATAAACCGTTGGCTCAAAAAGTGATCCTCAATTTGGTTACTAATTTCCGAAAATTGCAATATCTCAAAAATGAAAATCGGCGTCGCGACACCCATCTATTGACACACACAAGTACTCTTGTTTGTGGAGGTTTCATTCCGTTATTAAATGTCGTTTTTTTTTTTCAGTAGGTAACTAGTTTCCAAGAGATTTCTTCGTATTCCGTGACAACATTAAAACTGTCAATATCACTAGATAAAGCATTAGAAATCGACAGTTTCTAAACTTTAAGCGGAAGAACCCACTTAACTTATATCTTATTCTCCTGCTGCAGACTTGTTCATCGCACAAATTGGGAGGAAATCCAGTATTATATGCCCAATATTAACACATAAAATAAGTAATAAAAATGTTTAATTAGAGTATAAACAAAATCGCGTTTGTAACCTTTATTACCGAACCATATGATTTCTCCATTTAATTTAAATATAATTTTTGATGTAAGTTTATTATGACCTTCTAGTAAAGTATCCTTTTCGGCTCACCAATTTTCTAAAAATCTACAAAAATACATTCATATTGATATAAAAGTCCTATTTACTAAATTTTAAATGTTTTACATTACATTTTAACATAATTTTTGATGAAAGTCTAATATGACCTTCAAATAAAGTACCTCATCCGGTTTTCCAATTTAGACTAATACTAAATTTGAGAAGTTTTGAATATTATTTTAATATCATTTTTGATGGAAATCAGTTATGACCTTCAAGTAAAGTACCACTTTCGGTGATTAAGCAGTGACCAAAAAGGGAGGCTCACAACTAGATTTTTGAACAATCATAAATACAAAATTTAAACTTTTTACGGCTAACCGTTTTTGAGTTATGCGAAATACGTACGAACGTACGTACAGACTCCACGACGAAACTAGTCAAAATGGATTCAGGGATGTTCAAAATGGATATTTCCGTTGAAATCTGAAAACCGAAAATTTTCGCGATTACAATACTTCCTTTACTTCGTACAAGGAAGTAAAAAAAAGAAGATATGTTATTGTTTGATTTATTTATATGATTTTGATAACTAACTTACTCGAAATATCATGAAAAAATTAATTACAATAAATAAATGTGGGTAAATATTACAGGTACATATTTTTTTAATTTCTTCCAAAAACAGCCAACTCCAAAAATTTCTTTTTCTAATTTTTTAATTACTATGTACGTACTGGTAGTAACAATGAGTATATATATATATATATATATATATATATATATATATATATATATATATATATATATATATATATATATGACACATTAGCTGTATCAACCTACGAACTTTATCGAGCAGCTGTGAGAAATTAACAAATATGGGGCTAGCTGATTTTGTAATTCAACATCTCACATGTCAGTCGAGGAAACCTGTACGGTGTAAAGAGTAAATTTTAATTATATAACTTATTACCTCGATGTTTTTATTCTCAGGGATAAAAAAATTAAAAACAAAAAAAGTTAGGGGATAAATCGGACTTCTCCAAAGGGAATATTACTGTATTGTCCGAACTCTGCGGGGCGTATAGTGTGCTACGGACACACGGTTGGATACACATCTATCTAGTCGTGGGGGTTTACCGGAACTGGGAAAGATAAACATTTTCTATTTTACTTTTTTATAAAAAATATTTATCAAACATTTTTTTTATACATGGCTATTTATTTATCTATTTAAAAAAATATTAACTGAAGCTTAAATAAGTATTACTAGTAAAAAAAAAATCATATTAAAAATTGATTCAATATTTGTATATCTTCTTGTAATAATTGTATTTAATATTCATTTCCATTTTTATAAGTCCATAGCTGTATCTATCTTATTTAATATTTGTTATAATTAAAGACCAGATTTATAGGCAGAAAAAAAGGTCAATATATGCCTTATAATATGCAATAAAATCTGCAGTATTATGCAGTGAAACCTGAAGGAATTTGCAGAAAAATATTAATGATAAATGTCAGAAGTGTGCAAAAAATCAATAAAAGGCTGTAGCTATTTTCTAAATAGCTTTCTTTAAAAATTTTAATTTTAATATACAATATGAATAAAACAAGAAAAGGGTAAATTGAAATATGAATTTTATTTACATAATTTTACATCGAATTCGTTCATAACTAAATAATTCTTAAAAATTCAAATAATTATAATATATATATATATATATATATATATATATATATATATATATATATATATTTTTTTTTTTTCGAATTCAGATTTTACAAAATTAAATAACTGAATACCAGATGCAATTAATGTTTTAACAAATAAGGCAAACAGTTCTGAGAATAGTGCAGTAAACAATAAACTATTTTTACATTCCGATCTTAAATTATCGTATAAAATTCCAAGAATAGTTCATACACGTACCTTCCATTACAGATTGGTCGATTTGAAAAAAAATTTCACTCCGCACATTTTTATTGCACAAATCGCAAATAAATGTTTTTTGTTTTTTTTTTCCAGGAAAAACATTTCCGTCTTTAATTCAAAGGGTTCCAACAGTTTAACATGGTACTAAATGATGTATATATATACAGAGGAAGATTGTCGATCATGAAAAATTTTGAATTCGAATTTTCAATGCAAATACACGTTATAAGGTCACTGAGTCCAAATAACCATGTCTCGTATAATGGTCTGCGTATGTGAACAATCTAGCTTAAAAATGAAAGGTTATACGAAACTGAAATTACGTATTTAAGGCAGGTATATGCCTGGGATGTTACAGAAACTTTATCGTCAAAATCAACTTACCGGAAGTGTACTTTATATTCTCGATTTTACAATTTTATTGCAATTTTCTCGAAAACGGCTTATATATTCTATTTAAAGCCCCTTAACTTTTCATATTTGTAGTACATCACTGCGAAAATTCGAAAATAGTTATGACGAAAAGTAAATTTTATTTGTGTGTAACTCCAAAATTATGCATTTTATTGTAAATCATTTGAAACATAATTAAATTTTCTAAAAAAAAGAAAAAAAAAAAAGTCGAAATTGGACCAGTATTGATGCAGATGCAGCGTATTGGACTTACCGGAAATGCCACTCGATATAATTGATTTTACACGTTTTTACATTTTTCTTCAACGATTTTGATGGAACTTGTTGAAGGTATTTCCCTTAATGCTCTTTGACTTTTCATAAATTTACTACTACACCTAGAAAATGTAAGAAGGCAAAAAGAAAGTTTTATTAGCGTATTACTAAAAATGTATACATTTTATTGTGTGTTCGAAAGCAGACGGATGCGATCGAACCTCTTCACACCACGGCCTAGTCCTGTTCTCCACAATACGCTCTGCAATTATGCAATGCACGAATATAAAAATATAAGTTATTAGCTGAATAATTTCTACTTTTATATTGTTTAATGAAAACTAAATACTTTCGCGGAAATTAAATGAAAACTTCTAAAATTGATTTTTAGCTTGACAAACCAAAAATATATAGTGCACAGAATTGTCTAACTGCAATTGTTTAGAAAACTATTTAATTGTTCTTTTTTTAAGAATAAGTACTTGGAATAAGTACATGTTAATGAGAATATTGCATGCAATGTTTGTGTAAACTTTGTGTTTATGTATAAATTATTTAAAGAAATGTATTATTATTACTAGGTGGTAAGTGAAAGTTGTGTAATGTGAGTACCGCATCAGATTTTTCTTGTGTCTATCATTGTAACATATACTGTGGGAAACAGGAATATTGACTATACAAGGGGAAAAAATACTACAATTTGGGAGATCGACTTCAACAATAAAGACGACACGTGGCATAGTGTATAGCCCCAGCCGGATGTGGACTGACGGCTGTATTGCACTTTTCCTATTATACCCGCCTCTGTACTCTGTTCCGGAGAATATTGGAGGGGGTTGTCAAATTGTTCGGTTATTTAAAGAAAACATATTAATAATTTTGAAGAATAATAGTTTATTGGAGTACTAGGCGGGAATGCAGCAGTATCCGAGTATTAAAAAAAATAACCTTTTACATTAAATAAAAATTAAAAATGAACTACTTTAAGAAATAGTTCTTTCTAAAGCTAACAACATATTTCATTTTACAATTATGATTTTTTAATTCTGATGATTTTGAGATTTTTACTTACTAATAAGTAATACTTAAGTTAGGTGGTTATCAGTCAAATTTATTTACTCCATAATAGATTCTGCTATATCTAATAAAAAAATTCTGATGTGGACAACACATGACTTCCTTGTACGCCTATTAAACTATAAATTGGTGACTTAAAAAGTGATTCTGAATTTGGTTATTAGTTTCCGAATATTGCAGTATCTCAAAAATGACACTCGGCGTCGTGACATCCATCTATTGACACAAACACACAAAAGCTCTTGTTTCTGGAGGTCGTTTTTTTTCAGTTGATACAAGTTCCCAAGCGATTTATTCGTTTTCCTTAACAACATTAGAACTGTCTATCTCATTAGATAAAGCATTGGAAATCGACGGTTTCAACATTTTGAGCTTAACTTATATCTTATTCTCCTGCTGCTGACTTGTTGATCTCTCAAATGGGGAGGAAAAGCAGTATTTTACACTAAATTTTAACACTTAGAACAAGTAATAAAAATGTGTAATAGGATTTATTATTAACTTTAATGTTTTTTCTATAGATAATTATTATACAGTTAAAATGGTTTTGTTTGCCAGACATACTGGACAGTTTTCGATAAAACTTTAGAGGTATATAGCTGGTATATAAATATAAACAGATCTCGACCAACTTCCTTAGTTGAGTTTGTTTTTATGATTGTTTGTTATACACTTAGATATTATTAAAAACAAAAAAAAAACGAACAAAAACATTTTTTTGTTTTGTTGTATGTCATTATTTTTTTTATTGATCTCTCAATTTGAAGAGACTCTCGGGATCTGTTATAACGTGAAAAGACTTAAGAATTTCTTTTTCAATTGATCTTGCACTGTTTTATTCATATCTGGTTTAAAGAAAAATTTTCACGCCAAAATCTTAATTCATGGAGTAGACACTATATAGGTTTATACTAAAGAACGTCAGCGAATGCAGATGATAAATTTTATTTCAAAATTTTTTAATTCTTTTAAGTTGTTATCAAAAACTGTATCTCTTTTATTTTTACAGGCGAATTCGTTTAACTTCAATCATTGTTTTTCTGTAATATATTAGTATTGGTACAAACCATTTCTTTAAAATTTCTTACTTTTTTAGTACATGATATAATTTAATTTTTTTATTAGATGTATAAAAAGTTCATTAAAAAAAAAAAAATTAAAATCTAATAACTGGCTGATAAAATATGAATTTCCATAGATATAGCGCTAGGTTGTTAAACATATACGATAAACAGTTTTCCTGGCTGATTAAATCCCATTCATCCGTGTCTTTTATTTAAAAGCTTTGAGATTTTATTCAAAAATATAATCATAAGCGAATCAAAGAAACATTAACTAATTATAAGTGTTTACTGGATTGGAATTGTCAGTTTGTGCACTGGCTTGTCATAAATAGTTCCTCTTGAAGTTTTTATTTTATTTATAATGTAGATGCCTCATATCACACTGAATTCCATTTATGACTGTTTTCAGCATGTATTCTGAGTCGGTGACCATATAACCTTAGGTTTCGAAAGCTAGCAATATGAAACAGTGTATTTTTTAAACTCAAAAACTATTGACAACCCTACTATTTGGGTCTCTTTCTTTTTCTCGTTCCTTCCGAGGTCCGTGTTAGATCAAAATTTGCTGATAACGATCTAACTGAGACTGGTATCTTGACAAGAAAGTGTTTTGGGCTCAATCTTTTACTTCTTCTACTCCTGTTACTTTATTTTCTGATGATAATTTCAAAACTGTATAGAATTTCTGCTCCGTAGCGACAGTTGTAGAAACACACTCGATACTAAAATGAGCTGTAGTCTGAATTACTAAAGAAATATAAAAATATACTCTATAATCAAAGGCGAGGCTAAAGGCGGGTAATGCTTCTTATTTCGCAGTTGCAAAATTACTTAGTTCGCTCCCTATTTCCAGAATTTTAAATGCTAGAATATACAAAAATATAATACTATCCTACTGTTTTACGTGAACGAAACGTGGCCGCTTAAATTATGGAAAGAAAAACGGTATTTAAAAAAAGTAGGTATTGGAAAATTTATTATAAGTTTGATTTATACGGAAGTCTGATAACGTTGTTCATAGTTAACATAATAGAGTACTATTGATTCAATATTTATTTAGAATCTATTTTTGTCTATGAATTTAATGGGGCATCAATGTAGCAGCTAAATAAATTATTAAGTGTGTGTATCCAATTTCTGGAATACATTAATAAAAATAATATGTCCCATTTTCTCCAAGTTTCTCAATATGTAATTATTATTAAAAAAAAAAAGAAAAAATGTAGATGTGAAAATCTCTATAAAAATGAGGTTTATGTAACGATTTTTTTAGATTAGGCACGGCCGAAAATCTTTCAAAACCGTAATTTACTGGATTTCATTTTTAATACAATAAGCGTTAAGAAAGATTTTGTTGCGAGAGAATGAGTATAATAATATTATTTTGGTGATATAACTTTATCTTGTGGTTGTATAAAATAACTGAATAAAATAACTTAAATAATATCAGATAAAATGCCTCCAATATCAACAGGAGAATATATCAAATGGTTCTATCATTCATTCTGTTCGTTATAAAATTATTTTAATTAGGATAGATTTTCTGATTGTTTAAAGTTGAATTTTATATTTTAAATTCGCTATATATACATATAGTGTAAATATTATTTAAATCCATTGAAATAAAAAAAAGTTAAATAAGTAAAAAAAAAAACACTGATAATTAAAATTAATATCTTTTCACTTTCTATTCCCTCAAAAACATTCTAAACAAAAAATGTTATAAGAAATAATTACTTGACCAAAGTGTAATGTCCTCTTGTTCATCAAAGCATTTTACAGCTTAGTTTTACGTACGACAAATATTCTACTCCAATCCATTTTTTGGATTATCAAAATAATATTTTAAACTGAAGAAACTTTCACATTAACTTATTTAAAAAAATAAAAGAGCAATGTTATATATACCTGCATTTTCTTAACTCTTTTACCAAAAATTACTACTTCGCAGAAATGTAAGCATCTAGACTGCTTAATAATGATGGACTTTATCTTCACTCCCTTTTAGAAGAAACTGCACCAAAGTTTATGTCTAAGTCTGCTTTTTGAGTGCAGTTACACGAGCTCATATTATTCTGTTGGGCTGATTAATTTCCTGATATTATTTTGAAAAGTGTTTCTCTTTATACTCCACTCTCGTTTTAATTGTTTGCACAGGTACAGCTTCAGACATACTCAAGACAAAACATGTTTATTTATTTACAGTAAAATATTCAAATCTCCCAGTTGTTTTAACTTTAAAAGTAAAGATCCAGTTTCCGCTTCACGTTCCTCCATATCTTGATGAGTAAGAAAATTTATACAATTATATTTAATAAAAAATAAAACCCCGACTACGGTATGCACTTTCATATCTACCTAAGAGCATTGATAGGTTGACGTTGAGGTTGACGTGAAGTTGACGTCAATGAATATTGATACTTTGTACTGTAGTTGGATGCCTTCAATACCCAAACGTAAATGATGACTCTTTTTTAATCAATGCATTAATTTGTTATGTTATTGTTTACAATGCATAGTGCAAGGAGCATTCTGTATTTTGACATGCACTGATGAATGGGACGGAATGCACTTACTAGTGGCCGTAACGTGTAGTGGAAGACAGCTGACAACTGCTTCAAGATTCAATATTTATGGGTGTCAATTTGGTTAATATCCCGCAAAGCGCTTAAGTAGATGTGCAAGTACATTCAGTCCTTTAGGACGGATAGGGTTGTAAGATATAAAGCTTATTTCCTTAGTCGGGGTTTTTATTAAATTAAATTTTATTTTAAAATCTTGTTAATTATTAAAATACTCATATAAGGTTCATCCAACCGATCGGAAAAAAAAATAATATGTATAGAAAATTGTATTCTAACGTTTGTAGTTTTTCAAGTAGGTACTGGCTATTTATAATTTATTACCATATGATTATGAACTCACAAATGATGTAGTAAGGAACATCAACAAAAATTCGAAAATATTTAAAATATAATGAACTATTATGAATATATATATATATATATATATATGAACATTCATGAAAATTCACTCGGTAATTTGAACCATTAAGCTTCAAAATCCGTTGAGCCATTATTTCAAAAATCGTTAAATACCCTCAAGCGGACAAATTAAAAACATTTAACACATCATTTCTTTAGTATATTAAGCTCAAAATGTTTTAAAACACTCACTGAATCACAACGAAAAATTTGAGCCACTTAATTTGAAAATAAATTCAGAAGTTCACTCAAAAAATCGTACATACTTATTAACGGTCAAGTTAAACAAACACATTACCCTCCTTGTGGCTCGCCGTAGTCGGGCAAAAATTGAAACGAATAATTTAAATTCTAATTGTCGTAATTGTATAAATGTTTTTTAAGCAGAACAATACCAAAGAAGTAGAGGTAAGTTTCCGTCAATATTTTGGCATGTCCAAATGTTTTTTTTCGTGGTTTTAAGGTTTTGCGCGCCTCTGCAGGCCCCTCCTATTTGAATTAGAGGGTTGAAATTTTGTATGTGAATTGAGTTGATGTTAGAGAAATGGAGGTGCTTGAGGTTCTCAACTTTTTTCCCACCCCCGCCATTTTGATGTTTTCAATGTTGTATTTTAATTACTAATAAAGATAATTTATTAAACTACCTTATTGACGGAGCTCTGTTGACCACGTATTTTTTTTTGTTTATCCTGTGTGAATGCAATTTTGTCTGATGCGTTAATATAAAATATTTTTACACAAAATAAAAATATCGAGTATATATACGCGGTAGTGCTAAAGTAAAATTAGAGCCATATCACAAGTTTTATAATTTTTTTTTCCCTCATAAAATTATTCTCACTCTACGTAATGAAGAAAATGTAATATAATATAAAGTTAGAGGATATACCTTAGTAAATTGATTACAAAAGTTATAACTGGTTTTATGCTTTAGATATTTATTATCCCAGACAAGCAATAAATCTGTGTCTGACTGATGTGCTATAAAATATAAATTGGAGAATAAAAATATTATTTTATATTTTTTATCGAGATCATTAGCATATTTCAATTAAAACCACCCATTATTGTATTACTGTTCCTTTTTATAAAATTAGGAATTTTTTTATAGTGGACGTCGACATTTACGTTTTTACAGAAGATTAAAAAAAGTTTACACGCTATACAGTTTTTATTATTCTATTTATTTCACTCTGAATAAATACTTACATGCTCGTATTCAATTATTTAGCTCTATTCAAGCGAACTTGACGGCTAATGTGCCTCGTGCCATTAAGGGAGGAGGGAGAGAGCGATATACTCTTAGGAGCAATCAAAAGGATTTATGGACCACCTGATGGCGCCCTGGATTTTGTCCTTCGTTAACATGTCCTTTACAGCTTCAGAAATAAGTAATACCTAAATACAGTTCAAAATTAGGCCACCTGGGGTATCAGCGTAAAGTTGAGTCGAGGGTGATCGAACCGCCTAAGAATACTAGTAGTTCTTAGGAACGGTAGAACTACCGAAAAATAAAAATAAAAATCTAAATCTGCTCTTTATAGCAGTACGAAATGACCAACAGTCGAGTTAGAACACTCTCGCCTATCAGTGTTTCAATTTGTTTTGACCGAGCAGTAATTTAATTACTTAATTTCCTCAAATTATTGGTATTATCTCATTTTGTTTTCCTTTCACCATCCGCGTCAATATGTATGAGAAAAAGAAGAAGAAAAAAAAAACGATCGAATGCCAAGGAAATTAATTGATACTGAATGTGAAACACAATTTTGATAATATCGGGCAATAAAGCGACAACCATCATGGATCGGAATTAAAAAATAACAATACCTATTCAAACGTCGTTTTTCTTGACTTCAGGGAACATTTAGAACAAATTTGAAGAAAACTGAACGATGAGTTTAATCGTAATCGCATTGAAACAGGACCTCATACCTCCTCCCTCCCCCGGTTAATTAAGTGTATACACTATTTTATTTATTTCTCACATAATAATTAACATTCTTTGATACATTTTTTTAATTTTTGAACTTCTTTTTAATGTAATGTCGCTGGATATTTATTTCTATAATGGTAGTAATATAACATTTTTTTAAAATTGAAATTGCTAGGAAATATTTGTTATAAGTCCTAGTTGTAATATTTAATTTCAGCTGCGCAGTCAGAAGCCTCTTCTACTTGATATTTTCACTATATGTCAAAGCAATGTTCATATTTGTAGAACTATGAAAAATTTTTGCAAGTATTAATTTTTCTCGGCTGATGTTCGTAGTTATGGGTGAAATCTATCCCTTGGTGGTGAAAGAAATATTTAATATTTCAAAGAGTAGTTAAAATTATTTTTTAATAATTTGGACTAGGAAATTTGGTGGGTTGCTGAAAGTGAATCTAATGGTAAACGTGTGAATTTGTTTATTTTTCTGAATGTGTTTTTTTTTTAAATATTTGTTATAAATCCTTGTTTTAATATTTAACATCAGATGCGCAGTGAGGAATAGCTTCTACGAGATATTTTCACCATGTGTCGAAGCAAGGTACATCGAAAGGCATAATGACATGACAGCGGGTGGCGAGAAGATGACAACGTCTTACTAAATGTCACATCAAACGATGTGCTGTCCCCTCCTTCTTCTTCTCTCTCTCTCTTCCCCTCCCTCTCCCCCTATGTATAAAGGCAGTGACATAGTTGATGGCTTTTCCTGCGGGATCCGGCCAGTGTCGAAGGGATGTCTAGCACATGCTCAGGACTGCTTGTCATCATTTATGTTCTATTTATAGACACTTATCTCTGTCAGCAGTTGATCTATTTTATGAGAACTTAAAAAATGATTTTATATTTTTAATACCTAATTGAAAAAAATCAGAATTTCCGTGTTTTTACTTCCTTGTACGAAGTAAAGGAAGTATTGTAATCGCGAAAATTTTCGGTTTTCAGATTTTAAAGGAAATATCCATTTTGACCATCCCTGAATCCATTTTGACTAGTTTGGTCGTGACGTCTGTGAATACGTTCGTACGTATCTCGCATAGCTCAAAAACGGTTAGCCGTAGTTGAAATTTTGTATTTAGGATTGCTTTAAAATCTAGTTGTGAACCTCCCTTTTTGGTTACTGCTTGATCACCTAAAGTGGTATAATTGATTTCCATAAAAAATTATATTAAAATGCTATGCAAAACTTCTCAAATTTAGTATTTATAACATATATATTGATTTAAATAACATACTAGATTTTGGTCTACATTGGAAAACCGAAAGCGATACTTTACTTGAAGGTCATATTAGACTTTAATAATTAAATACATAAATCATATGCTTCGGTAATAAAGGTTATAAACGCAATTTGATTTCCAATCCAATTATAAAATAGAGTGTAAAATACTGGTTTTCCTCCCCATTTGTGTGTGTGTGTGTCAATAGATGGATGTCGCGACGCCGAGTGTCGTTTTTGAGATACTGCTATCTTCAGAAACTAGTAACCAAATTCAGGATCACTTTTTGAGCCACCGATTTATAGTTTAATAGGCGTATAAGGAAGTCGTGTGTTTTCCATATTAGATATTTTTTTTCATGTGTTAACAAAATAAATGGTTGTATTTTTTTTTTGTGTTACCACTTTTCATTTTTTCTGGTGGACTACGATGTCGGTTCAACGAAATTAGTAGATAGATGTATGTAAATTGTGATGATTGTGTTAATTGTATTTTGTTTAGTACGGTTCTCTTTTTACTACTAATTAAAGACTAAATTTTGTATCGAAACAGATGAATAAATACAACTGCATTATAATTTATTTGTATATTATTGACATGATCAACAATCTGATTACCATTCCATGGATTTTCTGATCAGGGCCTTCCATTAATTATGCATTATTTGAAACAAATAAAAGAAACCGCCAAGAAATTAAATACAAAAGGCAAACGTGTTCGATTTATCAGATTTTTCCCAGTTTCCAGAAAATTTAAACTTGTTATGAGATGTGCTCCATTTTGTTTGCACACATGTGGTCTTATTTTTTTTTTTTTTTGTCCTGATGTCTGAATTGGCGACACTTCACCTGGTTATTTGTTGAACAGAATTTAGAGATTCAAGGCCAATATGCAATCTTCCATTTAAATCCCACATTTATATATTCCATCTTCGGTCTAAGAAGGGATTGATGTCGGCTATTTATGAATTTCATCATTATCATTTCTTCTCGTTCCATAGCTGTGGAATAACCCCGGTGGCTTGATGTTGGAATAATATTGTAGTGCTTACTCTTACATTATTGGTGTGATTTATGATAATAATAACACATTTTTTTTCAAAGAGATATATTTATATACTTACCTTAGCCTAGCCATACTCTCAAATATCATATTACTTTGCAAGAGATGGCCTTTGGTTTGCTGATATATAAAGTTGCTCTATGAACGTTAAATGCACTTTTAAGCTCTAAAGTAAATGTTCTCACTTTTTTGAATAATGAGAATCATTATATTTGTTTTGACCTATTTTACTTTATATCGTAGCTTAACTTATTTAAAAGATTTTAAGTATGTAAAACGTAGTGTGATAGTAATACTTTTAAATGAATAAATAAAAGGCTTAGCGATCTCGCAAGATTCAATGCCTATATTACAAATCGCTGTTTTAACAAACCTCAATCCACCGACCCAGTGGATTTGGACGGTTGCAAACCCAAATCCGTTCGATCGCCATTAACGCAATCATTCCACCAACGTTTTGGTCCATCCCTCGGACCTTTAATAGTCGGCCCAGCGTTTATTAACTTTTTTGGGATTCGTTGCTTGGTAAGCCCAACAACTTTACATGCTCGTTTCACGTTTCATGTCATCACTTCTATTATATTAACAGGGTGCATGTTCCCCAAATCCGTGTTACCAAATATTTTACGCAATATCTTACTCTCGAAGACCTTAAGGTGTTTTCTTTCTTCTAAGATAGCGGCTACGTTTCACACCCGTAAAGAACAGTAGAACGGATAATAGTTTAGTAAATTCTAACTTTGAAGTTTCTGGAGAGGAGACGTGTGCTAAGTAATGTTGAGACCAAAAAATAATAAACGTTTCCCGCCGTTAACCACGTCTTTATTTTCTCTTCAATTTCGTTTTTTTCTAGTTATCATAGACCTCAAACACTTAAATTCCTCAGCTTATTCAATCGCGTTCCCTCTTATATTTATATCACCAAAATCGCCGCCGCTTCTGCTGCTCTCCTTATGCGTATTTCTTGCGAGTCATATTTCTTTACCAGCTTTAATAAAAGTTGTTGTATTTAGTTTTGCAATTTCCTTGCCTTTACCCAACAGTACCAAATCATCAGCATACCTAAACACTTATATTGTTCCATCCTGATTCAAACATTTTTCGTTTAGTATCACCTTTCTAATGAAGTGCCAAATTGCCAAATTGAATAGGAAGGGTGAAAGAGGATCACCTTTTTTTAAACACGTGCGACCTTCAAACTTCTACGAATAATAATTGCCGATTCCAATTTAATGTTTCGGTCATAAACATTCCTACTAGACTTCTAACTTCTTCGGTATTCCCTGGTCAAAAAAATATTAAAAGCCAGAGACTGGTTAATGAAATCATGAGTCTTTTTGAAATCTATATTAAGCTGATGAGCTATACCGTTGGATTTTAATTTTTTCTCTTATATTTGTTGTAATAAAAATATTTCATAGATAGTTGAACCGTTCCGGCTAAAACCGCATTAATGGGCTCCGATAATTTCCCGGCGTATTCCGTGATTCGGCTAATTAGGATTAATGAGAATATTTCATAACATGCCGGGAGGAATGAAGTTTCGCGATAGTTATTACAATTCGTCCTCTGTCCCTTTTTGTGAATAGGAGTAAGTTTAGATTCTTTCCATTCTTCGCATATTTTTTCATTTTCTCAAATATTTTTAACCATAAGATATATTGTATAAACTCCAGCTTCTCCGCACGCGGTTTTTCAAAAGGAATGTTGTCGATTCCAGCTGCTTTATACAATTTAAATTTTCCGTTGGCAATTTCGACTTTCTTCTTACTCGGTTCTTCTCTACTAACGGTTCAGCACTCTGATATTCAGAAGGAGAGGGTTGATTATAATTTCCCGTACGTATTCAAAATACCGTCCAGTGTTTTTTAAACTTATTCAACTTGTCAACCGAATCGGCTAAAAGATTATTATTATTTTAATTTCTAATTCCATTCATTATGTGCTCAAATCGTTTACCCAATGTGTTTATATGCTTGTACTTGTCTTTCGATTCTATTAGTTTTCATCTCTATTATTTCGTTTTTAAGATATTCTCTTTTTTTACTTTTGCGGAATTTATAAGTTTCCTTCTTTTAGGAAGGCTCGGAAGTTGACAACATTGTTTTCGCTAGGATTATTTAGGGCTTTTCTTTTTTCGCCTAAAAATTATCTAATTTTTATCGAACCAGGTTTGTTGTTTTTACTCTCTTTTTTCCAAAAATACAAATTTCCGACCTCTTTAATATTATCTCTGATCACTGTCCATAACTTGTCTGATTCATAGAAATACGTTTAGTATAATTAAGTATCTAATTACATAAAAAAGTATTCTGAAGATGATCTATTGCCCCGAAACGTTAATGATGTAAAAATTAAAAGCTAATAGATGTAATGAAAGTCTAGTTTGGGCCTGATAAATAATATTATATAAGCAGGACCTAGAAAAATATATCTCATCTTTTTTCGTGTCTAGTCTGCTATATTCTTGTAATTAATTCTGGAATTGTTACGCATTTGATATTCAGATTTTTTAATTTAAAAACTAATAAAAATATTAAGATTTTTAGTGTTTATTAATTTTGATCTTTTTTTCAGGTGAACTCAGAAAATGAGCTACAGGTAACGACAAAAAATAATTCCATTCTCTTTTAATCCCTATTTAGTTTATTATATATCATCAGGTGTTAGTGTCATCCTAAGAAATTATTTTTCCATTAATTGAATCTTAGTAACTCATTCTTAAAGTTTCATCGAGGTCATTTTACGAAAGCAATAGATCCTAAGTGATAGGGATGACAATATATTTATTTATAAAGCTATTTTTTTTATCTCAAGGCATACATTTGTTAAGTATCATCTTGAACCTTTGAGTGACCGAATTCATATCCAAACCAAATAAAAATAAAATTCTCGTATTTTTGGCTATAAAATGCCTATTTAACGTATTTCGAAAAATCTTAAGTAACTCAAATTTGAAAAAAATATTCTTTTTTTGCATTAAAAAAACAATTTTGACTTTATATAAGCAAATAAAAAGATTGAATGAGTGTTTACTTTTAGATAAACATTTTTTTAAAAATTCCAGACATTGGCCGCTAAAAGGTTTAATATTCATGCTACCGACTTTTTAAAAAATAATATTAAACCTTAACAACTTTTAAACTACTTTTTCAAGTGATATGTGCATTTTAGTTTATCAAAAAAAAAAATTAGCTTTTAAATAATCTGAAACTAAGTGGTATGATTCGTTCTGCTTTCGAGTTATTTTTATACTATGCGCCACTGAAAGGCTAAATGGAAATAAAAACAAGAACTTTAAAACAAACAACAAAAACAAGAATTGTTTTAATTTACACAAAGGTCTGTTATACATGTTTTATTAATGGAATATAATCAATCTTGTAAATTCAATTCCAATTTTGTTTTCTACTCCGTTTTTCTACCTAAATAATGTCACTCTCGGGTTGGGTGCAGAAGATCATTTAAAGCATTTAGATGCATCTTGTGATTGTAGTGCTGGATTACAGTAGCAGTGATTTATATATAAATGGATTTAATGTTGATTTATGTCACTTTAAGTGGACCATTGTAAAAGGACAATATGCCACCATCTGTTATAGACTTGTCAGAGTTCTCTTTGATATTATTAAAAATTGTTGCTTTATTACATCTTTGGTTAGAACCGAATGATTATGTGAATGTGTATAATTATTTGGTAATATGTAAACAATCTTGTAGGTAATATAAAAGATGAAATAGTCAAACATAACCGAATAGGAAGGACTTTAATTATCTCCCTCTTTATAAAGTGGCTTGTGCACAACCAGCAGCAGACAGAAGTCTGGTAAGTATTTAAGTTCTATGTCATGGTTTGATTAGTACAATTTGGTGCCTATGAAATTAGAACGCTAATTCGGTTATGGTCACATCTTACCCCAGTTGTTTCGTAGAGATTCCAATGATAATGTATTGGCTCAGTATTATCCACCGACGAGTTGTGAATAGATATCTAGTTGTTAAACTCATCAGAGCTCCGATATGAACATTTTTATTACTATGATTTTTTAAACAGAAATTTTCAAAATAGAGGAATACGTTGTTAAGAACAAAGATTTCCAAAGACGCCAATCCAAAGATTACCCTAAGTAGAAAACCGAATTCTCCTAGGGATATATAAGAGTTTTGACGAATAGGCTTGATCCATAGGATGTAACTGTTCGGGGTTTGTTCGGAAGACCTCAAAGACCTAAGTGTAGACTCAGGATGGTACTGCTTACGAAAGCTTAAGGTAATAATAAGCTCCGCAATAATTAAAATAAGTGCTTCTCCACCTTAAATTTAAATAATATTTAACTACTAGATTTAAAAAAAAATCGATTACTATAGGGTCCAGAAAGGATCTTTAGTAGACAATTGAATATTTCTTGCTCCCCAGTAGTTGGCAAACGCCTATCTACAACAAAGTAGTCGACATCGAAATCACTTACCGAAGTTTGCGATTTTTTCGGAAAAAAAAATTAATTCAAATAGTATAAGAAAAAAAGATTTCAATGCTCATAAAACTAAATAAAATAGTAATCAAGCCCAAAATAGTGTTTCAGAAATATTATAGCTAATAGACAAGGTCATTCCATTAGATATTCATAATTAACTTAGGAGTAATATAGATATGCAAATATTTTGCCCGATTTCTCGAACTATTTGCATTTTTAAAGTAAAATTTAGGATTTAACATGAAATGCAGCAAAAATTTTACAGAATGCCTTATGATTTTTAAAATTTTGCTGTTGGATTTTAGTGCATTTTTTTTATCTCCGTTGTAGACATTTATGGACATATTTTTTTTTAATATTTTGTTATTGCTTAGTTTTTTCTTAATGCAACAAATATATTTATAAAAAAGAAAAAAAAAATCGGAATATTATTATCTTTTATTATGTCAATAGTTTTTTATATATCTACTCTTTTTTTGAAAACATTCTTTTTAATGTTACATTTTTAGGTATTTAATGAAGTTTAGATTAATATTGCGATATAGTCTTTTGTGTATTGGCCATATTAAAATAAATTGGTTATTTTATACTGCAAAGGATTTAGGTTTAAGTAGAGGGAAGGGAATTTATGCTGGAGTATCCTTTAGGGGCGGGTCTTTTACAAAAGGTGGTCAGCTACATACAACATAACATTACCTATATACAATAACACTAGCTATAATTTTTGTGTGATAACTTTGGATTTTAAAAAGTAAAAACATAAGCAAGTAATTTTGTTTTTTTAATATTTTTATTTGTTTAAGTAGTTACCCTTGGTGTTTTTTTTTAGTTTGTATCAGTCCTACTATTGGACAAGACCTAACGCTGTTATGTTCAATATTGGATTTCCAGATCTTTCTACTTCAGTTTCCGTTCGGATCATTATCTATTTGGATTATCCCTACGGCAAACCTTGGTGGCTAGTTGAAAGGATGTTTAAGGACGCTTCAGGGATTCTCTTAATTCACAGCTGGCCCTTAGGGAATCTCTGGTACATGCTCTCTATGGAATTCTCTCCCGTCCTGGAGACCATCTGCTTTATAGTATTAAGTAAGTTTTCGTTATTCCGTCCAATGGCTGGCCAGGTATCGAGGAAAGTATGCGTCGGGTAATTCAGTTAATATATATATATATATATATATATATATATATATATATATATATATATATATATATATATATATATATATATATATATATATATCAGCTAGTGGGAAATTTTCAGTCTACCATGAGTTAGAAATTAAGAAGCTATCGAAAAATCTATCTTTTTTTTTCGCAATCCTGCGAAATATCAGAATCCACGTATATTTTCAATTGCTGGCCTCTTTGGTATTATTATCCATTGATTTTGGAACTTAATCTGAAGTTTCTGCTTTATTAGTCAGGGTTTTATACTATTCTTAGCCGTATGCAGTTTAATAGATATATAGAGAATCTCAGAATAATGAAAATATATAGTAATAATTGTGTTTTCAGTAAAGGGTAATATTTACAAGCTGCCAATATTTGCGTAAAATAATACTCCATGGATGGTATGCAATATTAGTTTTAATCAATAAATAATGGAAATAATGAGATAAATAAACAAGAATACCGTAGTTTAATAAACCGTTTAAAATTTACTTGTTTGTAGATTTGAATATCACATGTAAATTTTATTTTATCCCGCAAATAATGGAATCAATTTGTGAATTATTCCTGAAAGGGGTATCCTAATGTGGTAACATTAACAGATACTTTAGCGCGTGTTGTCTAATTGCTCGTTTTGAGTTCATTGAACACTAAAATGTATATACAAACACATTTGTTTGATTGGCACGAATGCACAATAATGTGGAAACAGATGATATGACAAGTGTTAAAATTTAATGATATGCTATACTACATCTATTGTATATCTACTGAATGTACATTGAATATTTGCAGCCTTTGTAGCGAATCACTAAATCCGTTGGTTTAGTACTAATTAACGTTTTATTGATGCGTTCGTTACATATCCATTTCAGCATATGTTGTTCGTTATGATTTAGAAATTATAGATATTATTGTTAAATTCGTTTATTTTAACAATGTAATTAAATAAGTGCAAATTTTATATTTTAAAAGGAACTATTTAATAAATTATTCTGTTGATTTACTAAGACATCTTTGAAGTATCAAAGAGTGGTGAGTATTACTGCTCTGTAAGGTGCTTATAAAATAGTTCAAAGATCTGTTGTTTTTTTTTTTTTTTTAAATAAGTTTTAGTATTGGCCTAGAAAGCATTAGCTATAATACTTAGACAATAAAATCGAAGAACTTTTGTTGGTATTATTGGTAGAGTTGTCAAAGCTCCAGATTATTTAAGACTGTTTATTCCTCTGTATACTTCGGATATTCCCCGATGTTGATAGTCATAAAAGCCTATTTATAATTCAACAAAGGCAGATCTTCGTTTTTAGATAACTCAGGACAACAGTGAGTTTTATTTAAACTAAAACACTGTTATTATTTGTTAATTTAGTGCCTGATAAGGAAAACTTTTGTGTTTTGATACGCGTGCCATCTTATTGGCACACCAAATGAGAGCCCTTAGCGTTCCATTGTCTCTACACAAGCAGGTTTTAAAAACATTATGTAGCCCCCGGTATTTATACTGTTGTCCAAGTTGTTTCCCAAAATATGCTAGATAAGCTTGTAATCAAATTATTTTATATTTTTTCGGCGTATATCTTGACAAAATATCCCACATATGTCGCAAAGTGATCGGAATCGTTGGCACAAGACTTGGGCGAATTGCTAAGGTTTTTTTCTTAAGTAATGCAGTGTTAAAAGTAGAAAAATAATGATTTTTTTTTTTTTTTTTTTTATTGACACTTACGAATGCCTCACGTAATAACAACATAAACAAAATAAATATACAAGGCGCTTTAAGAATTATTATAGCTGAATTAACTGGACAATAGATTAGATAACCGATTTAATTAAATAACATTTTTATTTTCGGTAGATCGGTAATTTAGGTATGTTTGATTTTGGAGGCCAAGCTTTGGCATCCAAAAATTTGAAGATGTGGCTGTGTGTTATATATAATAATACAACATTTTTTATGGATTGTATTACTACATATAATATAATTTTATATTGTATTTTATTGTTATAAAGATCAATTCGAGGCTTCTCTTGGGCCGAGGCCCGTGGGATTTACCACCTTACCATCCCTTATTTATGCCTCTAGATCGGTTTATAAAGAGTATAAAAAAAAAAAAAATAGAGTCAATTTAAAAATAGCAACTATACGTCTAAGTTCACACCCAATACCTATCCGTCAAACAAAATTTCTTTGTTTACTAAAGTATTTTTTTTCTTCAACCATGTAATTAAAAATAATATATAGGTGATTTTTCATTCTATTTCTTTTAACTTTGATATTGTTTGATGTATTTGATGATCTCTGATTCGCTCATGTATAGTTCAACCAATCTATATTAATATTTTATGTATTTTTTTTTATTTATGAATAAAAACAAAGATAAAAACTCGATTAATTTTTTTTACAAATTGTTATTTATTTTATGCATTTACCATTTCGATTTTAAAATGTTGTTATGCTCTTATTATTTTATTTTTACGTTTTTGATCCGGGAGAAAATTATTATGTTTGTTCGAATCTTCTTTTTTTTTTTATTAAAACCATAATAAAATTTTTAAATCCTGCTATTGTTCCTTAGGCGAAAATACAAAATAAAGCAGAAAAAAAATTCAATACAGGGTTGCCCTAAGCCGCTTTGAAGCAGCGGACTTAGCCGGAGGGAAGATAAAGTCCGGCCCTTGTTACCCCTACTTTATAGGACGGTCCTAGATTGCGGCGTACCCTCGTTCGATGTCTGCTCGTAAGTTTTGCCGAAAGAAGGTGGGATAGTCATAAATTTTTGGACTTATAAATAACATTTGATATTTATCGGTATTAGAGATTATTTTATCATGATTCTTAATTATTTTGTTTATTACCATTCCATTTGGGCTCTCCCATGAGGATTGATACTTATATGCATATAGTAATTATGTGACTCATAATACAATATTTATTACGTCAAATATGTTTTGATAATGATATTGTAATTTTGATGACTAGTGTTGTAGATTTTATTGACATAAATTTTTAATGAATTTTGGCTGACCACTCAGAACCTTACTAATGGAAATTACCAGCATAAAAATACTTGGACTGTACAAAAATAATGTACCATATGAACCAAAACAGCCCTATCTAAATTAACGTCTTAACGATAACGATTTTTATTTAATAATTTCTTTTTTTAATTTTAATAATTCTAGTTTTCGTATTTTATTGAATATTTATTTATGGTAATGTTTTAATGTCTTTATGTTTAATATTTCAGTAAAGGAATAGTTCTAATTGTCTTTTAGAATAGTTATTTATGTAATTGGCATGACTTTAATATTGACAATTCCTCTGCTTCTGGGGTGTTATTATTTTTGTTTAAGCCTGACGAGATGATTAGCACTGGGCACCCATTATTTAATTAATTATTATCATATTTTCAGTGTTTCCTGTTTTTGTTGTGCAGTTTTAGTGAATTTTGGTTGACTTGTTCAAATTCCTCTGTGCCTTACGGGCAGTGGCGTAGCCAGAGGGGACCTGTCCTCCCTCGAAATTACAAAATACTTTTATTTATTCATATCTGTAAACAAAAATTTGTAAAATTTATAAAATGTTATTTTATAAATAATATACCTAGCCATAGAAAATATTTTATAGATAGCTCCCTTACATCCCCAGTTGGGGTGGATTTCTTTAAAGTAAATCCTTGGATGGAACCTCCCCCCTTCCTCTCTCTCGAAACGAAATCCTGACTATGCCACTGCTCGTAAGTCCTCTTAATATATTTTTTAGATGTATAGTTTTGACTGATGTACTAATGACCTGATGCCTACCTAAATGGGCGAAAATGTGGTTTCATGAATTAAGGTTTTAAAAATCTTAAACTGTGGTCTTTTAAAAGTCATTAAAAAATTAGAGCAAACATGATTTATGGAAAAATATGATGAAAACTTTAAAAAAATCAAAATTCTTATTTTTAAACAATACTTGGTAATTTTATAATGCAGGTAGTAAAACTAGATTTTTAAATAGTTAAAAATTCCGTTTTTCGTAAGACTGCTTATAAAATTAGCCCATGAAAGTAAATTATTATAAAATATTTATCTTAGATATAGTTTCAAATTGTGTAATTTAAAATCAACTCGAGATGTTTGAAATTTTATGGATCGCTAATCTATATCTATATATCGCTAAGGTATACGATTAAGTCTATCGATAGTGTATGGATATTCTGAACAATATCTATCTTCCATGTGGATATCCCCGCATCTCAACTTAACGAATCTATTTCCTAATGAGATGGGCGCCCGCTTGTGAGCTGCATCAAATAGTGACTCCGGGTAAAAGAATGGTAGCTTACTAAATTGAACCCCTCCATTCAGTTCGAACTGATCTTTTGTAAATTAGTAATTAGTGAGGCTAGTGGAAAAGAAATAACCAGGCCTAAATATTCTCTAATAAGTAGGGATATCGATTACGTCTAAAAACATTCTTGTGTATTCATAACTAAATCCATGATATATGCGTAATTGTGTATTCATTTTTTTTTTGTATGAATACATTAATTGTGTAAGAATTAATATATTTAAAACGTTCTATTATTACATGTTAAAATAATCTATTAAATATCTTCTGGCACCCAGTGGTTTACCAAGCTGGGAGCTTAAAAATGGAGAATAAAAAAAAATTACATTACTGAAATTTCAAGTTTATACCAAATTTTGCGTATAACAATTTATGATCTTGATATGATCTCATAATTTATAATTTTAAGATGTAGGTTGCTTTTATTTGTAATGCAAATTGTATTTTGTAAAAAAAATTAAAATGTAATGTAAAAATATTACTTTACCGTAAATTCACTGTTACCTGAGGCTTACAAAAAATATATATGAACTTGTTCAACCTGTTTTTTTTTGTCGTCCCACGCCAGAGTAATCCCTTTCTATAAAGTACACGCAATTTAATTTTTATTCCTACAAAATTGTAAACAAAATAAATTTCCAAAAGACACATGTTTCGACTTATTAAAAATATCTGAAGTTAAATATTTCTAACCTTTGGGAAAACAATCCTCTTTTGAATATAAACAAGCTGCAAAGAGGAAGTTTCCACCGGGTAGGATGGAGACCTTAATTCTCAGGTAAGTTTTAATATGCGAGTTCTGGGTTAATTAGATTTAATTAATTCCTAACTGGAGAACAAGGTGCCGACACACGAAGCTATATTACGCGTGATTTAAAACTTCATGATGCTTGGCTATTAAACTTCCTAACAAATTTGTTATCTGTCTCGGAGGAATTGTTATAAGTCGGTCTGTGGGGATTTGGTGATACTGTGGTAGTGAGAAAATTACTCTTGTGATTTGCTTAATATGACTTTGCAATTATAAATAAACGCACAAGTTCAAGAATTAAAATCTGGGACAGTTGTTAGAACTGAAACTATTTTTCAGTGTTAACATTTAAATTTTATAAACTAGTTCTTCTTTTAATTGATTATTTATTTTCAGGAAAAATAATTGCCACCAATCATACTTTATATCGTTTGTTTAGTTAATAATCCCTATAAATTCTCTATACATTTTTATTGCCTTATAGCAGTTGTTCTCAAGATTAAGTTTAATTATTTTCACTAAATAAAGCCAAAATAGCGATGATTTTTAGCTATTCCTTAGCAAAAAATAAATGTAATTTGTTATATTAATAAATTTGTATATTATATTATATTATATTTTATAATTATATTTTTATATTTACATTTTATAATTATATTTATATTATATTATGTTATATTTATATTATATAAATTGTTTGTTATAATAAATAAATATAAATTGTTCAGTATAACTCCACAAAGAAACTTACTATTTTGTTTTAGGACTAATTATGGAACGGTTAATTTTATTTCCTTATTAAATACCCGAAATTCGACTCTCTTTCCGTCAGAAATTCTTGGAATTTAATTAATCCCCTAAAATAACTGAAGATTCATTGCATTCTTCATTGTAGTTATTTCACTTACATATTTACATATTTCCACGGATTTAAAAAAAAAAAAATAGCTATAAGCAGGTAATGAAACGACTAGTAAACGTTATTTTACTTGGTTGCTGTGGTTAACAACATAGGTATTTATCCTCTCTTTATTTTTATTGTTTAGACTTGAGTGTTTATACTAATCTTATCTGATTGATTAAACAGGCCTATATTAGCTATATTCGGTGCGCTGAATGTAAATATGAAATCAGTTTCCTCTATCAGCTACATCCACTTATCTATCAATGTGCTTTTCTATTCAATACATTCAAGTAATGGTGATTTAATCCTACTTACTAGTCGTCTGCCGTCCGGATAGTACCAGGAAAATCTGCTTGAAGAAATAAGCATTGCTTGTCTGGAAATGCTGGTAATGCAACTTGAGCTGAGATTAGTTTGTGATCTCATCGTGCAAGATAGATGGTGACCTTACATGATACTTATGTTTAGGAAAGAGTTGTTATAAAGTTATCATAATATGTAGTGTGTTATAGATTGTGTATGTGTGAAGTGGAATGGAAATAAGGTGAGCTTAACTCATTAAGCATTCTGCTATCGTAATAACATGACTGAGTCTGAGCGAAAAGCCTAGACTTCATTTGTTGCTGTTTTCGACAATTTTTGGGAAAACGCAAATCTGAAAACCATGTTGGACTAGTAAATGGGATGCTAAAAAGTTTCAGATCTTTCGGACGAAATATTTCACCAGGACATTAAAACTATGGAGGACCGTTAGCGAGGAACATGAGCTAAACACATGATGTTAGATTACTGCTGGAGTTTAAAAAAAGGACTGCTCCAAAATATATTCAAGAATGTCACAGAAAAGAAGTTTTCTAAGTGTTGGGTGACTAGTTGGTTTCATCGAGAACTTCTTCCTCTTTCTAACCATTCTTGCTCTTTGTAATCAGATAAGTATCACAGCAATATTCTCTGTATCTCGCATAACTCAAACACGGTTAGCCGTAGAAAGTTGAAATTTTGTATTTAGGATTGTTCTAAAATTTAGTTGTGAACCTCTCCTTTTTGGTCACTATTTGATCACCGCAAGTGGTACTTTACTTGAAGATCATAATTGATTTCCATCAAAAATTATATTAAAATACTATACAAAACTTCTCAAATTTAGTATTTATAACTTATATAGTGATTTAAATAACATACTAGATTTTGGTCTAAATTGGAAAACCGGGAGCGGTACTTAACTTGAAGGTCATATTAGACTTACATCAAAAATTATATTAAAATATAATGTAAAACATCTCAAATTTGGTAAATAGGACTTTTATATCGATATGAATGTATTTACTATATTTTGATTAAAATTGGTAAACCGAAAAGGGTACTTTATTTGAAGGTCATAATAAGCTTACATCAAAAATTATATTTAAATTAAATACTTAAACATATGTTTCGGGACGCCGATTGTCGTTTTTACTGTAATCTTCAGAAACTAGTAACCAAATTCAGTATCACTTTTTGAGCCACGGATTTATAATTTAATAGGCGTACAAGGAAGTCATGTGTTGTCTACATCAGATATTTTACTTTGCTATCGCCAATCACTTTTCAATAAAAACGTATAACTTCTTCAGTTGACGTCCGCATGATGGTATAGAAGGATCAATCTAATTATGGATTGATAAATTATTTGCCACTTCTATAATTATACCAAATAGGTATAATATAAATGAATATGGTCAAATGAATTCCAATAGTCAAATTTTAAATTTATTCTCATCAATAAAAGAAAAAACAATTACTAACCAGAATTACTGAAAAAAAACCCCGACCTAAACTGTTTACCTATAAAAACCCCACCTTTCTTCCATTGTTAGTTTAGTGCGAGAACAAAGCAATACAAACATTTCTGTTTGATATAATCTACTTAAACCTTGGTGAATACCAACATGTATTTGTTGATTTCTTGTCTTAATAAAATTCATTATTCATAAATGTTTTATATTACTGATTTATATTAAACTTAATTTTAACCGTATCCCTCCACTCCTCCGCTATATCCATCTTCACAATAATTATTTCTACATAGTACAGGTGCTTGTTTTTTAAAATACTTTTTTCCGCTAATGAAACGTGATGGAATCAGCTAATAACTTTTATTTGCACTATAAAAGTTTCATCCCGGAAAGAGAAGTTGAAATTTTTTTCCCTTTCTAGGGAATTTCATCAGCTTTTTAAAATAAAAAAAAACTGCAAATTATTACACAATGTTTTACTATTTCCACTTAGTAATACCAAACTGTATTGCTGATTTTTGTGGTTTTAGAACTGAAGATGAATGTATAAAATTCGAAACTAGTTTTCAAAATTATTGAAGTGGTAAATAATTTATCAATCCCTAATCAAACTAAAATGTTGTATCTCACACATTTGACCTCCTAGGCAAAAACTAATGCCATATCCTGATTACAGGGCATCAAATTCATATGAAATCAGCTATGAATACCATGGCACCAAAACCACTGTTGGCCTGTGTTATTTATTTTGAAAAAAAAACTCACCATACTTCACATTTTCTTTATTCACTCAATTCATTCCGCACTACATTTCGGACTTGTTCCTCCATTTTTAAGTGCCTTTCCAATAAACTTAAATATAACAGCATGTTAATTTCACATTATTACACATATCACATATTTTTCATAAATACCTTATTTCATCATTAACTATTTAGCTAAAATAATTTATATTTGCCCAATTAATTTATAATACCATCTACTAGTACAGTGGCTAACCTGTTTATAAGGCGTACCACAACCGTATCCCTCCACTCCTCCGCTATATCCATCTTCACAATAATTATTTCTACATAGTACAGGTGCTTGTTTTTTAAAATACTTTTTTCCGCTAATGAAACGTGATGGAATCAGCTAATAACTTTTATTTGCACTATAAAAGTTTCATCCCGGAAAGAGAAGTTGAAATTTTTTTCCCTTTCTAGGGAATTTCATCAGCTTTTTAAAATAAAAAAAAACTGCAAATTATTACACAATGTTTTACTATTTCCACTTAGTAATATTTCAAAAATATCTGGTATGTCCAAGTTAAAGAAATTAAGCAGTAGGCACCAAAGGAAAAGAAATTTGAAGCTTGTCCCAAGATGATCGCCGTGAATGCCGATCTGGGAATGTTAAGAAAAAACTGTGTCAATGCAAGTAGGTTGTGATGGTTAGGACATGTAATCAGAGGGTAAATATTAGATGTGCACTTCAATAGGAATAAAAAAAAAAGGAAAGACTAAGGAAGCTAAAGGATGTAAAAATAAGAAATAATCCAAGGAAGGATAAAGCAGAAAGATGCGAGGAAGTCAGAAGCCCAATAGATAAGTCAGGATGCCTAGGGCTCCGATGACTAGCCGCGCCGGAGAATTAGTCTACTAAGTTCATTTCGCTATATCTTAGCTAATACTGGTCCGATTTAAATGATTTTTTCTTTTTCTAGGGAATTTCATCAGCTTTCGTTTAAACACTATAAAACAGCAAAAATTTTGCGGACGGATTTTTTTTTTATTCGATATTTGGATTCTACGTATCTTGAAAACTTCAAATTTTGAGGGAGTTATAGACATTTTTTCCTTGGTCGATTCTAAAAGTCTATTATTGAAAATAATAAACCAAAAATTAAGAACCTACTGACAGGCCGCGTACCAATCCTGAACCCCCAGCGTTCAACATTGTTGCATGCATTTCTTGGACTGGGTACCACAGTACATACAAACTTACGTATTTTATTTTTTTTTTTTATAGTAGCCAATGCTTGCTATTATTAAACTATCAATTTTTATTGGATAAAGTTATAATATTACCTATTCTAACTTTTTTGCGCATTTTTATCAAAATGTTGCTTTATTCCTATTTTCACTACTTTTTATTGTTTTAAAATTTACTATTAACTATTATTATTTTATTTATGCCTTACTCTATTATTGTATTTTGTTTTAATTAATATTGGTATTATGTAATTATCTGCCTATGTAATATAATGGGTTGCAATTTTCCAGAAAATAAATAACGAATTAAATTAAGATAAACTCGTCGAAAAAAAAAAGTTTATAAAGTTAATCTTATCATTGCCGTCCATGACAAGAAGGGCGTGCTGACTGGGACCTACCGAATTGCGAGGGACATCGCTGCACCTAGGACAGGTGGTGACCGCCCCTGTTAGGAACGGGGCCGCAGATGTAGGACGAACTACACCTACCACCTGGCTATCCCGTCGAGGTATTCCTCTTAATATATTGCCTATTAATAAAATCGATTAATTTATTCTTTTTTTTTATCGATTATGTTGTATCAGTATACGGAAAGATCATTAGTCATTTCTGTGCTGGCGCCAGTGAGGTGTTGGATCATTGCTACTTGGCGTTACTATGCAAAATAATATTTGTATGTATGTCTGCTCAGCTTATTTTATTTTATTTGTATATATTTTAAAATATTCATAGATTGATGTAAAGTAATGTGGGATATGTGAGCACTAGATTTTACAAAGTTTGAATTTAAAATCTTTGTATTTGAAGCTAGTTTTTCCTCTGTTTTTGATAATACTCCTTAGAAGACTGTGCTTAATATTACATTCAAGCCCACGCTTCGATCACGTCCGAGTTAAATTAATACATCACGTTGAAAACGTGATACATTCTCAAATTAAATATATATGAAGCACTTGAAATAATAAAATCCTTCAAATCCAATCCAGATTTTTGCTTAAATGACCAAATAAATATCTCCAATAGTCCAATCTTAAATTTATTCCCATCTATAACAGAAAAACAATTACTCGCCGGCCTTACTGAAAAACCCTGACCCTTAAACCGTTTACCTAAAAACATCCTGTCTGTCTCTTATAACAAGAAGTATCTGGCAGACTCATTAAGCAAACAGCAGCGGTTATGGGAAAAGTGCAAATTAGTTGGTTTCTGGAGGATTGTTATTTTTGGGGTAAAAAATACACAAATCCCACATTATCTTGCTTTGACCATTTTTTTAATATTTTAATTTAAATAATAGTAGGTATATTTACTAATGTTAATTTCTTAACACTCTTTTAAATTATACATTAATTATTGATATAAAGGAGTAACAGAATTCATGTATAATTATTTTTATTTAAGTAAGAGTATAAATTTAGTGGACAGGAGGACGAAGAGGGAATTACGGAAAGGTTGTTAATTCCGGGTCTAGAGGTCTCTTAAGTATAGCAAGAGCCCTTTATTGTCAATATACGGTTCAGCGAGGTTTTGTAGAATAAGTGCAGCTCTTCATTATTAAAGGGGTCATACCTTAATTTTACTTAACCCGTAAACATCGTACCATTATCCTTATGGCTCAGTAATCATCTGAAGTGACCACCATAAGATTCCTAAATAGCTTGAAAATGTTCTTTTTTCTTCAAAATTTGTTTAAAGATTATAGGTTTTTTTAAGGCAATTGACAATAACGAATCCCCCTATAATTCTGTTTATTTTGCCGGAGTTCTAAATTATTCTGAAAGGTTACATCAGATGGATGAGATCAATAATATTTTGATATTATTGAAAACAACAAAAAAAGTTGAAAAATATATTTCTATTTACCTATTCATAGTTTTATATATATTACACAAATTACACAATTCTCCGGTCTTGTTTAATGAGATAAAAAAAAAAAAGGACACGAAATAAAGGAAAAAATAAAGAGACAAAACCTATAATTTGTATAGTATTGGAAGAAAAAAAAAATCGCCTCTCAAATAACAGCAAATGACTAACTATCCGACGCACCAGGACTGAGAAACATGAGTCACCTAAATCCTGACCAGAGAGAGCACATCGCACATCAGCTGCTATAAAAAAGTCTGACCAAATAGACATAGCGCATTTATCTAAAACAGTTTAACATATACTAACGTAAAAAGGACGAGGTAAGATTAAATATATCGTTACTGAAATTGTTTTTTCCATTTTTTTACCGTGTAAAGTTTTTATATATCATTAATTAATGAATTGGATTAATTAAAATTAGATAGCAATGACAAATATATTAATTATCCAATGATAGCACCTCTATAAGCAAACCTATATTTTTTATATTTAAAAATGGTCTATATATGGCTAAAATATCATCTCAAGTAAAAGAACGAAACAATATATTTGTTAAGAGAAGGAAAATTATATTAATAAACTATTAAAATCAAGAAAACTGATCCTGCTGCCATCTCTGAGATTTCCAAGAAACTGAGGACGTCCTTTAACGATTTATTCCTAGATTAAAGGATTATTTTTGTTTACTTCAGGAGACTGCAAGACTGAACTCAGTTCTTGTGACATCTTTAATTTTGTGTTGCATTTAATCCAAAATGAGTGAATAAACTCAAGGCCCAAGCCAAGCAGAGGGAGAGAAAGAAGAATTGGAAGGACTAGCATGAAGACAATTTTATTAACACGCTAATCTACAATGCACCCGGATTTGGCACAGATCTCCCCTTTACATTTGCAATATTTAATTAATTATTTTTATTTTTAATTTTTTGAGTTTTCGATCATTTTGAGTTTTTATTCATTTAATTATGTTTTATCCAAAAGTTACCCATACAATAGATTTATTTAACCATCGTACATCTTTCTGCCAATGCTGTCGCATGCTAACCTAAAATCGACAAACAAATGGTGCGTACTCAGCTTTATAATTACTACTTAGGGATACTCAACCTCTTATTTTATTTTTACAAGAAAAAAAACTTTAACTCAAATCACGTAGGCCATCTATCGGAGAAAGATCGGACTACCATTCACTTTCTAAGAACAGACAAACTGACTGTTCATTTGGTGGCCTAGCAATATTTGTAAAAAGTGAAATTTTTTCTCTCCAAATTCCTATCAATTAGAAGTAGTTGCAGGAATGACCATACTACACATGCCAAAATAAATCCGTATCCGTATATATAAATTTGCCTATGAAGAAATTTTTAACTCATTCGCTCTAATTCCAATTCCGTTCATAGTGGTAGGTGTTTGGAGTAGCCATAGTCCAATTTGGAGCTCTCACGAACTTGGTTACAGAGGGCTAATATTAGAAAACATTTTGGAAGAGCCAAATATAGTTCTAATAAACCTACACATTTCTGTTCAGTTAGTGGTACTTTTACTAATATAGATTTATCCTTCTGTAGTTCTTTTATAGTGGCTTACTTGAAGTGGGATATTCTTGATTAACTATTAGGAAGCGACCATTTTTCTCTCAAAATTCAATTTTCCCTGATTGGGGTAAATATGCTCAATTGATTAACTTCATATTAGCAACATTAGTTCTAATTCCTAAAACGGCAAACGAAGATGATTTAGCAGAAGAATTTGTAGAATTATTACAATCGTAGCCATGTTGTATTAGTATTAGATATATACAGATATATCTTATACAAATATAAGAATATATTCAAATGCAAAAAGGCTCTCGTACTCTGGTGGAATATTGAATGCAAGGAAGCAGTGAATTCAGCCAAAAAATTATTCAAACATTTCGAAGACATAAAACGATAGAAAATTAGATTTAAAAAATAAACGGGTCCTCTGTAGTAGAATTATTTTGAATCTAAAAGAGCAAGTTGGGGAACGATACCTCAGAATTCTTGAAGAATCGGCCCCACTCTAAGATATTTGGGAAAAAATAAGAAAAAATCAGAGGAATATATAAAAATAGTAAAATAGCCTCCTAAAAATTGATGAAAAATAAAAGATTACAGCTATCAAAGAAATCATTAATGTATTAAGTAGCTATTTTTCACTTCAATCGTCAAAGTTTAATTACACAATTCCTCCAAGACCAATTGTGACTGACCACACTAGTGATCTAACAGATAATGAATACTTCCTGAATACTCTAGCATGAATACTCTATTGCAAGAAAGGGAACTAGGGGAATGTCTCAAGAACGTGAAAAAGTCTTCTCCAGGACCTGAGATACAGTTCATCTTAAAAAATAAAGATAAAATAATATCTTCTCTCTCTCTCTCGCTCTCTCTAATATTATTTGGTCTCAAAATATTTGTCCAACGCGGTGGAGAAAGTCTACTGTAATTCCGATATTAAAGCCAAATAAAAATAAACAAGATCCCCACCGTTGTAGACCGATATCCTTGACGTGTACTATGTGTTAGCTGATGGAATTAATAATTTATAAAAGGCTTGTTTGGTGTCTCGAGAATAAGAAATATTTTTACAGTTACCAAGCAGTCTTCAGACGTAACTAATCAATAAGTGATCACCAAGCCAATATAACAAGAGAGATACTCTCAGCATCATCAGAAAAAATGAGCCTAATAGGATCAGTCTTGAAATACGAAAGGTATATGATATGATTTACTGATCACGAATAATTAATAATCTTTTCCAGAACGGGATTAAGAAAATGTGCTTAATTTCATTAAGAATTTTCTCAGTGACTGAGTGATGCGAGTAGGGGTAAATTAAGTTATCTTTTACGAAGTTGAATAGGAAAATGGTGTACCTCAAGTCTCCGTCATTAGTGTATCTTCTTTTCTTATTGCTATGAATAACATCAGAGACCGTCCTACTTTCCTTCCCTAAGTTGAAGGATTTTCTTAATCCGACGACTTATTACTTTGCTGCAAAGGGAGTGATCCCACCCTCACACGAGGGCAATCTACAATTTCTCAAATGGAAGAATGTGTAAGAGAGACAGCATTCAGATTTCCTGCCGAAAAATCCCTGACCATCATATTTTCTTGAAAAAATAAATTATAAAATGTAAAAAATATTTCAATAAATGATTAAATTCTACAAAGAAATACAAATTGTAGGACTTTTATTAGATCGTACCGTGTACCTTTCTTTTAAATGACTATCTGTGTATGTATGTGAAATGTATAGCTTCCGAATTATTTAAAAAAAACAACTAATAAAGATTGAACGGGCTTCCATGGAAACCTGCGCTGAAACCATGAATACAATGTCCATTATGCTTTTATATAATGTTTTTTATGTAAGTATGTTTGCTACTACTGGCCCCGTCTAGATGATTTTTGTTTTGTAGAGAATTTAATTATTTTTTAAATTAGTACCTATAGTTTCCGAGTAATTCGAAAAACTAACTTTTGGAACCATTAAAAATGTCAGTTTCATAGGCATTGTCGTTTTTGAGATACGATGACTATAAAGCTGGTAGCTTGCTTTTATAGATTTAGATATACACTTTTGGCTGTAATTAAGACCACAGACTACGTCCTAAGATAGACAGATCACTCCGGCTTATATTGTGTTATTTACACTGACAGAAAAACGCTAATTGACTCTATGAAAAATTCAAAATTTACGACTTAATGGCCGAGCGAATGAGATACAATATGATTAGAATTATGGATACAAAATTTAAAATTTCAGTCTAATAAAAGCGGTGTCTCCGGCAATGAAAGAGGCGACACTTTGGCTAAATCAGCTGCTGACGATAGCCACCTGTCAGTCGACCTATCAATCCTAAGTGCTTTTAACATATGCTATTAGTACAGTCTTAATAAATATTTAACATACATAAAAAGGAATTGGTGAGCTTCAACTCCGAGGTAGACATTCAAATTATTATATCATTAATTCAAACCCTAATCGTGTGTTGTATTTTGTTGATTTGTATATAATGTTTTATCTTTATATTCATTTATTTTATTTTTGTTAAATGTTTTTTTTGTATATATTATCTTATTTATTTTATTTTAACTAATTGTATTATCCTATTCACTTGCCTATTTTAATTTAGTTTTATCTCTCTTTCTATAATTCTTTATGTTATATTATGTGATTATCTACAAATAATTTGATATGTAAGTTCCAAATTTTTTATATCATTTTCTAATTTTCTATTCTAGTGTTATTGTGTTATATTCATTTAATTTTTTGTTTTGTTTCTTTTATATTTTTGTATAAATTAAGATATAAACCGAGCATTCCATACATATCGACGTCGTTTTTTGTAAAAGGCTTAAGCATCACTAAGCAAACTTTACAGGATTTTTCTCCAAATCACAATATACCTATATATTTTTTTTTGTTATTGTATACAGTAGGAGTTTATTTAACTGGCAAAACCTTTATAATTACAACATATTTTTAAGGCTTCTAGCACTGGTTTAGGCCAGAGTGCAGACGAATGAGGGTCGTTTCCAATTATTTTTTCCATATATCATGAGCGGGAATCGATAGAGGTGGTGTTTACGTCTCATAATCAATTGAAACCTAAGTTTCAAATTTTTGGCGCTTAAGCCTTTTTCAAAAAACGAAGTCGATATATTCTGTAGTTTCGTATGGAGTATGTACACTTAGCTAATAAACCCCTCTTGTATAGGAAAACTATGCAAGAGAAGAAAAAAATGTGTGTGTATACACACTCATAGATACCTACACATGTACACAATCATTATAAATATTTTCTGAATATAGAGCCCTTTGTGATTAGACTGGGCTACAGCAAGTATAAGGAGGGATACTAATTTGCTATTCAAAGGGAGCGGACCGGCTAGAGCAGGAAGCGGGAAGCCACACGTCCCTACTTCCGGGTCTCTTCCTCCGTAACAGATCTGCCATCTTGATTAATATAAACCTATTTATAATTATAGCGGTATATCCTTCTTATTCCAAGTCAATATGGCTTCTCGAAAACAGTTCAGACTGCGAAGGAAGCCGTCTTGTGGAAAAGAATGATTGTCGCTTATTGATGTTTGATATAAGTAGTTAACCGCAAACCTGTTCTTACGTTAACAAGCAGACCTCCTTACGTTAAAATTTGCTTCAGTTCTTTTTTAGAGATATTAGGCCACTTGGAAAAAATATATATACCTAATTTAGGAAATCACAAAAAAATCTTCATTGAGGTAAAAAATGTTATGAAAAGAAAAATACTTAGTCGGTTTCACGTTGCACCGTTACTATTCTAAAGCGTCTCAAATACCTTCGCTGCATTCTTCCTTTTGAATACCATAGTCTATTCTGTTACCTCCTTAATTTTCTGTCACTGCAATACATTTTTTTTTTGTATCAGTGAAAAATAATATTCTCAGAAAAATATTCACTGATACGGAAACACGGAACTGTCACTGTAGTGACACGTCACGGATCATACGGATCTGGAAACCAGATAAACGTTTAACTAACCCTTCGACTCAGTCTTGGATTACGTTCTGTTTCAATAACACATGCAAGTTGCTGTTTAAATAATTCAATTTAACTTGTGAAAGTTTTTGAATCCGCTAAATCGGACACCAGGTAGAAGTGTGTCAACCAGCCTTTTAGTGAAATTCGATGATGAATAAACACAGCAAATTATTCCACTATGGTATATTATATCCGAATAGTTATGTATCCTAAAAACAAAAATTATATATATTTATATTTTTTAAGACTTAAGTATATTCATTCAAAACACTTTTTATTTTCATAGGATACCGAGGTATGGGCATATGAAACATTTAATCAGCCATCATTTTAAAACAAAATGGCTGATGGTAATGTCGAACTCCGAGGATCTTCCTGAGATAACCTGTGACTTTGGTGCCAAATCTCAAAAAAATCATTTCTTTAGTCTTGGAGAAAAGCCACGGACGGCAGACGGCGTACGGATATTTGTATTGATTGTGTTTTTTTTTTTTTTCGGATTCTACGCCTCTTTAAACGTAAAACATCAAACCTTTGGTAGATTGCAAATGTTCATTATTGAAAATAGTATATCAAAACCCGGTATAATGTCAACTTTTATGATAAATTATTGTCACTTAGGAATTTGATTATAATGTAAGAAATTATTTGATGCGTCTCCTGGAGCAGCCCATTCGCTGGTAACTGATTTATAATATATTTAATTTATTTTTTCTTTTCTATGTTTTCAACATATTACTGGTCATTCGACCACATTGACAAAGACGATAGTATCTCTCCTGTCTCCAAACGTTAAAAATTTCAACATCGTCGACTTAGCGTTAATTATACCGCTGTGAATAAAGTATAAAGGGTTATTCAAATGGAAAAAGAAATTTAAAAGGAATATTGTAAAGTTGAAAGCGAGCCTCCATTGAAGTTGTCATTTTACAGCTACTGGTCCATGAAATAGGATATTAGCAGAATAGACCGCAATAGAGCAGATATTGAGTTTCATATTGGGCACCATTCTATCTTTTCAATAACATTTCTTTAGTATTTGTCGCATTAATGATAAATACTAAATATATTACGTTTTATTAAATTTCCCGTTGAACGACCAATCATTGGATATCCTAGTTTTTTTCTCGAATATTCGAATATTCTAGTTTTTCCTCCTTTTATTTCATTATCTCTTTATATTTTAATTTATTTTATACTCTTTATTTTTATTTTGCTTTATCAAACAATTTATAACTCGTATTCAGTGCTGATTTTATTTATTATTATTGCTTTTTTTGTGCTTTATTTATTATTGCTTTATTTGTGCTTTATTTATTATTGCTTGTGTTTTTTTTTCCACCGATGCACCTAATATACCAGATCCATAAACAAAAATTCGCATTACACGTGGAACAAACATCGTTTTTCATAAAGTACGCTAGTTTGATTTATTTTTTTACTTTTACTCAATTATAAGGTAGTTTGTTTTATCTCCCCTAAATTTGGAAAAATGATATTGAATGATGAATTCACATTACAATAAAACTTCGATTGACCGTCACTCGTTTATTCTTCAGTTTCTGTTCAAAGCTAGTATAGCAGAACCCCCAAAAAATGTTGGTATTTTAACTCATGGTTAGTATTCCAAAGAAGAATACTAACCGAACAGTAGACAAATAATTATCTACAGTAATATAAGAGCTATTGGACCTCAGGAAAATTGAAGTGACTGACTGGAGAAGAAAGGTTGTGGATAGAGAGGAGTGGGGACGAATTGTTCGGGAGACCGAAGTCCATCTTGGACTGTAGAGCCGCTTAAGAAGAAGAAGAATATAAGAAATAAATTAATAACATACGCTTTATTTATTGGATAAAAATAATTGGAACAAGTTTCAAATTAGTTTAAAAAATATTATTTACGTACGTAAGTAAATTATATTCATTGGCTAAAAATCTCGAAATTATTGTTCAACAGGCAGTAAAGGAACAAAAATGAGAAATGGAGGTTCTATGAAAATTATAAACTAATACATTTTAAGAAAATCTAAACACATGCTGATAACCCCGGATCATTCCATATCAAATAAACCAATAAAAAACTAATTTTATACTCAAGGTTCTTCGAAATGTGCAAAACATGGTATTTTTGTTTTATGTATAAATATAGTCTAAATTTCAAAGTGTCAGATTTTTCTAATTTTTAGTTTTAGAGTTAAAAAAAATTTTAAAATAAAAAATCAACTGTCGATACATTTTGAATCATTGAAAAGCTTATGGTTCCACAACTATTTTTCCTTGAAAACAAAAAATAGTATTACTCTTTTCAAAATTACATAGGCTTTAATTTGATATGTATCCTGAATTATCAGAGCAATCTTTAAATGTTTAAAAGTCTGAAAAAAATTATTATTTTTAAAAACACAACATTGAAGGTTATAATTAAAAAAAAAATGTTACATATACATGTTATAAGAATTTATTGGCCAAATTAGATACTTTTTTGGGGAGAATTGGGTTCTATTATAAAAAAATAAAACCTTGTACATATTTTTATGCCTTTTTTTTCAAACTGAAATGGAGATACACTGTATATGCTATATTATAACAATTAAATTTACATTGTTAAAAGTCATTACACAAACTTCATTTTTGTCATTTACCATACCCGAAATTATTTGTGAGCCATTAATTGGTAAATGATATTCACAAAACATTTTTTTGGACTTGATCCCATGATAAAATTTGGTATGACCATTCTTACATTAGCATTAAATACATATTTCTTAATTAAACATATATTTTAAATTGAAACACACAAACACATTAAATTAAATGTATGTTTTAATTCAAAATTTCAATTTTGAATTGAGAAAAAAATCTATGATTTAAAAAAAAAAATTATATATATATATATATATATATATATATATATATATATATATATATATATATATATATATATATATATATATATATATATATATGTATTCAATAATTCAATTATGTATTCAATTTTGATTTAAGAAAATAATCTTTGATTTAAAAAACAAAAAAACAATTATTTATATATATATATATATATATATATATATATATATATATATATATATATATATATATATATATATATATATATATATTTTTTTTTTTAAATCAATGATTTTTTTCTTAATTCAAAATCGAAATTTTGAATTAAAACATACTTTTAATTTAATGTTTTTGTGTTTCAATTTAAAATATATGTTTAATTAAGAATATAATATAATTTATATTATGTTAAGAATATAATATAATTTATATTATGGTTAAGAATATAAATATAATTTAATATATATATATATATATATATATATATATATATATATATATATATATATATATATATATATATATATATATTTAATATTTAATGTTTACTGTTAACATAAGAATGCATAGATCAAATTTTCTGATGATGCAATGTCAAAAAAAAGAAGTTTTGTAGGAGCTCATTCGCCAATTAATGGTTCAGGAATAATGTCGGGAATGGTAAACAACTTAAAAATGCAGTTTATATAATATGTTTTAGCAAAGCAAATTTAATTGTTTAAAATAAGACGTATTTTCATTTCAATTTTTATAAAGTACTTGGCATAAATACCAGGTTTTATTTTTTTGTAGTAGAATCCAAAAAATCATTAAATTTCGTCCATACATTCTTACAACATGCATATTTATCATATACTTTTTTCCAAAAAAATTTAAAATTTCGATTTTGTTTTTTTAATAAAATAGGTTTTTGGAAATTTACAAACATTTAAAGATTGCTTTGTTAAATTCAAGATACATATAAAATAAAATGCTACGTAATTATAAAAAGAATAACACTATTTTGAGCTGTTGATGACAAATAGTTTTGGAGCTATAAGCTTTTCAATCATTCAACATGTCATAAAACAGACATTGTATTTTTTATCCTAATTAATGTCATTCATATGTAAAAAAGAATAATTGAATTCTGAGATATCAAGTTCCTAACTATTGGTTGATTTGACATGGACTCTGCTATCCATACGATCTTAGGTATACGATCGTACTTAGGTGACTTAAAAGCTGTAAATATTACATATTACTTTCATATTTTGATGTATATTGGGATATTTTTTTATGGATATGTAATTTTGTTTATGAATTGTTTCGTTCATAGATTAAGGATTTTTTCTAAAGATATATTTTTTTTTGGGGGGGGGGGAAGTGAGGGTTTATATATGTGGGTTTAATCGCTTAACTGTCACGTCGTTTTTCCCATCGGCGACTGTTTATCGAAATTTTTCTGTACATTTAGTTATTAGTTAACATTATAATTAAAATATAAATTCTTTCTATTACATCACGGATTATTTCTTATGGTTAAAGCATATTCAGCCTATTTCTTTTTAGTATTTTATGATATAATCATATTACATATATTTTGATTTCATGAATAATATGATTGAAAGGCTGAAAATGAATTATACAGAAAGAGAAGTTTCGTATATTAAATTATAAATTATAAATTATAAATCTCTTTTTTTCTCTCTCTCTCGCATTGAGTGCTTAATTTGTTTGAAAATTGACAATAAATGAATAAAATTGAAAACTGAAAAATGAAACAAAATTACTTATGTCCAGGTCATTTTATATATATACATACATACATACATATGTGTATGTGGGTACATATTTGTGCGTAATTTATCTTATAACGATGAATCGGAACCAAATAATTCGTATGTTAGATGATCATCAACCCAAGTACTTTATTCGATTCTGTAATCCAGTATCGGTGCAAGTTTTCAGTCTATTAATATAATAATATATTGAAAAGATTAGATACTTAAAAACACGGGAATAATTATGCTTTGATGAACAATAATATTTAAATCATTTGGTTGAGAAGTTCTGAACTTTCGTGTACACGTGTACTTGGCCTTTAGAAAGATGCCCATAGCAGGTTAGAATCAATGGTTCGGAAAAGAAAATTGTCGATGTTTTGATCTGATTAAGTTAGAACAGAGCCAATTTATTGATATATGAGCTCGGTTCGATTTCTTGATATATAGATGGTAGAAAACCGAGTAGTTAAGGTTAGGGTTCGTTGTAAAGCTACTCAGCAAACGAGATTATAAGTTGAAGGAAACACAGAATACCTTAAGTCGTTAGTTAAGAGTTTAGTCCTTTATGGCGATGATTGATCGAATTATCATTAATTATGAAATATTACCATTGAAAAAAGTTCTCAAATGCGATATTAAGATTAAGATTAAGATTAAGTTCTATGAGATTGAACTATTTTTTAGATGACGATCTTTTTTGAAGTAAGACTTTTTCTGTGACAATTTAAAAACTTAGTGAATATTCTGACATAGTGAGTACTTTGACATAAGTGAGTGCCTTAATAAAAAAAATCGGACAGTATCAATCACACGCCCGCAGGGTTTTAAAGTCCTAGAATTGCTTGGAGTGGTAGAAATTAGAATTGCAAAGAAGAATATCAACAATATGTCTGCAAACCCTTTTAAGTTTCTTTTTATTTCAGTATCACTTACGAGGTTCTGCTGGTATAATTTCGATACTTTATTTATTCATAAGAGTGTTATATATTTGACCTTAATAACATTTTATATCTGCTTATGCAATAAGCAAATGTGCTGGCATAGGAGGATATGTTAGGAAATACCTATTGATGGAAAAAGTCAAATAAAGCGAAATGAATAAGAAAATCAAAATAATAATAACATAAGGAGCTCTGTGCAGGTAAGTCTTGGCCAGCGCCTCGTTAGTCTTCTGGACGGGTCGTAAGGGTTTTTGGCGGTGGATAGTGCCAGAGTCCGTTTGTTTTGGATATCATTGAAACGATCAGTGGCAGTTGCTGTAAAGAAAGGAACGCCAAGGTCAGTGTGCAAAGTCTCATTGGAAATGTAAAAGGGGCTTCTACGATTTTTCTATGCACTTTGAATTGTAATGATTGAATTTTTTTGATATTTGACTTTTTTTCTGTTCTCCATAATTCAATGTGTTGCTTCTGGAGTGTTGTTCTGATTAACATTCCAACATTCCGTATGCTCGATATGGTACTACGAGAACTTTGTTAATGGTTAATTTATTTGTCAGTGATAATTTTGAACTTCTTTAAAGTTGCCTAGAAAGAAGTCCGTAATGCTGGTTCAGTCATTTTCTTTTCCATTTTTGTTGCTTGTCTCTGTCAGTCGTTTGTCCGGGTAACGCTCTGTCGATATAAAATAGTAATGTCGTGAATAAATATTCTGTAAATTTTCTATTGTAGTAAATTATATTGTTGGAGTACTTAAGTCAGAAATCTAAAACTTAATTTTGCAATATTTTTTGTTTTAACATTTTTTAATTAAATGATACCAATTCTTTCTTTCTAGTATTCATAGAAACGGAACTATGAGCATTTAAAAATTACATCAAAAAAACTTAATTTATTTACTATTTCCATTGTAAGAGTTCATAATTTATATACTACATAAGTTATACTGACATCCTCATTACCTCCTCTAGTTCATAAGTTTAAAATATACATAAAAATAAAATGCTTAATTGGTAACGGCCATTCTTTCTAACTGGGAGCATAGCGAAAAAACTCTTACTAAATTTTTTTTTTCGTTCAGAAAATCTGGCAATGTTTTATATGAAAAAAAAAATGATTTGGATATGAATCAAAATGGCCTGTTAAACGTTAAATATCATATTTTGAGACATCTATGTACCTAAAATGTTGTTTTTTTCTGTATTATTCGAGATATTAAACTAAGAGCTATTTACCCATTACATTTTATCGAAAACAGTTTAGGAGGATGAGAATTAATTAGAGACCATGGATGACTACAACAACGACAGACACCATAAAATTAATTTATCACGAGATATTTGATGATAAATAAAAGGAAAATTTGTTCAGCTTCTCTGTTTCTTTAGCACTTAATACAAACTTAGTTAGTATATATTTGTCTTTTCAATCGATTCGATCGTCGCGTACGGAAGTAATAATTTCCAGAAGAAGTGTTTCTGTTGAGATTCAGCAGGAGATAGAATTGGGCTTCACACTCCAACGGCAAGCTAAAGGAGTTCAATTCGTTTGATGAACTAACAATTTACTGGTTGATCGAATTATCGGAGCAGTTTGTATTCCTGAATGGGGTCGAATCAAGTTCAGGTTGTAGCCTACTTGTGACTAATTTCTGGTGAACCATGTTCAATTGATTGCATATTCAAGTTCTTGTATATGGAAATTAATATAATTATAGAAGTAAGCCACGGAGAACTTTACTGTTAATTTATTGTTATTAAAAAAATTAAATCTTTTTTGATAAAAAATCAAGAATATCATCAGCTCAATTTTTTTTACCACAGTTTTTTTTAATGCCTTAGTCTTAAGTCTTTTTAATTTGGGATTGATAAATTACTTGCCACTTTTATAAATTTGTTTTATTGAAAACTAGTTTCGAATGTTATACATTCATCCTCAGTTCTAAAAACACACAAAAAAATTCAAAAATAAGCAATTCAAAATATAGTTGGTATTATTATACATATTAAATTATATAAATCAGTCTTATAAAAGATTTATGAATTATGAATTTAATTAAAACAAGAAATCAAATAAATGTTGGTACTCATCAAGGTTTAAATGGAATATATCAAACAGAAAAGTTTGTACTGGTTTCGTCTCGCATTGTACTGGCAATGAACGAGAGATAAACAGAATGTTTTTAGGTAAACGATTTAAGGGTCAACGTGATGTATTAATTTAAAAACAGTTGAAACAGTCTCAAATTGAATATATATGAAGCACTTGAAATAATAAAATCCTTCAAATCCAATCCAGATTTTTGCTTAAATGACCAAATAATCATCTCCAATAGCCAATCTTAAATTTATTCCCATCTATAACATAAAAAACAATTAATCACCGGCCTTACTGGGAAAATCCTGACCCTTAAACCGTTTACCTAAAAACATCCTGTCTATCTCTCGTTCATTGCCAGTACAATGCGAGAAGAAACCAGTACAAACTTCTCTGTTTGTTCTAATCCATTTAAACCTTGGTGAGTACCAACATGTAGTTGATTTCTTGTCTTAACTAAATTCATAATTCATAAATCTTTTATAATATTGATTTATATAATAATACCAACTATAATTTGAATTTTTTTGTGTGTGTTTTTAGAACTGAGGATGAATGTATAAAATTCGAAACTAGTTTTCAATAAAACAAATTTATAGAAGTGGCAAGTAATTTATCAATCCCTAATTAGATTGATCTTTCTATTCCATCATGCGGATGTCAACTGATTAAGTCTTTATCACAAAGTTAATGAAAAAGTGCTTCACGACTTTTTTTTTTCTCGATTGGCTATATAGACCTTGTAGATCTATCCTGAAATAGCCTTCTCCTTCCCCGCCTATCTTGGGCTAGTGGGCTAGTGCTTTCCTGTTTGTGCCATGCAGCATCTTTGTTGATTCTATCGATCAATCTGGTTTTTGGCCTCCCACGTGGTCTCTTGCCAGCTATAGTGGCATTCATTGCTGTGAAGAGGCATTCTGATGGATTGCTTCGAGCTAAATGCCCCTTCCATCTTAACCTCCTTGCCTTCATATCCTGAGGTATTGACTGACCAGTTTATGTAAGCAATTCATTATTGGCCCTTCTCCTCCGTGACTTTAGGCTTTGATCCCGTGTCGCTTCGGTTATCGTGCGGAGGTCTTTCCTTTCAAACCTCTCAATTCTGCTATCTAAGATGCCTATTAGAGCCCAGGTCTCGCAGCCATATATCAAAACTGGCTTTATCACGGCTTTGTACACCCTTAATTTGAGATTTCATTTGATCAGCTTTGGCTAGGCAGAGGACTTTCATTTTTCTTCTTTCCTCCACTGTCTTTTCGCATCCTTCTGTGAACCACTTCTTGGCTTTTCGCTTCTCCTGGATATCTATTACTTCCTTTGCTGTTTCTTTTAGCCGTCTCTCTATTGCCTCTCAGTGTTGATTAACTGTGAGGTTCTCTGAGTCCAAGGGTTCGAATTTATTCTTCAGCTCAAAATTACATTTTTGATCGTAGAAATTGTTCTTCACCTCATCACCATTATCGGTTGGTCCATACACGGTAATAATCGTGATATTAAAACAGTCTTTTAATTACGACCTCTGATTAGTGATACACATATCCTCACGTTAATCGAGTTTATGACTTTAGGTAAGTACACTATGTACATATATTTATATGTATATATATTATTATTTGTATTTAAGGATTTCATAAACTTTTTTTTTAGCTACCCGTAACTAAAAGAAAATATAGTTTGAGTTTTATTATAATTTGTATATATTGTTTAATATTTATACAATTTTTATACAAACAGATTATCCAGCTTTTCTTTGAATATCCAGTATACTACAGAACTGTGAATATTAATGTGACAGAATGATGAGTAGATATATTCTCTGATTGTTTTACTTATTTAATTTGAAATATTTTACTATTATTTTAATTTTATTCCTTCATTACCATGAGATTTTACCATTTATATAATTACTAAAAGAAGCTATTATTATTACCTTATTTAGATATAACATAATTTTATATTCTTTTTCTCAAATAAAGTATATCTCTCATGATAAATTTAGTAATAAAATATTTTATTTTTATTAGCCCTTCTTTCATTCCAATTTGTTCTTTTCTAGTTTAATTTTCTTAATCATCCCTCGGGAAACACGACTACGACTTAACATCATTAGTCTGTCTGCTCAGGACTTCTAAAGTAATTCTCTCGGTTTTATTCCCGCAGGGCCTTTCTGGCTCAAGAGTTTACCTTGAGCTCTAAGGGATTGCAAATGCATTAGTTCATTTTATTAAAATCGGTACTTCGGCTCAAGAGTAAGTATAATATTGCACCATGATAGGATTTTCATAAATGGGATGCCCATTATAGTTTCTTCTTTATTACCTATGATTGATGAGGTGCTAATTATTCATTCGTAATAATGTAAATACTATTTCTCTTTGACAGATTTTAGTTTTTAATGAAATCTGTAAATAACACATATTTAAAAACATAAAACTTTTTTAAACTTAATATGAAATAATTTAAACTTTAAAGCAGGTAGGTAACTATTTTGAGTTGCTTTCTGTTATTTGATTGCTAATTGAGATATTTACCAAAAAAATTCAAACCATATAATATAATTTATAATTATGTTAGTTATAAATATATTTCCGTATAAGGTTTTTATTTTTATTTTCCCTTGACCTATATCCCTCAGTTCTCCTAATTAGGACCAGTGGGCCAAATCTTGTCCGCGAGCACGATTTCGGCCTGCCATAGTTTATTCTGATTGCATTGAAAAATTGAATTTAATCTCCTTGTCTTACTAAATACACTAATCAAGACAGGAAGAGGTGCCGCTAAGTATTTCTCTCTGTCAAGCCACAATATCATAATATTAGCCAGAAAATTCACCGGTTGTCAATATTGACAGATGTGAAAAAAGAAAAAGAAAAGCGAACTTATATATATATATATATATATATATATATATATATATATATATATATATATATATCCACTACATTTTTTCTCTGTTAAATGGTTTTTCGCATTGAAAATTTCTGCTCCTGCTATTGGTAAGGGTAAATATTTAGCAAAGTGTGCTATATGTCTATGCTATATTCCTAAATATTTGATATCTACGCGCCAGTCCAAGAAACGGATATGGGAAATGCCAAAATTCATCCCGCGGGACCGATATGAAATAAATATTAACTGACAAGCCGGGCATCGAACCTACACGGCTTCCCACCAGGCTCTTAGGTTCCTAGTCCTGTAATAGATGTTTTATTTATTTATTTATTTTTTTCATAATTTCTATTAGGATGGCGTTATATATTGAAATAAAATTCCAATTGACAGTTAACTAGGATAAATAATATTTCTTTTTTGGTCTGTGAATGTGAATGTTTTAGCCTTGAACGAACCTTTTTTTCTTAAAGGAACATATGAGCGCCGCCTGCTAAAATAATGACGTTATTTTTTCTGCTTCCAACATAAGGTTAACACATTTGTAGTTCTTAGAACAGCGACAGACTGTGGAAACGTAAATATGAACAGAACGTATCGTACGATATTTAGTAACTGTAGGGGAATCTTTTATCGAACATGAATGGTTAGGTAAATAATCAATAAATGATTGTAGATATACTAAAAAAAATGAAATTATTTTTTAGGTTGTCAGTTCTAAATGTTAAAATATTTTCTTTTGAAGTGAAAGGAGAAACTCCTGAGGGGTCTCTAAAATTTTTGAGTTCAAATTTATAACATTTTTCGGTATATATTGCAGATAATTCGAATTTGACGAAATCACATTGGCGTGAATTGTGACGGAAAATGTGGTACTCTTTTCACAGTTAATCAAACCGCGTCTCTGTCAGCAGATGGTGAATGCAATCTGTCTCCTTCTCGAGTGACGTGACAAATCTAATCTCAACTGTCTGTAAACTGCGACGTCGTCGTCTCATCCCCTTCAATTTTATTCCTCAGCATTTCGATTATATTATTTCGTTCGGTGTCTGAAAATCAAAAATATTACTAGGCCTTTCTTTTACTTTTTTGATGTTATTAAAAAAACAGACTAGATAAATCATTAACGCAAATTGAATCGGTAACCAAGCAGCTATCAGGGATTTCGCTATGGGAGGTAAGAGAGGTGTCACCCCGCCCGCCAATAATTCCAAACCCAAAAAATTAGGAAATTAGAGATTTGAAATCCTACTTTAAACTGCGAAAATTGTGATGAAATATTTCACTCAAAGATGATTGTGATTTTATCGATGATATGCTGTGGTTTAATATAAAATATAACTATTGTTGGGGAATCCAGTTAAAATTTTAGGGAAAGCTTAGCATTTCCTCCCTTCCTAATAATTTGTTGTACCAATGTTTCTGGCAGCTAACATTGACCTTCTGTCTAAATTTATTTCTCTTTGAGTACTAAAACCTTTGTATTCACAACGTTTGTAATTTATTGCTTTTTAAGCCATTGTAGAAAGGGGTCTTAAGCTCTGAGACAATAAACTCCTTAATATCTTTATTTTACTGTAGAGGTATTTAAGGTATGATTTGACGAAAATTGTGACATACAACACTTACAGGATGGTTGGGTGAAGAAATAATAATAGGTGAAAAAACTAAATAGGCATTATTAGAAAATAAAAGCTGTAGATATCTTTATAGTTCTACATTTGTTTAACCTGTATCAAAAGTTTTTTTACCGAATAACTTAATTGATTTTAATGTTTTCCGACCTCAACTGAAAAGGAACCATTAGCGGTTTGTTTATCTCCTGAGCGAGCGGAAATCAACAGCTGTGGTCTAATTAAAGCAGCAATACTTTCAATAATCACTAGTAATAGTGAATACGAATTTTTAACGCCGTCACATAAATTCGCATTAATACGAATCAGGTTATAATCCGATACTGACCTACCTATCTAAGCACCGTTGTTTACATATAATTATTCCCCAAAACAAATAATTAATAACAGGTTTGGCATTATGTGAGGGTCCTATGATCGCACCCAACGCCGTTGGTGTACCGAAACTGAGGATTTACTTAATTTCTTTACGTATTTAAAATGCCTTCCCAGTTATTTTATCAGGTTTCAATAAAAAAAAATGTAATTATAAAATGAATGTTTACCTGACCTCCTGTTTTCTGATGTGTAGAATAAGATAATAAAACTTTTCGTTGAGAAAATTTTGACCCTGCTAATGCTGGTGCTATGAAAGCTGGTGAGTGTATATCCAATACCCGCTCCAAACAGGATATAGACGTAGGAGGTGAATATTATATACACATAATACCGTATATCCTCAGGATTACTGTAGATCCGATTGTCCAGGATCAGCGGCATCTGTGGTATTGGATTCCAGTTGCTTCTGTCCTGCTGACTGCCTTCATGGTGTGATAGTTATTGTCTGATATATGATTATATAATACAGTTATGTTGAAACATTATTATAGCTCCAATTATTTCAATTTATGAAAATAGATGAGCTACACATAAGTTTGAGAATAAAATTAGACTGTTTATAAATGTTTTCAATTTTTTTTTTAGGAAGACATAGTTAATTACTTACTAAATTGGTTATATATTTCTGAATTCAGTAGCCTCCCGTCAACACGAAATCGATTGGAGATTTAATACTGCAGTTCGTGTTAAAACAAAATCGTGTTAAATGAAATTCGTTCTACAAGTTCATCTTATCTGATTGACTAAAAGTTTATCTATACATATTTGTTCTCATGCATTTATGTATTTTATTTTTTTTAACATTTTTTTTCTACAAGGGTTAGATGAAATGCATCTTTTCATCCTGATCCATTGAAAAAAAGTGTCTTGCCTGTTTTTTTTTTTTTGTTTTTTTTTTCAATTGATCTCACAACTAATACTAATTACTATATTGCGCCTATACTGATTAATATATTGCTCCTTGAGTTTATTATATTGCACCTTGAGTTTATTATGCAGTTTTTAATGATGGCTGATAAGGTTGATTTTGGGATATTTATTGCTCAGCTATTTTTGTTTTCTATATCACGCCACTATCCACTTCATTTTAAATTTGGTTCTTAGTTAAGAAGATCTAGGAATTATTAGTTTTATTTATTTTATTATTTTCTTTTTTTTTTTTTTGAAGCCATAGTTACTCGATAATTTTTTTAAAATTTTTTTTTTATTAACACGGATGCTACATGTAAAAAGTGGTGTTGAAACAAAATCTAAAGAAAGAGGAAGGGGTCAGATTGTTGAACGTCGCAGGTGAGGTGTTACCAAGATTGTTAAGAATAGAATAGAAGAACTTTATTCTAGGACTAGGTCTCTTAAGAAAAACATAATCGACCAAACAGAAACAATACTACAAAATAAAAATCAATTAATGTTTACAATATTTTTAATAAAATAAATAAGCAAAAAGATAAATTCTTGTCTTGAAAGATATAATTAATGTGAACAAAAAAAAAGAAAAATAATAAAAAAAGAAAAACAGAGAAAATGAAAAATATAAAAATAATGAATTGATTAGCAAAGTTAAAGCTAGTGCATTAGAAGCTATTATTTACTTCTGATCTTGATGCTAATATTAAATTGAAATTTCGAAATAGAGAGCATAATTTTGGAAAGAAAGAAGGTGTTGGAAAAGGAGGGATTTGAATGAGGATAAAGAAGAAGCATGGTGGATATTAGAAGGAAAGGAATTCCAGAGGGTAGTGGAGCGGGTGAGAAAGAAACGTTCGAATGTTTTGGTTCTGTGGAAGGATATAGAGGTCGGAAAGGCGCGATCTTGTTTCCGGTATGTGGGCCGCGGATTTGAATTGTAGGAGGCTATAGATGTAGGAAGGGTGCTGGGTGGTGATAGTTTTGCATGGGAAAGATCCGAGGAAATATTGTCTATGGTTGGAGGAGAAGAGCCACTTTAACTCGCCGTAAAGGTGGGACAAATGAGCCCGTCGCGAGGTACTGAAGACAAATCTTAAAAATCAGTTCATTATCCGCTTCAATCTGTCCTCGAGCAAACTCGAGAGGCCGCCGTATACCACACAGCAATAGTCAAAAGTGGGGAAAGATGAGGGAGGATACGAGGAGTTTACGGGCAGGCTGTGGAAGAAGATGCCATGAACGAAGGAATAACTTAAGGGTACTTATCCATCGGGAAATTTGGGTGATATGGGATTTCCAGTAAAGTGTTTGGTCGATAGTAATACCCAAGTTTTTAATTGAGCTGAAAGTGATGCGGTGATTATTTAGGATTAAAGTAGGGAAGGTGGAATTGAATCTAAGGAGGTGGTTGGAACCTAGACAATGGCCTGAGCTTTCAGAGCGTTTAACTTAATCTATTCAGGTTTGCCCAGGTAATAATTCTATCTAGGTCTTTCTTGGCAAACGCTTTTAATAGTTCTGAAGGAGGAAAATATAAATAGATTAGGAAGTCGTCGGCATATAGGTGGTGGGAACAGTGGTGGATTGAATTAGGAAGATTATTGATATAGGAATTGAAAATACTCGGGGGGAAATACTCGAACCATAAGCTACTCCTTAGGACAGGGTAAGGAAGGAAGATAGGGATTGATTAGGAATGGTAACTGCTTGAGTCCGACCGGAAAGGAAAGATAAAAACCACTGAATAGAGCTGTTGGAAAAGGATAGTGATTTTAATTTAGAAAAATTAAATAATTCGTTGTCCAGGGAATAAAAAGCTTTAGAGAAGTTAAATAGTATTAATGCAGTCAATTTTTTTCGTCCATAACGGTATGTATGTCATTGTTGGTTTGGGATTGAGGGGATTGTGTGGAGAAGCTGGGGGAAATGAGAAGTTTGGACTTTTCAAGGAAATTTGTTATTTGTGATTGGACTATTCTTTCTAAGGGTTTAGAAAGGCTTGAGATGATGGAAATCGGACAATATTCTTTAGGAAATACAGGGTTGAGGTTTTGGTACTAGGATGGACTGAGTTTTTTTACCAATTTGATTATGAATCGGGAACAGGACTTCATGATAGTAGTTGGATTTCGCTCTCCCAAAAGTTGCCTGTGTCAAATTGCGGAGTACCCTAAACGCTTGGTAGTCATCGGCGAGCCTTGTTCTTCTAAAGCGTCTATGGGCTTCCTCACGCCTCCTTTGCATATCTTTAATTTTTTGACACATCCAAGGAGCAGGCGGGCGGTGGAAAGTAGAAGTTTTAAGTGGGGTGTGGGTATCAAGGATATGGATAAAATTAGAGGTGAGGATTTCAACCATAGAATCAATGGAAGAACAGAAGTAAATTTCACTCCAATTCAGGGTTTCGAGATCAGGTTAAATATTTTCATGGGTGAGGGCTTCTTGGTTACGGAATGTTGTGGTTTCAGAGTAATTTGGATTAAGTCATGAGAGTACAGAAACGGAATAGTTAGTTGAAAAGAGGATAGAAGATTACGCCCTGAATTGATGACATGCAGTTTACTAAATATTCGTACCTAAAATAAGTTCGTGATAGCCGAAAATTCCTCCCTGCCGTTGCCTAAAATTGTTCGAGATTCGTCTTAACAAAATAATTCGTATTCACCGAGGATTTATTCAAAAATATGCCAGGAAAAGGATTGTTTTTGACGGAGCATTTTTATTTTAGTTTTTTTATTTTAGTTCTGTTCATAAAATTCAGCATCATTTTACTAACTGAGTACTGGCTTATTTATTGATTTATCCTGACTTATCTATTAATTTTGTATTAATGTGTTCTCAAGATAAGTTCAGCTCCGGATTGTAATTTACCCAATAAGTGAAACAGGGAGAAACAGTGGATTGTTTTAAATCAAGGATAATTAAGATGTCTATTTACTCATCGGTTTGGTTGCTTATTTTGTGTTTTACGTCTTTATTTACTCCAGTTTGGGCAGGAAAGATGTGTTACCAACCTCTCCTTGCGATTGCGATAGAAGATGTTATTCATTGTTAATTATTTAAAAATAACAGGTTTAATTAAATGATGCCAATTGATGTATTTACTTCAATTAATTAAACTTATGCTGATTCACGATTATTCTCATTGCTGATTCATATTGTTGTTTAGGGGCACTTGTTTTGGTAGAAAGCGCTCCATACAAAGAGGAATAATTACTGATTCAATTAGTGTTCTCGCAGTCATTGAAAACTCACCCCTTAACTGAAATATTAAATTTGTTCTGATACGTTCATCAAAAAAACATTTTAAATTGTTTTTCATCGAATGTTTAAATTTATGCGCACTGATTGAGGAGCTTTTTTATCCGAGAAATGTGATCATCAAATAAAATGGTTGAATACAAGGACATTAATTATACAGGATTCGATGTTTTGAAGCATTTCACGTGTGAAAAACTCCAACAGTTTTAATATTAATTATAGGACAAACATTTGAGTCACGAGTATTTTCTATCAGAAATTTTCTATAGGTTTCATATTCGTGCAATCTGATAATAATTTTAGGTAATGTCCGAATCAAACTGAAAATGAGCAAGATTATTTTAGATAACGGTTCGTTTTACTTTGCATCAAATGAGGTACTTCTTATTGTTTAATATGTTGTATGTGATAGATGGCATATAAGTCCAAGTTTTCGGTCTCGACAGATTATTTCCGGATTATTTTTAAACTCTTAAAAAAAACCCGCAATATTATTGTGAGTTTTTCGGTTTTCGACAATTTTGACCCCAAAGACCAATTTTGCGACAAAAGTGACTTGTAAAGTCTTAAAGTAAACTAAATTTTCTACAAAATAAAATCAAATTAGTTTCCTTAGATCCAATACTTTTCTAAGAATAGCTGTTCGAAATTTCGGCAAATTACAAACTTAGCAAAATTTAAAGTTTTTGCCTATTTTTACATCGAACATCCTATTTTTTGACGAATTTAAGTTTATACATTTTTAAAGAAGGCTCAATATTCAACTTACTTGTTCAACAAAATTGTACACGATGGACCCATTACTGTTTGAGATACGTACATTGTGTTTCGGGTTTTGTCGGGTTAAAAGTATATTATAAACATAAAATTTAGGCCAATATTAACTATATTATACACACAAATATTCCGCCATTGTATTTTTGTATTATTTTTAAGTATAGAAATAAAATTATTTCACGGTAATAATTTTTTTGAGCACATTCTCCTTGATTCTATTGAAACCGTCCAGAATACACCAGAAAAGAATTATGTTACATCCTGAATGAATTCCAAGAGTTGAAAATAGGTTATTAATCTTGAAGAATCATGGGTTTTTCATAAACTCTCTGATTTAAATTTTTTTCCGGTTTTAAGGTTCAAATACTCTTATCTGCAGCTGTATAAAAATAAAAAAAGGTTTAAAGAGTTTTGTCGGTTTTGAAGGGTGCGTAAGAAATAAAACATAGAGTAATATGTACCGATGTTTCGCACTAAGAGCGTTTTCACACGTTCCGGTGGATCTAATGCTGAACTGATATCCTATTCATCGAGAAGCGTCCGACTGCAGGAAAGGTAGGATCCAACTCCGATAATTATCGGACCTTGTGAAAACCCCCGAAGTTGTAGGCCTTCATCAGGGCTGAGAAAAACAATTTACTAGTATAATATAAATGAGAAGAATAAATGGAGTAAGATTATTAAATGAGAGAATCTGGAATATTCATGAAATATTATAAAACAAACAAAACAAAAAATACATGAAAGTTTTACAAGAAAAAAACGTTAAATTATTAATATTAAATTAAATGGAACTAAATTATCAAATGCTTCTACGCTTTATCAGCATGTGAAAGATTGATAGTAAATTGCCTTATAGTAAAATAAATGTAGATTTATTTTTTGTATGTTTATGCCTAATAATAGTAAGTTAAATTAAAATATAATAATAAAATGATGGCACTAATCACATCCATATCTATATTCAATATTTACAAACTGAGGCTGAGGATCTCCGAATCCACTCCTTTCGGCAAGTGTGATAGACTTTGAGATCCCAGTGCATCTTTTTCGCCCCGTCACTGGACCATAAATATCAGCAACATTGCTCAATTATTAAATAAAGAAACGGTTTTTCAAGTTAGTGATTCACATTAAGTTTCATGACTGTATAATAAATTTAGATTTGTTCATTAGTATTTTTTTTAAACTTTAATATGTTTATATTGTTTTATATCGTCTGGCACAATGTCGGCATTTTATTTTCAAATTTAGACAAAATAAAATATTTTTCTTTATATTATTGCTTTCTGGGTACTAAGTATAATGAACGAAAATAATTTTCCAGAAGAATATTTATAACCGGACCTTAGCGCCTGCGTAGTGAGTTATGGGAGCTCTCTATGATTTATCTGTTTTCTCACAAAGCTCGCTTCCGATCTCTTAACTTAATCAACCAGCAACCGGTAATGGAGTGTACAAACAATTTTTTTTTTTTTAGGGAGACCGTTGAAGAAAATTCTTTTATGATTTACGTTATTTGCAAAACTGAAGTTTTGTTCTCAGACGATTTTATTAAGCTAAATTACATCCGTTACCGAAAATGTTTTAATTAGGTATGATTGAGTTTTAAATTATTATAAAAAATCGATTCAATAATAATTGAGGCGTTAAGTGCAAAAAACTACTCCAGCTCATGTGCCCTTTTGGCATCTACCGTCTCAATTATTGACTGGATTGCTGCTTAGTTACCAACCTCGCCTGTTTGCTTAGTAACTATAAAAATGGACTGGCTGCCATTTGGATCACATAAATTGTGGCTACTATTTTATTCTATTTTAAGTTTATTTATGTTCTTTGTGATTCCATTTGTTATAGGCACATACAAATCCCTTGTTTTCCTACCAAGGAGCATGCAACTTATAATTGTGAATGAGAAAGTATTGATAAGTAAGATACCCCAATTGTGGATTGATAGGATGAATCATTTTCTTCCACCCATTTGCCTTTCAGCATGTGGGCACTTCTAGCCATTTGTCTCTGTCCCTTGCAAGGATTTCTCCTATGGTTTCCTCCTCCGTCTCCCTATCCAGTTCATGTGGCTGATATAACAGGTCCTTGGTCGCCCGTTTGTTCTTCTTCTCATCCGTCGTACTTCCATGGTTTTTATCAAGTCTCTGTGGTGGTCAATGTGGCAAACATGTCCATACCACCTCAGTAATCTCATCTCCAGGGTTTACATCACCGACCGTACATTCAGTTCTTCCTTAATTTTGTCACTCCAGAGACAGTACTTCCGTGTTTTATCTGCGATTCTCATAAGATACATCATTATCAGCTGGGTTTTCACGGCTTTGCAGTCTCTCATTCATAATCCAGCTCTCCGCAGAGAAGTCTGTTTGAACAAACACCAAGAAGTCAAAACTTTACATCTTGTCCCACCTCTCTTTTTCCGATAATAAAATATTATTTCAAAAAAATAATATTAGATTAGACAAAAAAATTATTTAAGATAGTTAGCTTATTTTTGTTATATAATTTTGAATATGAAGGGACGAGAAGCTAAGGGGTATAAGGGCCTTTTTTCAAAGATAGAGCTCAGTGTTTGTTAATAGTTAATGCATTTCAAATGTTTTTCAAAAACAACATCGCTCAATATTCAAGAACATAATATACGTATGAAACAAACTTATACATTTTAGGTTTTATTAAAATATTTTTTTAATTTTAAAATACGTTTTCACAAAACTGTTAAATGTCACTTGTACTCCTTGACTTACCCCTTGACAAAATATATAGATTTATAGACTGTATAAAAGGGGAATTGAGAAACTGCAAATAGGCTCTTAGGGACTAACGTGAATCGATGCTAACTATTCCCTGGAGATGGTTACAGCAGACACGGAGCAGTAACGGTTTCGATAACAGTGACTAACTATCGATACTATTACATATGTATTATATTGGTCACTGCTCGATATCTGTTATCGCTCCTAGTAGAATCATGGTACCCAGAGGGTGAGCACTGACGTAGTCCCGATAGCGCAGATCAGATATATCTTAAGCCAACTCATTAATGATTAATTACAATAACTTTTTGCCTATTACTTCTAGATTTGCTTCTGTATTTTATTAAATGAACAATTATTTATTATATATTTATTTGCAACCTTCCTTACCTCTCGGCAATACGGGCTTTGGAAGCAATGCCTATCACCACTACCGATTAGTTCTCTTCATCCTTTCTTTTATTTTGTTTCTTAAATTCTTCTTCGTTCTTATCCGACAGAATGCTTCTTTCATCGTAATCGATTAAAATAATTTGGCCTCACTATTTCTTTCCAAACGAAGGATTCGTAATACGGGTAATTTTTCTTACTAACTAACTGAGGAAAATCAATTTCTCTGATGACATAGAGGCCGGTTTTCTTCTGTAGGCTAGTTCTTATTGCCTCAATACGGTGCAGGTGGTGACGATATATTCAACAGTTTCCTAAACTCTACAACAGGGGCATAGAGGGTTAATGTCTTTCCTGAAGCCATGAATCCTCCGTAAGCGGTGAGAAATTGAGACATCCAGTAATCAGGGAGGACCCATTTGGCCTTCAACCATGAATGGGTTGGGGAAGTATTTTCTCAAGGTAGCCCCTTTCTGAGTAGTTACCCACCGTCAATTCCACTCCTCAATGATGACGTCCCTTTTCCATCTGCTTGGATTTGTCGATATCCTTCCTTGTAGATTCTCCGGAAGACCTGCTGAGCCTTCTCATCTTCGTCTTCTCTTCGTGCTGGAGGAAGTCGAGAGGCACCCCTCTCTCTAAGACCTGCAACAGTTTTATAGGCTTTGGTCACCCGCAGCCAAGCGATTCTCTGTTTGGCGCCAACCGTTTATTCTGTTGCGAGAGATTTCGATTCCAGGCTGGGGACGTGTGCCTCAGGATTCCTAGCAATAAGCCATTGTAAGTAGTCATAGTCATACAATTAGCAAATATTCTAATTGAAATAACATGTATGATAGGGCATGAAGAAAAACAGTTATCAGTCAAGCCCTTTTCAGTCCGCTGGTATTCTACAACATGAGAGTTGTGGACAGTTTTTCTATTGATTTGTTACTGTGTACTTTCGACATGTCGTGGAATTGTTTGTAATATTCCTGCGTTACAATCGTTTAGCTTTTGCCGGTGATGCTTTAGTAGAATTCCAATATTCAGTAATGGTAGCAGTTTTCTTCTGCTTTTGTTGGTTTTGAAATCTCAGAATTATAATGCTGTCAAATAACAATATCTCGCGAAGACACATATTTTTGATATGTTTATATCATTCAGAAGAATAATATAGTCAAAATAAAAAGCCGGAAATGTGGATGATCGGATTGTTAGAAGCATTTGAAGAATACCCAGAGACGGAAGGTAGTAGGTAACTGCATTACTAGTGACTCTTTATGTGCGTTTATTCTACATATATTTTTAAACGGAAACTTGTCCCAAACCCTTCGGTTTCACTTCTCACTTTCAATAAATATTAAAATATTTTATTTACAACATGCAACTTTTATGAAACTTTTTTACTGATGGTACTACACTTTTCCTTTAGTATATTTTGAACTATCTTGGAATGACGTTTAATTTATAGTTAATCTGTGTTGTTTTATTAGAATGTTGGAATGAGATGTGCTATTTTTTGACTAGATTTAAATGTTTCTGTACCGATGATGCCTAATTTTTTTTTTTTATAGATAAGTTTTTTTTTTAAATTAATACAAGCTGCCACACTCAAGGGCAATAAGTATTAGGGCTATAACAATAAATTACAACCATATATATAAGATAAAAGAAAAACAAAACAAAAACATAAGTAGTTAAAATAAAAATAATAAAATATCATATAATATATATATATATATATATATATGTGTCTGTATATTACAAGTAAAAATAAATACTTACTTGCTTCTGTTGTGATACAACCCGTGGTGGCTCTTGGCCTCCTCAATAATCTTCCGCCATTCAGCTCTATATTGTGCAGCCGTTCTCCAATCAGTTCGGATCCCAAGAAGGCTCCTCGCATCGGCAGCTGTCATATCGAAGTTTCGGTCGTCCGGCTATCCTAATGCGATGCAGAACTTCGTTCCATATTTTCTTTGGAGTTTCCATTTCTCCCACTCTTGCCACATGAACCGCCCAGCTCAGCTTCTCGAGCTTAACAACTCTTACCACATCAACAACGACAAATAAATCGTACAGTTCCCGACTTTCACTTGCCTCTACTGTAATAGGACCAAATATCCTTCTTAAGAGCTTCCGCCCGATTAAAAGGAGGCCCTTCTCGTCACACTTCGACATTGTACATGCCTATGATCCGTATATGAGGACTGGTCTTATAAGGCTTTTGTAGAGTCGGTTTGCTTCGTGATAAGCCTGCTCCGTATGTCCTTAAAGAGGTCAAAGAAGTACCTATTTGTAGCTGTTACTCTTCGCTTAATTTCTGCAGATATATCATTTGTAGAAATAACTTGTGTTCTCAGGTAAGTAAATTCCGTGACCCTCTCAATAGTGCAAGCCCATCTCCGCTCATGTGGTCCTCCACCAACTCCAGTGAACATATATTTATTTATCGTTCACTATGAGACCCATTGACAGCTCTCTACAGATCGAGAAACGCTCCCTCTAGAGCTGCAGAGAATCTTGCTATGATGTCCACACCATCCGCGTAACCTAATAACTGGACCAATTTAGAAAAAACCGTGCACGTCGTTTGGATGCCTGAGTCTCGGACAACTTTTTCTAACGCCAAATTGAAGATTAGGCAAGCCAACGCATCCCCTTGCTTTACCATAATCCCTCGTCAGAAAAAAAATCCAATGAGCAATCCGACTGAACACGAACTTTCATTGATTCTTTCATTTTTAGGAAAAAAATTTTAGGGAGTCAACTGTCATCCGATAGTAGTATTTTACGAACCTTTAACGACGTAAATTCTATTAATATTACCCGAATTTCTTTAATTTGTTTCCCTCGAGGTTTCTAACAAATCACTATTAAACTACCTATATCTCAAACCAGCTTCATGATTCATGTACTATTATTAATGATTAGAATAAAATAATATCACTATCTTTTTACTCTCATCAAGCCGTCGGTGATCTCACTACTCAGTAACAGCTTTCACGATTTCATTTAAGTAATAATAAAGTTTTTAATCTAGTTAATTGTGTGTTGTTGCTTTCTATTTCCTAGATCTAAGTCATAAATTAGTGTCGAAGTTACAAGTGATCAACTGTAAACTGTAGAAGCCGTATATTAGTGAAGCCGCACAAAGTTGAGTCAAGTTTCCTTATACCTCGGAACTAAGGCTAAGGCCCTACGTTGCAGTTCCTATGGCAGGCTTCTCAGGGTATGGGTAGATGGATAGTTATGTTATCAATCCTCAAATAAATAATATACAACCAGGAACAAAAAGTATAGTTTATTATTTCTTAAGACGCCGTTTATAAATAATAAATAGTCTATTCACTGACTTCTACAACAAATCAACAATCAAAAATCATATGAAACTAGATTAAAAAAAATAAAAAGCAAATAATAAAAATAATAATAATAAAAAATAATAATTGCCAAATCCTTTTTATTTTTTTCATGTAATAATTTGGTGATTGTCATTATTTTCGTGAAAATCCGAAATCGGATATGAATAAAAAAAAAAAAAAAAATGAAGTTCTGTTTCTATAGGTGAGAAATTTAATTAATAAGTTTTTAAATTAATTTCGTTAATTTTTTCGTTTTCTTTCTATCTATCCTTAATTCCCGAAGGGATTTTGTGAAGTTTAAAATATCTTTCAGAATTCATACTTGCTCTACAAGATTTAAATTTGGACTGTGGCCATTTTAAATGGATTGAACCGTATTCCAAGTCCATAGCGCTGTACATGCATAAAAAAAAAGAAATAACTAACATTTGGTGCAAATGGTAGAATCTCTGAAAGACTTTCTGTGCATTCAGCTATTACGGTAATTAGAAACAAAATATTCCTTAATCATAATTCCTATTATATAAATCCCCTCAAAAGTTTTGCTCTCCTGGAGTGTTAATCTGTTTTCTCTTGGGTGTTTTCACTTTTGAACTTGTTAATAAGCTTGAAAATTTTATTTTATGCAAGTTTTTAACAGTTTAAAAATATAAAGCTTAAGAAGTGCTTCTATATTTTATATTGGCTTTTTTTAACTCATTTATAAAACTGAGCCGTGTACTTCCTGGAAAAGAATTTTCACATTTTCCTTGTTTGGGTCCTCTTGTTCTTTTTTTACAGCGATCTTCAAACACTGTACACTTTTAAACACTTTGTGCTGTATAAACAGCATGTTTTGTATGCATTGATATTCCCATGTGATATCTCATGCCGAAAAATGCCTTCCAAAACATTATGTGAGGACACACGTGATTCACCCTTTATCCAAATAAAGAGGGGCGTTCCTCATTGAGGTCTGAATGTTGATCCCTTTTTCTCTGTTGATCCATCGTAAACATCTTGCGCAACACCTGCTTTTGAAAACAGGTTTCGATTGTTCATCTATTGCGTGTGTCGTGCGCAAGCTGGTTAACCTCTAGTGCTGATAGCGATGTCTTAACCAACCCTTCCTAGAGGTCTCATTCTGCTATTATAACATTCATGCCTTTACAATACTAATTATTGATATGAATATGAATATGTATATCTTTGATATATGTAATGATGAATTGTTATGTAATTGTCGATCATAGAAACTAATTTTATTAGTTAACTAAATTAACTAATTAACTAACATGTGACTAATTTTATTTATTATTAAACTGTTTTTATTTTCTCTATTAAGGAGAATGGTAACATTTATAATACTATTGATTATAATACTAGTATGGCACTAGGATAGACTATTGAATATGTTATTAATCCTACAATTTATATGTATATACCTGACTATTATAATATAGTTATATACCCGCGCTAGAGAAAAATGTTATAGGTATCTTAGGAGATCAATTTTTCATACCCCGTAACTTCTCTTATACTAATTAATGCAACTGCACTGTTTTTAGGGATCAAACCTTATTTGCTACCTTCAAGTTCTTCATTGTTTACACAAAACACCCAATACTGGCCCATGCCATATCCATATATACCGTTTGGCAGGAAGATGTTCTACGTGCATGGCCCAAAAAAATTAATAAAACTTTAGACTTTATATATCTAACATTAAGTAACTTAAAAAATTATATATACTCCTATTATATAGTCACAATCTGAACTCAGATTCAATTTCAGTTCAAATCAAGTTCTTATATCTTACATACATTTCCTCATTCCATAATATCGTCATCATTTGTTTTTAAGTTTTTCCGTGGGCATTAACCTATTATTATACGAGTTTTCAGAAAAAAAACTAACAAACACGTTTTCAGAGGACTCAAGTTAATCGATTTTTTATAATTTGTACTACCTTTTTCTTTTTAATAATAAGCCCAATTCACGTGCTCATTGTTCATGTTTTGTTTTATTCCCTTTTATATTCCTCTGAAATCGTAGCAGAAAAAGTTTAGAGTTATAAACAATGGCAGAGTCTGAAATTTACTGTAAATAATTTTATATTATCGGCTGATCATTTTTCTAATTTTTTTTTATTAATTATGATAATATTGTTGTTACGGGGAGGGAGGAAATAGAATTTGCCCACAGTATTATACCGCTTGACGTAAAAAGCGACTAAATGGGCAACTTTGTGTTGACTTTAATACCCTTTCCTTTCTATGACATCTGCCTATTCCTGGTCCTCCCTCACCTCCTTTTCCCACCCATAGTTTTTCCTCCGCTGCCTTGCTGAATAGAATGATGTTCAAATTTTTAGGGTGTCAACCCTATCAGAAAATACTTGTCCTCCAATATTTGGGGTATCGTAGGTCTATCAATCCTATTCCGTTAAAAAATCAAATGGTATACGGAAACAAGAAAATTGCCGGACGGATCTACTGTTAAGACAATGGCGATGAAAAGGACTACTAAAAGTGGTAACTTGGCAACCTAAGAAGTTTATATCAAACTAGCGCTGATAAAGTTATAGAGAGTGAGTTCCTGAATTATTGAGATGGGCATTATCGCTTTATAGCTAATCAGATGGAAAGCAACAGAAATAGTCAATCTGAAGGATTATATTATAAGTGATTAATAGGGGTACTACAGGGAGAATCAACGTGTTTGGGACTGGTTTCATTATTAAGCACTCCATTAAGTATGCCTTAATGCAGGTTAAAAACATAAACGAAAAAATATTAGCATTAGATTAAGAGGAAAATTTCATTATATCTCACTATGTAGTCAGTGCACACGCTCCGACTGAAGAGAAAGAATATCATCGGATGTCATAGAAGAAAAGGATGTGCTTTATTGAGCATTAGAAAGAGCGTATGATGATTTACCAAGGTATGATGCAAAAATTGTATTGGAAGATTTTAATGCCAAAATAGGGAAAAAAAAAGTATTTTTATACCTACTATTGGAAAGTATAATATAAATGAAACGTGTGAAAATGGAATTAGACGGATTGATTTTGTAACAGCAAGAGGACATAAGTTAGCAGTACGAGGTTTCCAGAGAATGAAATTCACAAAGAAACCCGCATGTCGCCTGATGGGAACAAAGGAAATCAAATCGATCATGTCTTAATCGATGCACAAATCCTATATACTAAACTTCTGTAATTTTAGAGAGGAGGAATGTAATACCGATCATTTCTTGGTAGGAGCTAAATATAGACAGAGGATCGCTAGCAAGTGGAAAACTATAGGAGAAACCAGGAGAGTGTTAAGGACAGATGGCCCGAAAGATGAAAAGATAAAAAGGCTCTTGGAAGGAAAAGTCAGGGAAAGATTAAATGAATGCAAAATAGAAGTCACTGCTGAAGAGCGGTGGTGGAAAATAAGAACCCTTTAAAGAAAATCGAGGTGGAAGTGCTTGGATATAAGCAAAGAAAACGGAAAACAAATGATTTGGTGGATAATATACTCAAGCAGTAGGAGAGAGGAAAAAGTGAGGACATCAAGAGCGACAATGGACAATTATATAAATAGTAAAAAGAAAAAGAGCCAAAAAGATATGTCGAAAGAAAAAGAGAGCATAGAGGCGTAAAAAATGGAGGGCATACCAGAGCAGTATGCTGCTTATGAATCAAGAAAATTTTATAAAGGTATAAAAAGTGCTGAGACCGGTTTTAAACCACTCCCGGATTATTGTAATGATAAGCAGAGAAATTTACTGAGATAAAGAAATGAGATATTAAATGGTTGAATGGAATATTTTACCGAAGTATTAAACCTATAAGGCACAGAACCGAATAATGAAGAAGTACAAAGATGTGAAGGAGAGATGTGTGAGGAAGAAGGAATATCGCGGGAAACGGTAGAAATAGAAGAGAAAATAATGGTGTTGAATATTAATAATAATAAATCTGCGAGTACAACCGTCTATAAAGTCCTATCAATTGCTATAAGTAAAAAGTTATCGTCATGAGGAGAACGAATTTGCGTGTTCCGCCAATCTGGTTTCAGGAAAAATAGATCCTCATTATATCTCATCTTTTCTATCAGACAAATATTGGGGAAATATACGAACATAACGCGGATCATCATCGTTTTCAAACGGGCGAAGAATGCAAATACTAGGAATGGTCGTGGCAGACCAAAAAAAAAATGCAAACCGAAACAAAAGCCATAAATACGGTAGGCAATAAGTGTTTTTATGCAGTGGTAAAAACACTGATATTAAAGGAATTATGATAGGATGCCAAGTTAGTAGGTTATAAAACTATTATAAGGCCAGTAGTTACCTACGGATGTGAAACTCAGGAAAGCGAGAGGTTGCTGGGAATTTGAGAAAGGGAGGTCCTGAGAAAAATACATTGTCCCAAGTGACTAATGAGGAAAAACGTCGAGCTATATGAGCTCTATAATAATGACAAGATCGTGGTCACTGTTAAAATGTGCCGCCTCAAATGGTTAGAGCATGTAGAGAGGATGGAGGAGAGGTGGTTACCAAAACTACCTCTCTATAGCCGTCCAGGTGGGTCACGGCTTATTAGAGGAAGACCCCGGCTGTGGTGGATCGATGGCTTCAAAGACGACTTTAGCCGTATTGGTACCAGAAGATGGAGAAGAACTGCTATGGATAGGCAAGTCTGGCGAAAGCTTGTTTCCGAGGCTTAAGTCCGTTCAGGACTTTAGCCTTAATAATTATGATATGCAAAATAATGTTTTACGCTACTATTCTAGAAAAAACATTTAAAAAAAAAAGAGTAAGCGGATAGAACAAATAGTTTCGGAGAAACAAGTACTGCAAGACAAAATCATGTTATTTTTGTTTTTGATTCTTTTTAGAAATATTTTATGAATAAAATTAGTTAATAAAATACTTTTTTTATGGTACTGGTCTTAATATTTTCAGGAAATACCTTAAGTCTCAATTTTTTTTAAACTATACTTTTTGACCCTATGACTAAGGGCGATCAATATAACTAACTGCGACTATCTCAGGGTCAAAAGTTTATTATTTTTTTTTATCATTCAAATCGAAACATAAGTTAGTTGTTTTTCAACGATATTTAGTTCATTCTTTATGTGAATGAATGCCCTGATTGTTGTATGATTTTATTATATACAGAGCTAAAATTAAACTATTTTTTTATTTCGGATTTAATTGTACTAAAAAGGCTTACTCATATATGCTATTTCAAATAAGAAATTAACTTGGAAACTAAGTAGCTCAAATTAAATCAATGTTTCATTGGCCAGTTAATTAAATTTCAAAATTAGGAAAAGCTGTATTTTTGTCTTCTCATACTCTGAACATCTTGTGTTTTCCGTTTTTACTTTAATTGTTTCCAGAAGAGTGTTTATGGTTTTTTTTATAATACTTTTTATAACCAAAGCAAAAAAATTGCACTATTTTCAAGCCTAAACTCTACCATTTCCTAAATTTTACAAAAATAGTTTACAATTTTCTTCACACTGATTTATTCACGAATTAAATTTAAAATATTTAATCCCTGGTGGATGAAGAAAAATTAATGACAGTTGTTTTTGCTTATAACCTACTTTCAGAGATCTAAAAGAAAAAAAAAGCATACAGACTTAATGGCTTTGTTTACACCCAAGTAATTAAAATAAACTACCTATTAAAATTCGTGAGATGTAATTTTAAGAAGTTGGTCTAGAGAGGAGGAGAGCGGTGCGGCCAATGAACAACACACTAATAAATGTAACTTCTAAGTGTGTTCTTCATTTACCTCATTCCCCGCCCAACTTCATCTTAAAACAAATAGACTCTCCGTAAAAAAATATTCCACTCCTATAACTTATAAGATTTTTTTTTGTTTTGGAGAAAAACCCACGTTTTATTTTATTAATAGTAATATGATAGACATATGGATAAATCATATGATTATATCATATTATTGTTTCACTCCAATTGTCCACAATTGAAAGATTATGTTTTTCTTGGTTGATTTCAATTCCATCTTAAATCTATTTTATCTTTTTTTAACACCATACTCTCTTTCTCTCTTTTTTCTGTGAGCTTTGTGTGATGATGAGCTGTTTAGTTCGCGATGGATTCAGTAAGAACGTTTACTCTTCAAAAAGAAGGAAAATCTTCGCTATAGATCCCTAGGCATTCATCACTACATAGTTTCAACGATCACGAAAAGGTACAGAGAGACTGGGAGTCATTCAAGATTACCAAATTCAGGACGTCCGAAAGTCACCCATCACAAAATGCAAGCTCTCAGGAAAATCAATTCAATAGTTGCTGGTATTCGGAGTATATCAATCTCACAATCAACTGTTAGAACAAGTCTCAAAGAGAAGCTCAAAAAGACCAGCGAACAATCTTCTTCTTACTGTAGAACACTGTAAATACAGACTAACATTTGCAAGAGAACAAAAATCTTGGACTATGGAGAAATGGTAAGATGTCCTATTCACTGATGACACAAGAATATCCCTCAACAGTCGAGATTATCCTAAAAGAGCCAGGAGAAGACCGTACAGGTAGAGAGAACATTAAGAGCCAGAAGCTGTAGGATTTGGAGAAGGCTCTATCATGTTGGAGGCACCATTTCTTGGGAGGCAGGAACATTCTGAGTTGGTCCCAGTCCAAGGAGTGGCCTTGAATGTGGCTTAAAGGTATGTGGAAATGCGTTTACAAGAGCATATATGCCTTACATGCCTATGGTTGGTGCTGAAATAAGTATAAGGATGATAATCTTCGGCCCCATAAGGCAACATGTGTTTCCGATTAACTGAAAACAGTAGTTATCCGCTACTTAGGTTGGCCTGTAAGAAGTCTGGACATTTGTCCTATCGAGCATGTATGGAAAAACTGTTTCAAAACAGTTTGAAATACTGAAGACGGCTGTATAAGAAGGAGGAGAGGGGCCATACATCAAGATTTTAGTTAACAACTTTTTATGAATATGCCAAAAAAAATGGAAACAGTTATTAAAGCTATAGGAGGCAACACTTTGTCATCATAAAATCATAAATTTTATTCAAAAATAAAAAAACTTATTGTTGTTTTTTTAAAGAAAAATTATTTTTTTATTTTTATCTGTTTAATTTTAAATTTCATTTGATAAAATTGTTTTATATTTTATATTTATATTAATCTTTTTGTGAATATAAAACCTCCAGTTCTTTTTTGGCTGGGAGTTTACATATTGAAATTTCTGAAAGGTTGTTTTTTTTCATATGCTTTTATTAAATTACTGAAAGACATATTTTTAAAAAATAAATAAGCAATACAAACTCAATGCTGCGGCTGAAAGATTAATGTCGTCCCGCGTCGCCGTAAGAGGAAATACCTTCTGACCAATGGAGTGGAATGGAAGAGTTCTGTAGTGGAGTTCCGCGAATAGCTGTTGGGCAGCCCGGAATTCACACTTTATGCAGTTTATTTTGGAATTGGTCATTCTCGTTTGATAGCCATTAAATTACCTTTGATGTAATAGGACCGTTTTAATTGAATTTTTAGTAAATATGTCTAGAATGATTGACCTGATGATAGTGGAGTTCTATCGTTCTAATATTCGTTTTACAGTAACACAACGAAGCCTATTAAATTTATTGTTAATTTTATGCTTATTAAAAATATGCATTGACATTTAAATTCACATCTGTTTTCAAATTCCAGGATTTTTTTCCTCACTTGTTTATATAAATCCTCGCCTGTCAATTACAATTATTGACAATCAGCAAATGAGTTGGCATAATAATTCGATGAGAAAGAGGAAATAAGAGGAAAAAGGTCTCCATTGGCGGTACCCTGCGGTACCCCTCCCATAGCTTTAATTTACTTACATAATTCTGTATGTGCATCCCTCATCCATCCCTTTTCAGTCTTCTATCATTCTCCTGCTTGAGAAGTCATTTACCATGGCTGTTATTAATTAGTTGAAGTGCCTTTCAAATCATAGTGGATTCGTTTGTACTTCGTCCGAATTTCTTCATTGGCCGCCGGCGTTTCCAAGTCAGTGTGTAGAGTGTTTCTATTCAGACAGCATGGTCCATAGATAATTAATCCTAGTGTCTTAGACTGAAAAGATTGAAGTCGTTTATATAATATAATAATTATTAAATTATTAAATAATTATTAAATAATATGCCAGCTTTGCAATGTATTTGTAGTCCTTTTTTCTATTTTTACTCTAAATAAAAATTCAGTTTTTGCCTTTATTTCTTATGGATTATTTCTGATGTACAAACTATTCATTTTATGAAAAATATATGAGGATTTTTCTATCAAAAGTTGAGATATTTACTTTTTAAAAACAAAGATATTTTAATCAACCAAAAATTATTTTATTTATTTCAAATCTTAATTTTTTTCCTGTCAAATAGGTGCTACAAATCAACATTTTCCGTCAAGGACACAACTAGGTAGATAAGAAGAAGTGCAAATCAATGGGCACAACTTCAAGCACAGCAAGAGCTTCAAATATCTAGGATCTCTAGTAACAGAGGAAAACGATATAAGTACAGAGATAAAAGCAAGAATAGCGGCTGGCAGCAGATGCCTTTTTGTGCTAAATAAAATGCTTAAATTCCGAGAATAGTCTCGATCTGCAAAAATCACCATTTATAAGACCATAATAAGACCGGTGATAACATATGGGAGCGAGAGCTGGGTTTTGACTAAGGAGAGCGAGATGACCTTAAAGGTTTGGGAAAGAAAGGTCCTCAGAAAGATATTCGGCCCGGTAAACGAGCATGGTCACTGCAGAATTAGGAAAAATAGCGAGCTCGAACAACTCTTTGGCGAGAATAATATTGTGGCCATTATCAAAGAAGGAAGACTGCGGTGGCTAGGCCATGTGCAAAGGATGCTGGATGAGAGGCTACCAAAGAAGATAATGAATGGCAGGCCAGGCTGAAAGAGATTGAGAGGAAGACCAAGGCTGAGGTGGTTGGACGACGTTGAAGACGATCTGAGGCGGCTTGGAATGAGAGGATGGCGGAGGAAGGCGGAAGAAAGACAGGAATGGCTATCAATTCTGCGTGAGGCCAAGGCACATCTAGAGCTGTAGTGCCATTTAGTTAGTTGGTTAGTTAAATCAATATTTTCAATTAAAATTGACCTTGTATCAATGAGATAATACTTTTAATTTTGCAAAAGTGGATAAATTAACTTTTGATATAAAACTCCTGATAGAAAATTATTTCTTATACATTAAATATTTAAAAGAGGTTAAGATAATAAATATTGAAATTATCTACCCTTTAATTTGATATTGATTATCGTGATTTAAGTGCGGTAAATTTTAAATTTTGTTTTAAGATATGAAGCTAGAAAATTGCTTAATTTTAGGGCAATACGTAGTAATAACATAAATTTTATGATAAAATATGTACATTTATTTCGACATGATTATTTATAGGCCTATAAACAATGCTTTTTTACACCTCGAATATAACTACAGAGTCAACAAAAAAAAAGAAAATAGTTATTTTGTTTTGCTTGTTTTTCAAAACGAAAAATTATGCGGTATTAATAAGAAGTTATACTACCTACATAGAAATCAATGATATTTTATTACATACTATCACGGACACGATTTATTATATAATAATGATAAGTCAGTATATGATATGTTCGTCATTGGTAAGAAACCACCTTTCACCGGTCTTTAGTTTATACAGTGGAGCGTCGATTATCCGAACGCTCGATTATCGGAACGGTTTTTTTTTTTCTTTTATGTGTGTGATTTTAATTAATTTGATCATGTAAATCACTTATTAGTATTATTAAAATTATTGTTATTTTGAATAAAATTAAACAAAAAATAAAATTATTTTTCCCAGAACATCTATAAAGGAAGCCATCCTTAATTATTTCTCAGTAACTGCTTCGTTAAATAGTATTTGTATATCTAGAACTGTATAACTAATTAGTTCATTGCATTTGTTTCTGTGAAACCATTTCCGTTAATTTGGCTGGTTGTCGATAGCTTACTTTTTGTTTTAAGCCGTTCTTTGTGAGATGTATACCGCATTTCTGATCACTTTTTTTAAATTGAAACATGTCAACAAAAAGAAAACGAGTGCTTCTTTCATTAAAAGACAAAATCGAAATTATTACGCGGCTGAAAAAAGGTGAATCGGGTCAGACATTAGCTATCGAGTTCGGTGTTGGTAAATCAACGATAACTGGAATAAAAAATAATTCTGATTCAATCACCTGGTAGGCACATAATATTGACAGTGAGCCGGGCAGTTCAAACCGCAAAACTATGAAAAAAAAAGCGAAAAGTGAATTGGTGGAAGATGCTTTTTACTCTTTGCAAAAATGATCTTCGCAAGTTCTGGTTGGTTAACAAATTTTAAATTACGACATTGGATACGGCAGGTTAAAATTCACGGTGAAAAATTAAGTGCTGACTCTCTAGCAGTAGTTTATTTTTACGAAAACTTGAAGAAATATCTTGAAGTCAAAGAATATGATTTAAATTTTGTTTACAATGCTGATGAAAAGGACCTTTATTGGAAAGCTTTGCCATCTAAGTCGTTGGTGTCTCGAAAAGAAGCCGCAGCTCCAGGTTACAAAATGATCAAGGATCGCGTTACAGTAATGATGTGTGCCAATGCATCTGGGACACATATAGTTCCGTTGTTAATTATAGGAAAATCCAAAAACCCATGATGTTTTAAAAACGTAAAAATTCCGTTAATATACACAAGCCAAAAAAAATGCGTGGATGGACAGCGATTTGTTCATAAAATGGTTCGAAAACAATTTCATTCCTGAAGTGAAAAAGTTTCAGCAGCATAGTGGAGCAGAAGGCATGGTTCTTCTCCTTTTGGACAATGCTCCGTCAAATCCATCGCCTGAAACTTTGAATAAGGTTAGGACATTTTTTATGCCACAGCATTAATTTTGATAAAGCTTTGATTTTTGTTCATTTCATTATGTACATGTGACTAAATTAAACAATTTATATATCCTTTATGACACTGGTTTTTTCACTATGCACATACATACTATATTTATATAAATAAACAAACATGTTTTTTACTTCCTTGTAGGAAGTAAAGGAAGTATTGTAATCGCGAAAATTTTTCGATTTTCAGATTTCAGAAATATTCATTTTGACCATCCCTGAATCCATTTTGACTAGTTTCGTCGTGGCGTCTGTACGTACGTACGTATAACTCAAAAACAGTTAGCCATAGAAAGTTGAAATTTTGTATTTAATATTTTTGTAAAATCTAGTTGTGAACCTCCTTTTTTGGTCACTGCTTGATCACCGGAAGTGGTACTTTACTTGAAGGTCATAATTGATTTCCATCAAAAATTATATTAAAATACTATGAAAAACTTCTCCAATTTAATATTTATTATTTATACATTGATTTAAATAGCATACTAGATTTTGGTTTAAATTGGAAAACAGGAAGTGGTACTTGAAGGTCATATTAGACTTTCGTCAAAAAATATATTAAAATATAATGTAAAACATATCAAATTTGGTAAATAGGACTTTTATATCGATATAAATGTATTTTACTATATTTTGGTTAAAATTCGTGAGCGGAAAAGGGTACTTTACTTGCAGGTCATAATAAGCTTACATCAAAAATAATATTTAAATTAAAAGAGAAATCATATGTTTCGAAAATAAAGGTTACAAACGCAATTTGGTTTCCAATCCAATTAAACATTTTTATTACTTGTTTTAAGTGTTAAAATTGAGTCAAAAATACTAGTTTTCCTCCCCATTTGTGAGATCAACAAGTTTTCATCATGAGAATAAGATGTTAGTTAAGTGGGTTTTTCCGCTTAAAATGTCGAAAATGTTCATTTCTAATGCTTTATCCAGTGATATTGACAGTTTCTTTGTTGTCATGGAACATGAAGAAATATCTTGGAAATTAGTTACCTACTGAAGGAAAACGACATATAATGCCGGAATGAGACCTCCAGTGACAAGAGAGTGTGTGTGTGTGTGTGTGTAGATGGATGGCGGGACGCCGAATGTCGTTTTTACTGCAATCTTCGGAAACTAGTAACCAAATTCAGTATCACTTTTTGATCCACGGATTTTAGGCGTACAAGGAAGTCATGTGTTGCCCACATCAGATATTTTTACAAAGTTATTGTTTTAGATCTTCCTTTTCCTTATTATATATAAAAAAATAAATTAATTTATATATACATACACATATATGTGTGTGTGTGTGTGTGTGTGTGTGTGTGTGTGTGTGTGTGTGTGTGTGTGTGTGTGTGTGTGTGTGCGTGTGTGTGTGTGTGTGCGTGTGTGTGTGTGTGCGTGTGCGTGCGTTCGTGCTTGTGTGTGTGTGTGTGTGTGTGTGTGTGTGTGTGTGTGTGTGTGTGTGTGTGTGTGTGTGTGTGTGTGTGTGTGTGTGTGTGCGTGCGCGCGCGAGTACGTGAATTTCGATTATCCGAACTTTTGAATATCCGAACCACCACTGACAACATTAGTTCGGATAATCGACGCTCTACTGTACTTAATTTTACCTTTGATTAAATTATAGCATTAAACAATAACTTTATGTATTATATAAAGCAATATAAGTTTACAACTAATTGTGCATGATATGCTATTATACGATATAATATACTTTAAGTATTGTTAGAGCTCTAGTATTGAAAGCCTGTGAAATGAGTGAAAGAGCCACTCAGCTCCCCCTAGAACAACCCTCTACACTCACAATAAACCCCTCAGTCAGTTCCATCGACCATCACTTCCTAATGAACTTATCGCCAGTGATTTCCTCCTCTTCGGCGTCCAGCAGTTTCCTCTATACTAGTGCGATACCATTTTAACTCAAATTTTTCACCAATATCTGGGAATTAAAGCCAAACCTGCCGGTCTTTTACGATTTTTTTATTTTTTTTTATTTAGCTTTTCTCTTATTAATTGTCATAAATTAATTAAGTTAAACTCGGAAGAAATTAATGAGTTTGGAAATGTTAATAATTTAATCATTTCGCCGGATTTCTGATCTCTGCAGTGCTTCTAAAAAATATTTTATTTAAACGCAATATTCTAATTAATTAATTAATATTAGCCAATATAGTTAGTTATTAATATTAGTTTGATTTGTTTATTTATTTTCTACTATTCCATTTCATAGAAGGCCCGATCTTTTTTTTTCATTATTTAATTTAAAATATTTCCTTATTTTGAATTTAACCAGATCTGCCCTGGTGTGGCGGAAACAATTTTGAGTAGAATAATCAAGTTTGCAGGATTTTTTAATCTGATATTCCACTCTGTTACTATAATATTAGTCGATTAACACGATGGACTAAGAAAAACAAGATAATATTAAAAATAAATTTAAAAAATACCAAGAATTTTTGGTTCAGTGCATAACAAGCAGGTGCTGTTCCTTGGTTTTTCTACCAACTATTGAAGGGACAGATACTTAATTTACAGATGCTGAGTATATATCCCTACTTTCGTTTAGCGGCTCATCTCCCAAAAGTAAATATAACATACTGTGCAAATTTGTTTTCTGCCCAATATTTTGGATAGACGCACCTTGAATGTTTGATTTGTTTATCTAGTATGCGCATAAATCCATAGTAGTAAAAATCTATTCTTCCAAGTTTGAACATATTTCTTTTAATATTTTTTACTTTTGAATTTTTTTTGTCATAGTAAACAAATCATTAAAAAAAAGTAATACCACCGCGCGATTTTGGTGTACATAAAATTCAGCAATAAAAAGATCTAAATTTAGATGTTAAATATCCTTAAAAGGTAATTTTGCATAATGTAAGGATAAAAAAGTAGCCTCATTTTACTATTGAATAATCGTAAACAAAAGAGTTCTCGAATCCATTTTTATTTTATATCTGAAAAGAAGATCCGAATTATTTAAAAAAAAAAAAAAAAAAAAATGGGTGGATTAGCCATTTCATTGAACCTTCCTGTTTCAATGTACTTAAACGTCAGACATTTCCAATCTGAGATCTTTTTGAATGTCTGAATAGGTTTTTTAACTGTCAATTATTTTTTTATTTCCGTTCCTTCCACTTATTTTAGCTTTTAGATATTTCTTCTATATCTACCTTCCTTTATTTTATTTTTTTATATAAAAAAATATACCAAGATAAAAAAGGCAAATGTTTTAAAAATAAAATCTTAGAGAAAAATTAAAAAATGTCTCTTAAACATTGATCTGCCTTTTTTCCAGAACATCATTATCGTTATATTATCATCAAATAGTAATATTTCTTGTCAAAATCGAAATTAGATAGATATGACTATCTTATTTTTATGGATCTACAATTAGTGCTTCCTATTATTTATTGTCTATTCTTATATTCTAAGCTTAAAAGGAATGTGGCGGTATAGTAGTGTGCTATTGTCATTTATTTGCATGAAATTCTTAGATCTAGTTCACACTAGGCTAGTAATTTAATCGAGTACGGAGAAATTCAGTAAATAAAGCACTCACTACTGTCCAAAACACGTTTAGACTACGCATTGTACTTTTACACTAAATTTATCGACAGTGTACCTGCTTAACTTCGTAAGATACACTGAAATATACAGGAAGTTACGAAGTTTTGCAGGTATATTGTTTTAACTTGTACGAAGTAAAGGAAGTATTGTAATCGCGAAAATTTTCGGTTTTCAGATTTAAATGGAAATGTACATTTTGATTAGTTTCGTCGTGATGTCTGTACGTACGTTCATAACTCAAAAAGGTTAGCTGTAGAAAGTTAAAATTTTGTATTTAGGATTGCTAAATAATCTAGTTGTGAACCTCTCTTTTTGGTTACTTCATGATTACCGGAAGTGGTACTTTACTTTATAGGTCATTATTGATTTTCATCAAAAATTATATTAAAACATAATGTAAAACTTCTCAAATTAGGTATGTAGGACTTACATATTAATATAAATAATATAACTAATTTTGGTTAACATTGGCAGACCGGAAGTGATACTTTACTTGAATTTCATATTAGACTTTCATCAAAAATTGTATTAAAATATAATGTAAAACATCTCAAATTTGGTAAATGGAACTTTTATATCCATATAAATGTATTTACTAGATTTTGGTTAAAATTAGTGAGCCGGAAAGAGTACTTTAACTTGAAGTTCATAATAAATTTTCTCTTCTTTCTTATAATTTATTCTTTCATAGACTCCCAGCACTATGTATAAAAAATATATGTAAAAAAAAAATTAATTATGAACAATGGGAAAGGAATAAACAGTAAAGTGATGAAAGTTCTGATGATAAGGAGGTATTCCCAGAAACGTTAAATGAATAAAGAAGTAAATTACAACCGGAAGTTATATTTTTCCCTTTAATAAAATAAATTTTTATTTATTTCTTTTTTTTATAACAAGGAAGCCATGTGTTCTCCACATCAGATATTTTATGTAAATTTATAATGACCTTCAAGTAAAATATCCTTTTCGGCTCATCAATTTTAACCAAAATCTATTAAACACATTCATATTTATATTTTTATTCATACAGATATTTTTTTTTTTTTTTTTTTACTGTTAGATCTTCAATATAGTCATAATAAATTATGGAAGAATAGATTTAAATTTAGTTATAATATCGCCTATTACTTATAAACACTATTAATGCTAGTAAAGGCTGTAAGGAAGTGCAGGAGAAGTTAACGGAATCTGTGCTATTGTCGTGTTATTGTACCGTGAGGGGTTTTGAAGTAATAACACTTAGACCGGTTGACCGGCCCCATTGTCAAGGAAGAAAGACCAAGCAAGAGGATCTCCCCGCTACCAACATCTGTCCTCAGCCTTTGATATCGTTTAAGCAATATTATTTTCTTCAGTTGTTATATGATGCGCGATACGTGTAAAAAATCGTTATGTGTAAAAATGTATGAAATTTTTACTTTTATTAATCTTGATAAGGACTATATAATAATAATTGGAAGTATATCGATCTTGAAAAATTTCGAATACTGAAATATACGTTTAAGTTTTACAAAATGGTCTATGTGAACAGCCTAGCTCAAAAACGAAAAATTGTTCGAAACTGAAATTGCTTATTTAAGGTCGGTATAAGCCTGTGATGTTACAGCAACTATTTCATCAAAATATATTTACCGGAATTGCCAGTTTATGTCATCGGTTTTACCTCTTTTAACATTTTCTTGAAAAAATTGGCTCTGAAGATTTTGATCTAACTAGTTATATCAATGTACAATTTAATGTTCGTTAATATCAGCTAGGTCTTATCCTCATTGAAATAGTCTGACAGGGATAAAATGCCAATTTTTAAAATGGCTTCCTCTTAAATTTTGTTTATTTGTAGTAATAAAAGGGGGTAGTTATAAAAAAGGGATAAATATAAACTATGAAGAATTTTGTTAACTAACTAAAGGAAAGAAAAGGAGAAATATTTTCGCAGGTTGAAAACAAATTTTCGGAAATAATAGTAGTAATATAGATGTATAATATACCGAAAGCCAAATATTTGAGGAGACTATATAATACGTTTAATTAATATCTAACACATAAAACTCTAGAAGGTAATGGAGAGTAACGAAAAATGCATAAACTTAAGTGATTGTTGTAAATAATAATTTCTACTTCTATATTATTTAATGGAAACCATATGGACAATATATATAGATCAGGTGTACAAATAAGTTTCCGTCGTTGTTGAGAGATGGCTCAACCGACAAGATTATGTTGAAATCCGGAGCAACGGCACATGGCAAGTTTGGACATCTGGCAGCTACATAATCTTAAATACTAGTGACTTTGTGTAAGCAGTGCATATTTTTCCTCGTGCGAAAATGTCAGGTTTTATTCGGAATAAGTGTCATTTGCGGGAAGTTTTGATTTATTTATTTAATTTAAATCTATTGCTTGTCTATTGATGAAAATCATTATATGTTTTATTATATACATATATATATATAATCATTATATACCTAGTTTAAGAAGTTTTACTATAATTTTTGATGAAAATCAATAATGACCTATAAAGTAAAGTACCACTTCCGGTAATCATGAAGTGACCAAAAAGAGAGGTTCACAACTAGATTTTTTAGCAATCCTAAATACAAAATTTTAACTTTCTGCTTGTAGAAGTATAGATGATGCTACTTTAAGCCGGAGAAGTTGTCGTGAGTGGTTTCAAAAGTTTAAAAATGGCGAGTTTGACGAAGAGGACATAGAATGTGTTGGCCGCCCGAAAGTATATGAGGGCACAGAATTGGAAGCATTATTGGTGGAAGATTCGGCCCAAACGCAAGAAGAACTTACACTTATATTAGAAGTGAGTCAATAAGCAATTTCACATTGTTTAATCGTAGTTGTCACTGGTGATTAAAATGGGAAGTCTTACCCCACCTGCCGTATTCCCCAGACCTTGCACCTTAGTGATTACTGCTTGCTCCGGTCGATGGCACTGCCTGAGCAGCGCTTCACATCGTATGAAGGAAGATAAGAAAAATTGGATCGATTCATGGATTTATTTTTATTTTAAATTGACTGTATTTAAATTGACTGTATTTTAAATTAAATGTAATGTACCGTTTTTTTACAATAACTTCCTAAATTATTATTAATAACGGCGGAAACTTATTTGTACCCATAATAGTACCCATATTTATTATTATATTTATTAATAATAATAATAATATATATATATATATATATATATATATATATATATATAAAATATACTTATATAATATTATGCTTAAAAGAATATCATAAGAATCACATGGGTTCTAGCAGACTGGATGGACAACTTTATTTACTTCCTGAAGGGAGACACTGCTGTAAAATGAACGTAATAGTGCATTCTGAATTACATGTTTTTTAAAGGAACTTTTCACAGATAAAAAACGTGATTTTTAAATGATTTACTCTTTTATAGTAATTGTAACAAATAAAGGCAAACGCCACCAACAAAGAATCGTACGATTGCTGAAATATTTAACGACTTCATTACATGTAGGCAATTGTTATTGTTCGGTGATTTTTAAAAGCACAATTAGAACTAAAACCTGCAATGAATTTTCTGATTCTTTTAGCAGGAATTAATGCATAGGACGTAAAATGTGAGCAATTGAATTTTTAAATTTATTTTCCTTTGAAATTGGGATGGCAATTTGTATATTACAGTATTTTATACTTATAAAGAGTATTACAAATATAATGGACTGAATAATTGTTCTTCTTTTGTGTATTCTCCCTGTTCTTTGTTTATCCAATAGTCTATGATATATTTATTTTTTAAATGTATCAAAAATATATAATGATATTATATGAATCACCACTATTTAGGCGTAAAATAATTTTTATTTTCTATTTTCCAGATCTTTTATGAGTAATAAATGACGAATTATTCGACCATAGAATATTATAATGTTAATAATCAAAATCCATATGAATAAACAAGTTGCCATGTACCGCTAAATTTCCACACTAAATTTCCACACTATTCGCCTTTTGATGCGAGTTTCCAGTCGAATCGAAAATCCAACAATGCATAGCTCTGCACCGTTCGATTTTTTATTCGATTTTCGATTCGACATCGTTGCTGACACCCAGTTCGTCATACCGTACAGTGTGGACATAGTTTTAGAATAGAATAAAATGTCACAACTTCAAAACAAACCAACCCGATATTATGTAAGAAATCTTTACAAAGCGTCCTAAGAAATATTTTTTTAATAACTAATATTATACTGAAAAGTAAATAAGTTATAAGTAAGTGTTACGGGTAAACAACCATTAATTTATTGTTAAAATATATCGATTATGATTTCATGTTTTTAACATTTTAATTACAAAGGATAAGCAAAGTTTTTGGAGCAGGTTCAAAATAGTTTTGCTAAATTTCCCTGAGGGACGCTTGGAATAGCTCAACTTTCCGTTTTATTTTATACCATAATATTAGAAATTTTAATATGAAAACATTATGTAAGCCGTTTATTATTAGTCTGCGATAACGCTAATGATTTCTGAAATTAATGAGGCTACACTACATCAAACGCTTCACTCAAAAAATGTGATATTATTTCTGACATTCTTCTTTTCAATATTCAAAATTGTGAAAAAACGTTTTCCAACATAAATCAATGATTTCAAAAGTACAATAATTGAAATTATAAAATTTTGTGTAAATTTACCTGATAAAAAAAAAAATTTATTAGGCCGGAAAATAATTATTTAAAGTTTGAAAACGTGATTCGAACTGAATTTTATTTTGGAAGGGGTGGGAATAAACAATAAATCGTCAGAAAATCAGGCAACACTTATTTTATTTAAAATAAATCAATTTTTTTTTCTACTATGTATTTTTACACGCATCTTATCACGTGAGTTGTTTTTAGTGCAAAACGAAAAAAATGGTGGATTGAAGACAACAGTATATGAAATATAAGAACCATTTTATTCTCTAGTTGGCCTTACTGATTGGAGAAATTAAAAATAAATCTTTATTTTATTTTAATAAGGAGTTTTTATTTTTGTTGATTACTGTTATAGACGATTGATAAATATAAGTATATAATCTAGTATTTATAATCTAACTTATAATCTAACATTGTAAATGAATATTCAACTTCACCAAATAATTTGACAATAATTTTCTCTTTTCTTTCAGATCTATTGACTAGATGTCTTGAAAAACATCGCGAGCTGTAAGTATTACATTAGTAAAGTAGATTATCATAAATAATTTCATTCTAGTGCCAATTGTATAATATGTCAAAGAAAATGTTGTGATAGAAAATTCGTTTAGTTTGCATACAGAAAGTATAGTGGACAAAAAAATATTCGAACACTTAGTTTTTCGGATAAAAATATGTTTAATAATTATGTTTAACAAAAATTGAAAATTTATCATACAAAAAGTATTCACACTGTAACAGTTGTCGTGAACATAAGTTGTTAATTTATTCTTAGCCCATGGTTTTCCTCCTAATTTATAATACGTTATTCAAATACAAACCCAAAATAGGCCAAATGATCCCAATTGAAGGATAATTATCCCAAAATGGGTCGTAAATGATTAAGTTCTACCTCAAAAGATAAATTGTTATATTCACAACATTTGCTGTATGAATATGTTTTCGTATGATAAATTTTCAATTTTTGTTATTAATTAGTTTAACAAAATATTTCCAAAATTAATTGTTCAATTTTTGTTATTAATTAAGTAGTACGGGTTTCTAATTCCCTTATCTTGTAAAAATTAATGCTGAATTTTATTTTTTATCATATCCATTTAAGTTAATTTATGTTCAATCAATTATTTAACATATTTTTACCCGAATAACTATTTGTACGAATTCTTTTTTTGTCCAATGTAATCTCCATTGTAATGTGACCTAATAGTATGTAATCTTATGTTAGAATGTGACCTACCTAGTATTTTTTTTAATCCTAATTAGTTTTGCAAGTGTGAATCACAATTTATTCTCTTTAACTAAAACTTTATATGTATGAAAAAACTATAAAATACGGACGAGAGGGACCAACGTCTGATTAGGTTAAAGCCAATTTCACACTTGAGAATTCTTCCTGAAAACTTTTTTTAGTAAAGCTGTTGTAAAAATATATATCACTGCATAAATATGAAGGGTGCAGGGAAAAAACAAATTCTATTTTTTTCAAGTTTCAGCTATCAGTGCCCATCTGTTGGGGTTTAATGAAACTAAATAACTATTTATATATTTTAAAATAATCCTGGTGAAACAAAATGAAACCTTAGTGTTACAAAGAAACTGATTTGCAGTATATGTATATATATATATATATATATATATATATATATATATATATATATATATATATATATATATCATAAATACAAACACCGTCTGGGATCCGGTAGTAATAAACTGTATCCGTTGACGATTATAATTAATGAGTCAACTGCTTGTACTAAACTCACGAGCAGTAAAATAATCTAGTTTTAAACTAGAGCATTAGTAATACTATACTGGAGTACTAAGGGAATTTATCCCTACTTCATTACCTAACTGATGTTTCACAAAGCCATCTATCTACCTTTAATGACGAACTAAAATCTAAAGCGTTTCATAGCTTTTAGTGTGAGCATCAATTTATTCCACACGCCCTGCAGAATGGAATTATCCTGGATTATAATTTTTTGTACACACTAAAATACATATATAAATAAAATTAGGTCACAGGTCGTTCTATTTGTTTATAAATTATATTCAAACCTGTCAGGTATGTAAAACTGGATCTCGTCGCTGTATGAATAATTAGATCAGTCTTGATTGCTTACAGAAATTGGTGTGAGGTGAGGTTAGTTATGTGAGTTGTTAATTAGAATGCGCATCCAGCTGAATTCAAATATAAAAAAGTTAATTGGCGAAGGAAAGGAAAATATGAATTAAACATAAAATCGACTTTTGAGCTGTGTCTATTTTATGTTAAAATAGAATTATTATTTCTTAAATTGAGAAGACATAGAATGGTGCATTCAAATATGCTATTAATAAAGCATATGCTTTATTAATTGCATGCTTTATTTATTAAAGCAAACGCTTCCCATATTGCATAATGGGAAAATATCGCATTTGGGAAAACATTTATTATGTTTACGTTACGGGGAAATATTTACTCATCTTCAGGACAATCTTTATAAAATCAACAAATATTGAATCTGTAGTCACAATTAATTCATAATATAATTAAAAGTTTATTGGAATTTTTTTAGGATGATTTTAGGAATTAGGAGTCAGTTTCTAGTGGGGGCTCACTTGTTATCTTGTCTCAGTCCAGTTAGCTGTCCTCAGTCTAGTCTGGCTGTTTACGAGCATATGTGTTTGTCACCTCTGTGGCTGTCTTGTATGATTCAGAATCCTGAATAGTGGGTTCGTCGTCTGTTGCAGGCTAAAAAAAGCAGATAGTCCGCAACTGCCGGTAGTTCGAGGGTCGTGTGGAGTAAGTCCGTTTTAGTCTCATTTAAGTTGGTTTGTCTCACAATTCGTCTCAGCACGCTGTTCTGAAACTGCTGGAGTTTTATTTTTGATATGTTACCTAACATCGGCGCTCCATGGAGAGGGGAGGTCTTATTACGCTTTTATATATATATATATATATATATATATATATATATATATACATATTGTATGGTGTATATACACCATATACACTCTCTGCCAGCCTATTTGTTCTACCCCCTATCCAATAGGCTCTAGGAAGAAGGTACTTGTTCTTCTGGAAGGATAAAATAATACAAATGACTCAATATCGTATAAGTGAATAATTAATTTAACAGGACTAAATAGAGTTGTTTCCCCGGGAAACGATAAATTATTCTTGTAACTGAATGTTCGTATAAGTAAGTTTGATATAAGTGAGGTCAATTGTATAAACAATATCAATAATTTAACATTGCATCAGATTATATTTCTCTCCCATTGTGAATTATATAAAAATGTCAACATCTTAAAATAAATAAAATTATCTGCATCTTGCTAGGAGTCATTGAGGTCATTGACTAACAATTAAAATGAGTTCAAATATAAATCTATTTGATTTAATCCTATATTAGTCTTTCAACTTATCCTAAATATTTATCATTTTTATTGGTTTCTTTCTGTTTAAGCAATTTTATTAAAAATAAAAAAAAAATATTTTGTTTCTTTAAAATGTTTGGGCTTTTCAATCACCCTGGTCATTTTCGCTCTTTATTGCAGCTTTAAAGGTTTTTATACATTTGTCTTTTTGAAGTAATCTCTCAAAACTGCTTTTCGAGTGATGTTGTTCTACATGAAATTCGAAGGTGTAACACTCGGTGAGGACTTGACCCACTGCCAGTGGTACTCCACAGGTGACGCAATCTGGTTGTGGTTCTTATCAAGTACTCGCGGACGAGCCATGTCCAATCCTGAGCCGGATCAACACCACTTCTTCTTTTATAGACAGAATATCTGGACTCTTTCGGTAAACGTACTGCTCCATAACCCTTAACTTATTACCTCTTGTGGCAGTCCAAATCGTTTGCCACGCATACCATGTCTTTTCTTTGATCAAAGAGATAATCTCTTTGTCAGTTGACATCCGCATAATGATATAGAAGCATCAATCTAATTAGGGATTGATAAATTATTTGCCACTTCTATAATTTTGTTTTATTGAAAATTAGTTTCGAATGTTATACATTCATTTTCAGTTCTAAAAACACACCAAAAATTAAAAAAAAAAATCAAAATATAGTTTGGTATTATACATATTAAATTAGATTAATATAAATCATTATTATAAAACATTTATGAATTATGAATTTAATTAAGACAAGAAATCAAATACATGATGGTACTCACCAAGGTTTAAATGGATTATATCAAACAGAAAAGTTTATACTGGTTTCTTCTCCTACTGAACTAACAATGAACGAAAGGTGGGATGTTTATAGGTAAACGGTTTAAGGGTCGGGGGTTTTCCAGTAATTCCGGTGAGTAATTAGTTTTTCTGTTATAGATAAATAAATAAATTAAATATTATAAATTATAAATGTTATAAATAAGAATAAATTTAAGATTGGACCATTGGAGATATTTATTTGGTCATTTAAGCAAAAATCTGGATTGGATTTGAAGCATTTTATTATTCAATGTGCTTCATATATATTTAATTTGAGGCTGTTTTCAACGTGATGTATTAATTTAACCCCTGAGTCTTTGATAAATGTATGGGTTTTTTTCAATTATATGCACGTATAAGTTCCTTTAACATATTAACGTATGTTCCTTTAAACTCAAGATCACTAAATCAGAGGTTAAAGGTATATTATATACGTGCATATAATAATAAGACAGAGAATTCCAACTTTGCAATTCATTTAAAGGAAAAAAAAAAACATAAATTCATCAAAGACTCATATATGAAGCACTTGAAATAATAAACTCCTTCAAATCCAATCCAGATTTTTGCTTAAATGTACAAATAAATATCTCCAACAGTCAAATCTTAAACTTATTCCCATCTATAACAGAAAAACCAATTACTCACTGGAATTACTGAATAAACTCCGACGCTTAAACCGTTTACCTATAAACATCCAAACTATTTTTCATTGTTAGTTCAGTGCGAGAAGTAACCGGTACAAACTTTTCTGTTATAATATAATCCAGTTAAACCTTGGTGAGTACCAACATGTATCTGATTTCTTGTCTAAATAAATTCATAAATTCATAAATGTTTGATAACACTGATTTATATTACATCTAATTTAATTTGTATAATAATACCAAACTGTATTTTGAATTTCTCATTTTTGAATTTTTGTGTGTTTTTAGAACTGAAGACGAATGTATAACTTTGGAAACTAGTTTTCAATAAAACAAAATTATAGAAGTGGCAAATAATTTATCAATCCCTAATAATTTCTTTGGGCAGGATGGTGATGATCAACAGAATATATTATCTGCTGTACTTGTCTATAATTGTCTTGTTATTCTTGGCACTGAGAATAGCTTCTAGTAATTTTATGTTATTAGTTATGTGTGTATAAAGTAGAATTTTAGGATTTCCAAAGTCAAATTTATGTTGCATTTTTATGCTACGTAATAGCAATGCGGTTGCATTTTTATTCTTCACATTATTGCAGTTAGATTTATGTTGTGCTACTCTGGTTTTTAATTTTTTAGAAGTTTCAGGCAATGCATATATCTCTTGGCAATCCGGACAATTTATTTTATATATAATATCTTTTTATTGGTTTATGTAAAAAAATTAAAAGCACAGAAAAAATATATGTATGTAAGAAGCGAAATAACTAGTGTTGGAATTAGTACTTATTAAAAAAAAATATTCTGGAATAGGTGTTTTAATTTTACAAAATATTATGTGTGCTTAAAAATATAAGATCTAATGTTCATTAGAATATTAGAAGTATTAGGTATCAGTCCCATTTTGTTTAAACGCAAATTATAGCGAGGGCTTTTTTCAAAAATATTCTGATTGAAAAGATACTGTTTCAATTGTGGCAGAATGAAGGCTGCTGTTTTGCAGTAGGGTAAGAATGGTGTGAGCGTTGTGTGGCGTATTGTCTACGATTGCTGTGGTAAGATGTAGACCATGACCATAAAGTTTTATTAATAGTTTTCAACTTACTCAGATGGCTTTCTTCACTCACGGACTGCCATCTGCCTGATATTTTTGCTTGAAAGAGCCTATTGATATCCGGAAGGTTAAGACAGAGATGCCATATGCAGGAATGATCTGGACAGTAATCATCCTCTTCTTTTGAATGTGGTATGAAAAGTTTCATCAAGCTCAGATTGTAACTAAAGATTTGTCTTTGAACTATATGTCTATTTACATAAACGTAAATTTGAAACACGCATGGTTCTGTATTTATGGCTTTTCATTATCATAAATTAGAAAGATATAATATATAACGTTAATAATCTCCTTGTTATTTTTTGGTTTACATCACGATTAGTCATTAATTGGTAATTGATGAATGTTCAACGTTCTTTTATTTGACTTTGGAATACTTATACCTGCTAATTACTTCGATTGTTGTGTAACTGTTTAGGGCTAAAATAAGGAATGCCTATTCCAGTTTTTGGACTTTATCATCTGAATACAAACAGCCAGATAAGTCTAGCTGTTGCTGTAATTCACTATTGATACGAAAATACTAATACTAATAACGTCATTTAGAAGCCTCTACAGCCGTTGGAAGATAGCCCACCTGGTTGGAGTCGCTCTCTCACGAACGTGCTCCGACAGAAGCTGCCGAGATTAGTCAGTCACTAGCTCATTGGTAGTCGGCTGCCTTCTCCTAACTGTCTGCCCGGGGTGAGGGCCTATTCACGCCTCTGATTCAACTATCACTCGATCCAGATTGTTGAGCTATCGAGATCTTAATGTGGATGTGGGTTGTATGCTAATCCAACTCCATATATGTTTTTTTATACAATTCCTCTAGGTGGCGGGAACTGATAAATAGTGCTAAAATGCTTTAGGGTATCTAAATAAAATCTTTCCTTCGTTCTCACTCAATCAAGTTATTCGTTTATAAAATTAGTGAGGGTGCTACTCCACACGATTTTTAGCTTTTGTTTTAAAATTCTGTAAAACGAAACAAACGTTTATAAAAAGAAAATTTATTCAGAAACTTGTTAAAATTGTATAAAAACAGAATCAAACATTTTTTACTTGATATAACTTAATTGCAGTTCAAGCTTAATCAATTTATTAAAAAATGAAATCCAATCATCTTATTTGAATTTGAGCGAAAAGATCATTCGTTTCTCCTCGATCTCTGGATGACAACTGAGGAAATTATTCTCCATTGAAAGAACTGCAAGTGCATTTTTTCTTTCCGAAGTCTTTGAGCTCCTCAGAAAAAAAATTATTCTTTTCAGTGTTGAAAAGCATCGTTCTAATTCTGATGTCATTGGAACAGTCGAGAGGATTTTTATTGGTTTCGTAATTTAACTAAGAACATCATATAAGTTATTTTACAAGATAAATTTCAGCAGTCCAATTAAGTTGCAATATTTAATAATATCAGACCTGAAATTGAATACTTGCGGAGTAAAAAAAAGTTATTATCTTCCACTCAAGGGTCGGCACTGTGAGATCCACAGTGCTCTTTCTTCTCAGCGCATGCGCGCTGTGAAGCCCACAATCCCATACAAAGATTTTGCTATGTTTTATTTTCTGACATTATACTTAAGGTTGTCTATTGTACCAATATAAAAAAAGAATTAAAGAAAAATAACTCATTAAATTGAATGATATTAATAATATCAAGTGGAAATGGGGGTGCTGCAGTTCCACAGTTCCTGTACACGAAACGCCACTGCCCTTGTTCTAAAGATCAAAAACTTAATCAGCATGAAAGGTTTTCTGAGAGAATCATTATACCTGTTAGAAAAGTTTAAAAAAATATATTGCTGTTTTTTTTAAGTATCCATTATTTTGTTTATTTTGTCATAATTTTATAAATTAGTAATATATTGTCGTTCTTGTTTTGTAAAAATTTTGATATTTATAATTTGTTTATTGCTAAATTGATTTTGGAACTTATCTGAATAAAACATGTTCCTCTACATGGCACTATCAAATAAAAACTAGCATCAAAGATTAATGGAACTTTGATCTGAATTTTCTAAAAAGTTATTAGGTACTAGTATATTAAAAAACAAAACAAACCTATCTTCTAAGCTAAATGAGAAAAATAACAGTATTTAAAGCTCTAAATTTACATTTAACAGTTGTGTGTTAGTTATACTTATTAAATTAATTATAAAATATTTTATCACTACATACTTATATCTTTATTGTTAGAAGACCTTGCGTGAATCTTAAAAGAGATTGCGTGAAAGCATGTATATATATATATATATATATATATATATATATATATATATATATATATATATATATATATATATATATATATATGAAATGGAATGGAGAGTGTATGGCATGGAGAAACCGAACACACGAAACGAATACTTCCGAGGATCAGACATATGTAAGTTAGATAATCCTTAGGCAGGCTGCATTAACACGATGCTCTTTACCTCTTTTGTAATCGTTTAGAATACCCTTGTTCCCTTGTTCGGAGGGTCGGTTAGTATAAACGGAGTTTTGTCAGATTATTTGGACTACCAGCCTACAACTGATAATGTTATATTCAATTGCATATCAACGCAAATTTGCTTAATTTGTTTTTTTATAATTATATATTTTCATTTTAAAACAAAATGAATTAGATTGATTTATATTTTATTTTATGATCAGATAGTTTATAATATCTGTAGACTACATATGAGGAGTTTTCTGTCAAAATTTAATATATCCACTTTTCAAAAACAATGATTTTTTTTTTGACAAATTAATATTCTACACCAAAAAGCATTTTAGTTTATTTCAAATATTTTATCCTGTCAAAAATGTGTTGAAAATCAGCATTTTCAATCAATATTAGCCTTAAATCAATAATAATAAAATAATTTGTTTGTTATAATTTTCCGAAAATAGATATACTGACTTTTGATACTCTGCATATTTATTCAAGTGTTTAGTTAAGTAGAGTAAATCATTGAACATGACGTAGTCGCACTTTACGACAATTTAAAACTTTGTATTTATGTTTCTATTGTTATGCTTATTATTACTTATAAGGTTATAAATTTTTTAGCAAATTATTTGAACTACGGTAATTACTTCTTTTTTTTTGTATCATTTATAATAGCTACGTTTTATATTAGCATTTTTAACCTTCGTCAGAACAGTATATAAATCGACAGCATCAAAAACATCTCCAAAATCGGTTTTGAAATGAAACAACAGAACAGAAACTTTTTCATAATTTTCGTTTCCTCAGACTCGATAACCAATATGTTCGTAAACGATAAAACAAGTGGATACTTAGTTTTTGCGATATGCAGATAACTATTACAAATGTACATTCTCAATTCTTTTTATCCTGGTGTTTTAAGCTAGTGTAAGAAAAATGGGTTATCCCGCAGATTTCCGACACATTTTAAATCGAATGTGAAGGCCTGAATTTATTCCGTAGGTCGAAAGAAAATTCAACCTTCCGCTTGCGCTGGTTCTCAACGAAGAGTTTAATAGAATAATACCCTACAGTCTCGCAGTCCTCAGTCTAATTATGTTTTATTGTTTAATGAATTCAAATTTGTTGTTCACAAAAATTAATTTAGAAATTAAAAATAATAAAAAGAAAAACGAATTTCTCTTAAAAATTTATAAGAAACGAAATTATTTTATCTTTCTTTAACTGAATTCGTTGAAAAATGAAAAAAAAAATCGAGCGTCCTTCCTTCATTAACAACAATATCTATCATTTTTTTCGTTTGTGTGTTATTATTAAACCACTAAAATACCTTCTTCGTAAAAAAGTTAGTAAAAATAGGAGAGATTTAAATTATTAGAAAATAATTTTCTTGATGTTTTTTTACTGTTCTTGGTGTGTATTGGTGTACTTGTCTTATGATTTTTTTCTTTTTAAACTATATTTATAGATTTTTTTCTTTTGTGAATTTCTTAATTCCCAAAATGACAGAGTTCTTCTTACTATTAAATACGAATCAGTAAAACTTTTCTAAGAAATTGTCTCCAGTAAATTAACTACAGAAATAATTAATCAGATACATAGAGTAATCAGCAGTTTTTACTAGTAAAATAAACAAAGAATAATAAATAAAGAATCAGATTAGGATTTATAAAATAAATTAAGAACAAGGACTTCTAAATACAAGGAAATACGAAAAATAAAATGGCATTGCAATAAGTAGTTTAAACATCACTTGTTTCTGTTATATGTTGATAAAACTAAGACTTTTTCCTGGCCGAACGTTTTTAGTGGAGAGTTCAGAACCATCTACTTCAAGGAGGAACCATAAAAATCCAGATACATACATTCTAGTCTGTTTCTGAGGTTATATTGAATATTTTGAAGTTCTGACATTAATAAATTTCAAAATAACGTAAAATGTGTTTAAAATAACATTTGAAAACAATAAAAAACTATATATGAATTATAAAAAATACGAGACGTAACAATTTTGAAATTTCTATAAAATTTAAACCTCAAGTTTAAACTAGGTTGAACAAATATAAATAATAACGAATTTAAAGGACTATATTTTTTGTGAAACAACGCCCATTCACATAGCTCTGTGTTATTTGATATGACGAATTCTCCATTATAACTACGGAATAAAAAAATAACAAGAGATTTTTTCCCGATACCTCTTAAATCCACTGGAAACAAACAAATATGGATTTACACCTACAATAGGGGTTTCTTATTATGTGAACCATAACTCAAATATCTGATGTGTACAATACATGACTTCCTTGTCCACCTATTAAACTATCAATCAGTGGCTCAAATAGTGATCCTGAATTTGGTTACTAGTTTCCGAAGATTGCAGAATCTCAAAAACGACACTCGGCGTCGCGACATCCATCTATGGACACGCACACACAAAGCTCTTTTTTCTGGAGTTCCCATTCCGTTATTAAACGTCATTTTCTTTTGAGTTGATAACAATTTCCCAAGAGATTTCTTTACGTTCCGTGACAGCATTAGTCACTAGATAAAGCATTGGAATTCGACGGTTTCAACCTTTTAAGCGGAAAATCCCGCTTGATTTTAATGTTACTCTCCTGCTGCAGACTTGTCCAGCTCACAAATGGGGAGGAAAACAATTATTATACACTCAATTTCAATACTTAAAACAAGTAATAAATATGCCAAATTAAAATGGAAAAAAAAATCGCATTTGTAACCTTTATTACCGAACCATTTCTGTCTTTAAGTTTAATATAATTTTTGATGTGTTTATTATGACCTTCAAGTAAATTACTCCTTTCGGCTATTCAATTTCAACAAAAATCTATTATATTATTTATATTGATATAAGAGTCTAAGTTATCAAATTTGAGATATTTTACATTATATTTGAATATAATTTTTGTTGAAAATCAATTATGAGCTTCAAGTACCGCTTCCAGTTTGCCAATTTAAACCAAAATCTTGAATGTTATTTAAATCAATATATAAGTTGTAAATACTAAATTGGAGAAGTTTTGCATTATATTTTAATATAATTAAAATTAATTTTTGTTGAAAATCAATTATGACCTTCAAGTAAAGTACCATTTCCGGTGATCATGAAGTGACCAAAAAGAGCAATCCTTAATACAATAATTTATCTTTCTACTGCTAACCGTTTTTGAGTTACGAGATATGCACGTACGAACGTAAGTAAAGACGTCACGATGAAACGAGTCAAAATGGATTAAGTGATGGTAAAAATGGATATTTCCGTTGAAATCTGAAAACTGAAAATTTTCGCGATTACAATACTTCTCCTTTACTGCGTACAAGGAAGTAAAAAAGGAAAAAGGGAATGTATCTAGTAAAAACTTCCATAACAGTGCCAAAAAAAAAAAAAAAAAAAAAAAATATATATATATATATATATATATATATATATATATATATATATATATATATATATATATATATATATACATGTCTTCAACTTGCTATGTGTTCATTCATAATTACCATTTTTTATTTTTTTATAAAAATATTTGTAAATTAAAAGAAATGTATGTAAAAGAAAAATATTGTCTGAAAAGATAATCTGATTATTTTCGTATGATAATTCATTATTTATTTCCTTTTATACATGTATTAATATCTTAATTGGTTATAGTTAAGTTTTGGTGGCTTTGCAGCATGGGGTCTACTTGAAGCATATCCAAATTCTTCTAATCTTTTGATTACGTTAAATATTATGGAAGGATTTTTATCTACAATTTTCGAATTTCTCGAATGTTTTTTTTTCTGTTTCGTAAATTCTATACTAGTCCCTGAATGACTTTAGGTGCTTCCATTGCACTGGTTAAATATATACATAAAAGAGGTTTGAGTTTTTATGAATTGTATCATAGTTCGGAGTTTTAATAAACAAGGATTACACTTTCAAACTATTATTGTTTTGATTTGTTAATAAGTTCTCTTCCAATTTCTTTATACAGATGTTCAAAAAATGTTTTATGAATTTTATGAACAAAGGTGACAAAATTATTCTCTACACAATTTATAATAAAAAAATAAATCATAGTATTTCATATAAAATAAAAACTGAAGGCTTCTAATAATTGGAAATGGTTTATTTAAAATAAAAATTGATTCTGTGATGATGTCAGCATTAATAAAAAAAAAAAAAAAAATGCAGATTGGGTGTTCACAAACTTTTTTTTGGCAAAAGTGTTTTGTTTCTCCTTACATATTTACAAACGTACATACTTACTTCCTCTTTTTATAAGCAGAACATCTTGAAACTTAAAAGCATGGTCATTTATTGCAACGAATTTCCACGAAACGTACCCTGGTTGATCATACACACAATTTTGAGTTAATAATATTTTCTTCCTTGGAACTGCAGTTTTGATAATATAATGATTTAATAAATCAATGTGGGAATAAAAGAATTAATCTACTCTATTGGCATTTACAACAGGAGTTATATTTACTTATGCAATGTGAATATCAATAATCAATTACATTTGTACGGTATATGATGACATACCATTCTACTACAGATTCCAATATCCGGCAGGGATGTAATGCTTGATCGATTTCCTAGTTGATCATCTTATATAGGCTGGCCTCCAACTCACCAAACACACAAACCTTCAAATGCACGTTTACAAGGTGGAGTGTTTTAACCCTTTTTCGGCCATCCATTAATTCCTGAAGACTTGGATGTGGTAAAGATGCTTATTCCTCTGTGAAGGAGAGGAATAATCTTGAACTAAAGAAAGGTGGAACTAAGGTCCCCTTTGTACAAAAAATTATTAAAATTACACAACACGATTACCGGCGGACTAACCATTTATGATAGAAAAGTTTTTACTACCTTTCGATAAAAATCGTGCTTATTTAGCTACCACAGAATATTTTATAAGAAAAGGAAAAGGTGTAACACCCACTGCAAATGTTTCTTCACATTCTTCTTTACTAGCTACTATAGCATTTCCATGTCTATTGTAACCTTTTCCAAATTAATTGTCACATTTTCCGTTTCAATTGTAAACCAATCGGACTTGAATTTTTTATATTTTATTATTGAAAAATAATCATTTTAATTACAATAATGATTTTTTAAATAAAATTGTTGTTTATTTATATTTAAATATAATTAACAACAAAAATTATTATTTTTTATTTTTTTGGAAGGAGAGGAGGGGTGGATCTCATCGATTTGGTGATCGTCCATTGGGTTTTCATAGTTACTGATGCTAAAGTGTCAATCCATACCAAGCGGTCCAAAATAAATTATATAATAAATATAGTTTGTATGTTGATTCCTCCATGTTCCTAGAGATAAAAACCGTTTGGGAATTTTTTTTTTCCTTGACCGTTTATAAATAGCAGCCATTTTTCTTCAGTTTTTCTTCAGTATTTGCCATTTCGTCGATAGTTCAAAAACTACTAGGTTGTTACAAAAGATTTTATGCATAGAATAAGTTTATTTAAATTTCAATATAAAATCTACAAATTAAAATAATTCTTCAAAATATAGGCCATCATTGCCAATTACTTTTACATCTGTCCACTAGAAGTTGAATCTGGTTGTCCTTTGTTTTCAAGATGGAAAATTCCTCACATCCTGATTTGACATTCCTGTTGTTTTTAGAGTACCAGCTTATATAAATCCTACTAAATGTATCCTTGCTTTTTTTTAAATTTGAAATTTTTCAAAATTTAAAAAATCATAAACTATCAAGGATACATTTAGTAGAATTGATATTTATTCTGTTAACTTACTATTAAGGATCTACCTACTATATTAATAGGTTGCTATGTTTCTGGCAAACTGCTTTTCTAAGGCAGGTGGGGGTTCCAGAAACCACATTTACTCAATTTACTTATCTAATTTATTCTCTATTTGCATCAAACTATATTCTAACATAAAAGGCTAGAGACCGCAGACCCCCCTGCTATGGTCACTAGTTTGGGATATTATAAATACCATTGGAGATCCTTTCCAAGGATGTCGTGTTCACCATTTCACTTAATTAGACTATATGATGGCATGCAGGGTTAATAGAATAATAGAATTTGATAGAAGATCTTACTTTATTGAAGTTAAGTTATTAATTAAACTATTGGTTTACTAATTTGCAATCTAAATTACTCTTATTGTAAAAATCTATGGACTGCAACCTATGTATGTGAGAACACTGGGAGAACTCTTGCTTATTTAAAATATTATTCGGATGCCACATAATATTAGACATTGATGTACACAATGAATAAAAGGGCTAGAGTTTATCTTATAGTTGCCTTCGACACTCGGTGCTCGATGGTCTAGGTTTCTCTCTCCTGCCTTATAGTGGCCTCTAGCTCGAACTTCGTCTCTCGGTGGACTGCTCAACTGTACCCTCTGCGAACCTCAGTCTTCTCTCTTCCTCGTAGAACTTCACTCTTCTACATTCTCCCAAGAACTACCTTATTTCTCGTCCTCTCTGTCTTTTCTACTCTATTCCCTTTCTCCATCTTGAAAAGATGCATTTTGTCCCCACTCTCCTTTTGGGCCATCTCATTGGTTGATGGTATAAGAATTTTAGGAAATGTTTGTCTTTGAAATGTTTAACATTTTTTCCTTCATTGTTCGTAGTATCCTTGTTCGGTATGTTTATTAAACCATGTCGACCGGGGCTTATCTCTAGTTTTATGGTGCTCTTACTTTCGCTTATCTTAAGCGGTCCCTTCGAAATGACTCGGGTTCTACAGGAAACACTTGCTTTTCTTTGTTTGAAAATGAAATTTATTTATGTTAATATTGGCTGAACCAGGAGGCATCTCTTTAATTTATCCATATTCTAATTACTAATATAAACATTATTATATATAAATTTACCTGAAGTTTATCGCTGAAATTTAAAAATGTTCGTTTTCAAACCATTTTTTCTATGAGAAGGAATGCCATAAATAATACTTTGCAATTGAGAATACTGGGATTTAAAGGAAATCATTAAGATTAAATAATAGTAATTAGAATGTGGATAAATTAAAGAGATGTTATATGCTAATAAATGTATTCCTAGCAGGAATACATTTATTAGCATATAACATTGTCTTTAAAATGTGGTATATTTGTACTATCGACGAATCTGAAAATGCTTAAATTTCGAAACAGTCAGTTGGGTTACAATTGAAATGGAAAAGGTGACAATTGAATTGGAAATGCTATATATTAAAACGGAATGAAAATTAAATCTATCCTGCGGAAAATAATCTCTTAAGAATTTGTGCAGACTGAATTAAGTTAGTCTTAATCACTGTCCAATTATTGTATTTTATTTATTTAGGCTTGTCCAGAAGTATCCACTCATTAATCTTGAAACTACTTTAATTATACTTGTAATTTTTCCCTTGACTTTCCCAGTAACTGAAAAGGACAAGACCCTCAGGCCCCACAGAGAACATTGGAGTACTACCACGGTAGTCTTTATATTATAGTTATTATTTATTTATTGTAACCAAAACAGTCGGTAATAATAAATAACTAATTGATTGAAACACAGAATTTTTTTTTTCTGCCTTGAATGTGGTAAAAATTTGTGTAAATATAATCAGCAGTTTGAAGTAGCCGTCCTATGTTATTTTTCAATGAGACCCTTGTGTATGCAAATGTTTTTTAGTCTGTCACGGGTTATTTGACTTTATGTTTATATAAGGCAGTCCTAAGTTTCGAGTGTTATGCATACGATGGTGGTCTTTCTGATTGTTTGGACTTTTACTTGTTGGAAAAATACTTAATCTAGATTACACTAATTTTATTAGGTGTTTCACTTTTACTTAACAAGAGTAGCGCCATCTCTGTTCTTTATGATGTTTATTGGGAATTAGTTAATGATAAATAGGACAATCTAAATCAAATAATAATAACGTCATCATTGTGAAAAGGGTGTCTGGTTTTATGATTGCATATTTGTATCACACGAAGGGTTATATTTCGATTTTCTTGGATTATTATTCCTTTTTTTTCAACATTTTTTTCTCTGCATTCTGAAATGAGTTTGTACGGATCGAATCGGAGTCTACTGCCATAATGACGATTGTGTAAAGGCTGAGTGCATAATCCTCGCAACTTAAGCTTCTCATTTATCTGCACAAGACTGAGCAATCCCATCACAAATCTTAATCCTTTTCTATAAATTTTCATGTCTCTTCGGAATCCAACCCGCATTTCCAGGTACCTATGTATTCAGCGGACATTACTATCGAGACTGTTGCTGAAAATAAATCTTATTTTTCACACTTTTTTTATGGTTTATATGCATCTTAAAACTTAACCGAATGTTGTTACTCTTTTCGATTAGATTTGTGGTGCTCAACAGATTTAATCAAATATTGGATAAAATTAACAGTTTATTGCTTAAAATATAAGTAACCTTAACTATCCTTTCTAATGTTTTGGATACATTGCGATTGTGGAGCCGAACGAAACATTAAAATAACTAGGTACAAAGACATTCTTATCTATGTTTAAAGGTTTTTAAAAGATTAGAAAATCCCGTATCCTTTGTCCCTTATATATTCCGTCAAAAAAGTGTCAGCATTTCCAATTTTACCAATAAACTTTTGCCAGCTCTGCTAAACAGTTTAAATTATTTTTATATTTAGTGTGTGAGACCTAATATATCAGAAATATAGTTCGAAGATAAACGTCATCACCTAGTGAGTTAATTTTATAATACAAAAATTGCACATTGTAACAAAATGTCCTTGAATTGCAACTCGGTAACGTTACAAGTAAAAAAGAACACATTATAGAAATATAAATCGCAAGAGACTAATAAAAAAATTAATTAAAATGGCGTAAAAGGACATAAATAAAATAAAATTTACTAAAAGTAATAAGTACACTTTTTATTGAAAAAATTAATGGAGATAAGTTTTCACAATTAGTTAGCTATTCCACAATAGAGCGATGAAATAAAATATTAGTAGGATTTATTGCTATAATGATATTATATATATATATATATATATATATATATATATATATATATATATATATATATATATATATATAAAATATTATCATCAGCAGATATAAAATATTATATCAGCTTAACACGTGTTTGTGTCTCACGTGTTTCTCTACTCATCAATGTGTCGACAGGTGAATTATATCGGGGCTTAGAACAAGATAATGTTGTTAGACAGGTTTGAAAATGTCAGGAAACTAATATGATAAAACATATGGTAAGATAATTTTCAATTATCATTGCAGGGCTACAATTTTTATTGGCTAAATAACATAAATGACATAATTGGCTAAAACATAAAAATGACAAATGCTCGATGACTATGCCTTTATAAACATTACATTGATTCAACCAGAAATATAATTTGCTCTAAACCGATAAATTTGTTATTAATAAATATATATTTTTTTAATAATTTTCAATTGTTGACCTCCTGTATTATATTTTTATCTTTAATTAATTTGGCTTGATATCAATTAAAATCAAATAGAAAGAACTAATAAATTTATTTTTTAATTGACCTCAAGAAAATTTATTAAAGATAAAAATATAATATGGAAGGTCAACAATTGAAAATAATTAAGAAAAAATACTACATGCCTTTAAAAAAGTGGTTTATAAAATAAGTAGAAAACTATTATGTTTTTTTTTAATTTACCTCAAGGCAAATTAATTAAAGACAATTTTATATAAATATATATATATATATATATATATATATATATATATATATATATATATATAAGTTATGCGACGGCGAACAAATTGAATTTAAAAAAAGGAAAAGGACTGAGAAATAACTATCACGACTTCTGTAACAAGACTCTTTATTCATAAAAGTAATCCTCCTTATATACAATCGGAATGTTGTTTACATTCCAGGATGGTATTAAGGTTGATACTGCCACGCTCCGGTCTTTAACTCCCCCCCACCAGTTTACGGGGATCTCCGTAAACTCTATATTCAACCCTAACTTGTTAATCTCCTCACCTCACAGAGCGGTGCGGCCAGTCAATCTTAATACCTTACATCTGATCTTTTAATAAAACAACCAACAAAAAGAAAACAACTCAAAAGTCTTTCTGCAGCATGTACAATAAACAAAAAGAAAATCACTATCACTGTTATCAATTATCACTATCTTATACGTAAGGCTCACAATTCTTCCTATTTATTATTACAAAAACAAAACAACAAAAAAAAAAACAAAAAAAAAACCAACTCTTCTATTTACACACAACTTATTCACAGAAATTAAAACAAAGGGTTCTTACAGCTACACTTGCACTAAAAAAAAACTTTCTTATGCTCTGGTACAATTACAATTGTGTTATGGTTACAAAAAAAATCCGTGTGCAGAGACGGGGGTCCTCCCGTTCACACTGGTTTTTCGGGTTCTACCAAAGGGAGTTTCAATTGTTCAATGTGAACCGTTCGTCTCTTTCTGGGTTCTTTGACGCTCTCAATGGTTACTATGTTGTGTTCCCTTATAACTATAACCCTAAACGGGCCCTCATACCGCGTCAATTCTTTCCCTCTGTTAGACCCCATTCTCCGGTACACGATTGTCCCTATCCGTATCTCTCCCATCCTGTCTCGTACCTTTAGGTTCTCTCTCTCTACCCTCTTCCGTTTCTCCCGTTCTATTTTCCCCCGTACTTTCTCCCAAACCTTCGCTATCTCTAACCTATTACTAACGATTACCTCCGCCGTTTCTTCATCCGCGGCCGTATTCCCGCAATCACGTCTCCACCCTCGCACTCCGAACAAAACTTCGATGGGTGAATACCCTGTGTTCGAGTGTATTGAATGGTTATATGCAGCTACGGCTTTTCTCATAGCTATATCTGCTTCATCTCCCTGTTCTCCCTAATACACACGTAGATGGTCACTCAGGGTACTATGCAATCGCTCGATATTTCCCCTGCTCTTGGGATGGCCCGGAGTGTTGAGATGCCACGCTATATCCAATCTTTTCGCTTCCTCTCTAATAGCGACGCTATCAAATTCCCTACCTCCGTCGGATGAAATTCTGTCGGGCACCCCGTAAAACTGAACCCATGTTTGTAAGGCCTCCAACACTGCTTCCGAAGATCTGTCGCATACCTTATACGCCATTGCTACCTTGCTGAAGAGATCTATCATGGTGACCCATTTGAATCCCCTCCACGTGAACGTGTCGACCTGCAGCTCTTTTAATGGCGTGTATCCTGTCGGTGTCTCTTCTTGTCTCCCTCTTGGAGGATGCCGGTCGTACTTCGTGCGCATACAAACTTCACACGCCCCTATAGTTTCCTTGATGGTCTTCTTCATCCCATGCCAAAAATATTTCCTCCGCAATGCTTGTAGCGTCTCGTGCACCCCCCGATGGTTTGTTTTTCCCTGATGATACGCTAACGTCACTTCCTTTTGTTGCTCTACGTCCATTATCGTTTCTACCATGTATTTGCATCGGATAAACGTTCTATCCACGCCAATTCGTTCGGCTCTCCAAATTCTTTTAATTTTTTCCCATATCGAGGCATTTCCTACATAGAGATGATGGGTTTTTCCCGGTTCTGACGCGTCCCTTAGTGCCCTACAAATTTCGTCTTCTCGCGCTCCTGGTTGTGACCAGATCGTATTAATTTTATTCCTCCCATATTTGCTATATGCTATTTTCATCATGCCCGAGGTCCTCGTCTTCCAGATCACCTGACGCCGTTTGTCGTTAATGATTTCCTCGACTTCTTCCATTTCTACCGGCCTCTCTTCCGCAGGGCTCTCTTCTTCTGGGGACTCCTCTCCTCCCTCCGTCTCTGCCGTGCCGAGGTCACCCTCTTCGCCTGGCGTCCATTCTCTCAGAAATTGCCGTACGTTTCTTGATGTTTCGCCGCTATCTTCTTCGATGGCGTTGACCATGATGGCTCTTGACAACCAGTCTGCCACTATATTTTCCTTCCCCGGCTTATAACAAATTTCCATGTTGTATTGTCCCAGGAACTCCTTCCATCTCGCGACTCTCGCCGAGGATTCCTTTAGCCTTCCTACCCATTGAAGCGGTCTGTGGTCGGTGTGGACGCGGAACTTTCTTCCAAAAACGTATGGTCTAAAATGGTCAATAGCCCATACTATCCCTAGTAGCTCTCTCTCCAAGGCGCTATACCTTGTCTCCGCGTCGGTTAGACGCCTGCTAGCGTATGCTATGGGACGCTCTCCTCCCACACCCTCCTGAGATAAAACGGCTCCTAGCGCATATTCGCTGGCGTCCGTGGTAACGGTGAATTGTTTGGTGAAATCCGGAAACGCCAATACCGGCTGCTCTTGCAATTTCTCCATGCATTTTCGGATATTATCCTCCATCACCGGTGTCACGGTTAGTTTGGCCCCTTTCTTTAGTAAATTATTAAGCGGCACCAAATATTCCGCCATTTCGGGTACAAATCTCCTATAGTAATTTAGCGTTCCCAGGAGTCTGCGGATCCCTTTTACATCTCGCGGCACCGTCATCCTCCTAATCGCTTCTACCTTCGCCGCGTCGGGCTTTACCCCTTCCCCGGAAATGGTATGGCCTAGAAAATTAATCTGTCCCTGTCCCAACGTCGATTTTTCCCTGGACAGTTTTAACCCGAATTGCCGCACCCTCTCGAATACACTTCTCAAATGTTGTATGTGCTCGGCCTCGGTTTTGCTGAAAACCAGTAAATCGTCCATATAGACTTGACACACCCCCTCATCTATGCCTCTCAAGAATTCATCCATCAATCTCTGGAAGGTGATTGGGGCGTTTTTTAATCCGAACGGCATTCGGGTAAATTCGTAATGCCCCCTTTCAAAAGTAAACGCTGTTTTGTGTTGGTCCTGTGGGTGCATCCTTATTTGGTGGTATCCCGCTTTGAGATCTAGAGTGCTAAAAATCATCGCCCCACTAAGCCTGTCCAAAATGTCCTCAAACCTGGGGATAGGGTATTTTTCGTCCACTGTATTTTCGTTTAATCGTCTATAGTCTATGACTACCCTATATTTCTCTTTATTTTCTCCTGGCGCGCTCTTTTTCCTTACTGCCCACAGTGGACTATTGTACGGTGACGTGCTATTAACGATAATTCCCTGTTTCTTCAGGCTCTCTAGTTCTTCTCTAATATGCTGTCTCAGAGCCTGCGGATACCTCCTTTCTTTCACATAAGACACTCTGTCTTGCTTTAACGGGATCTCATGGACCGTCCTCCCTGTCACTCCTAACGTACTGCCCTCCTTAAAGAATATATCCCCAAACTCTTTCTGTACCGTTTCTCTCCAGTCTTCGACCCTATTAACCGCTCCTATTCGTGCTTTCTTATCCTTTGCAATCCCCCGGCATTTATATGTCGTTTCTCCTAACCTAATACTCCACTTCCCTTTACTATTCTTTACTCGTGCGCCTGCCTGCCCCAATAGATCGCACCCCGCTATTGCCTGGTACTCCCGAGTCATTTCCCCCACTATGTGCACTCTTATCTTTCCCTTTTTTGCCACCCACCGGTTTAGACCGATTACCGCCTCTCCTTCTACCTTGCACGGCCCTCCCAGTGTGATTAATTTACACCCGCATTTCTGAACACGGAGTGCCCCTTCTCTGCCACACAGTTTTTCCAGTGCATCTCGGGTCATAACAGTGTTTGAGCTCCCTGTGTCCACCAGGCATCTCACTCCCCCTTTCAACTTAATAATTGGCAACCAGCATGACTTACCTCTGATGTTGTTGCATGTCGCTGTGCGGTCGCCTCTCTGCGGGCACTCCCCTCAGATTCCTGCTGGCTTCCTCCTCTCCGCTACCGCTCGTCGTCGCTCACCCCATTGACGGCTCCTGCCTCCGCTGCTCCCTGGTTCCTCGTCATCTGTCTCCGAAGTTCCCGACGTCTCCGTCGCCTCTTCCGAAGTTCCACTCCTCTGGAATGGACCCGCCTTCCTCCGCACCTTCTGGGTGTTGACCTCCATCGGCTCTGCCCGTGGTGTTTCTCTCCTCCGGTAAATGTATGGGCATTGCCTCGCAACGTGCCCTTCTGTGCCGCACTCGAAGCATCTAGTGCGCGGGCACTGGGCCACTAGATGTCCGGGCCTCCCACAGCCATGGCACTTCCTCTCTTCTTTTCGAGGGCCATTCCTCGCTTTCGGTTGTCCCGACCTTCTCTCGCCTGCCGAGGGTCTTTCTCTGCTCGTATACGCGGGTTCTTTCCTCCTCCAGCCCATTGGTGTGGTTTTGGGGCGTCTATCGGTCACTCTGCTCCACCCCGTTTCTTCCACCTCCATCCTGGTTTCTTCTTCCCTTGCGCTCGAGTCGATCATCTCCTGGGCGCATTCGATGAATGAGCGATCTCTCGGCAAGCCTTCCCTCTTTCCCGTCTCTTTCGCTAATTGGACCTTGAGGATGGTCGCCAAGAATGCCATCCTGCCTTGTACCTCGCCTATGCTCAAGGTTTCACGCATTTTTTCCGTGATCTGATTGAATCGTGCTAGCAGCGCTCCTGCGTACTGTCCGCTCGTCTGTCGAGGAGAACGCCTCTCTCTAAACATTTGATAGATGTCCTCTTCCGGGGTCCACCTGCCACCACCGAAAGCTTTCTTCAGCCTCTCCTTAATTACCGGCCACGGTGTCTCCTCATCTGCTTGGATTAAATTTAGCACGTTCCTTTTTACTCTGCACACCAGAGCTGCCTTCAGTGCTTCGGCATCCCCAGCGTTAACCAGATTTTCCGAGGTCTTGGCTTGTATCCTCTCCATAAGGCGATCACCACCCTTCAAAAAATGGTTTAACTCGCCAATTTCGCCGCCGAAGCGCTCCAGATCAGAAATCGCCCTCCGGAGGTCCTGCGATGTCGCTGTCCTTAGCTTCATCCACTCCAGAGCGTTGGCATGAGCTTCCGCCATGGTTTCTCGTGGTAGTGAAGGTAAGTCAGGTACATTAAGCACTGCCGGTCTTACTATGCCTTCTGATGCCATCTCGATTTTTCTTCGTCTTCGCCTGGTTCGAAAAGTAGCAGAAGAAAAACGAGGACGGGATAAAAAAAATCTCCAAAAAAGCAAAAAAAAGAAAAGAAAAAGGTCTCGCGTTACGGCTCCCGGGTTTCGGCACCAGTTATGCGACGGCGAACAAATTGAATTAAAAAAAAGGAAAAGGACTGAGAAATAACTATCACGACTTCTGTAACAAGACTCTTTATTCATAAAAGTAATCCTCCTTATATACAATCGGAATGTTGTTTACATTCCAGGATGGTATTAAGGTTGATACTGCCACGCTCCGGTCTTTAACTTATATACACATATATATATATATATATATATATATATATATATATATATATATATATATATATATATATATATATATATATATATATATGCGCGAGACGGCGAGCGCCGCAGAAGTGGAATTCAAAATGACCTTTGTATCCACCTTACTGAAAATACAGTTGGCGAGAGAAATAGGAAAGAAAGAAGGGCTACCCTGGGAGAAAAATTTTATCGAATGCGCCCAGGAAATGATGGATGCTAGTGCAAGGGATGAGGAAGCACGGCCAGAGCCAGAAGAGATGGGATGGAATCGAGTCTCGTATCGAAGACCAAGGCCCGCACCGGCAGTCTGGAGGAAGAAGGAGACGGAGGTCCATAGGAGGGATAGGACAGGAGGTGACAGACAGAGGCCAGGCATGAGAAAACGAGGTGAGCAGAGCAGAAGGGAGGAACGGCGATGCCATGGTTGCGGGAAGCCGGGGCACCTGGTTGCTCAGTGCCCTCGCACGGAGTGCTTTGAGTGCGGCACAGAAGGACATATTGCCAGGCATTGTCCCTATATGTACTCTCGCAGGGAGAAGCAGAGGGTGGAACCTATGGAGGTGAACGCCCAGAGAATTTTGCGAAGACATAGGGCGACCCCGGTGTCGACAGAGACGTCAGAAACAGACGAAGAAGGACCGGCGACCAGCGAAGGCGAAGGAGACAGGAGTAGTCGCAGGAGTGGACGACTACGGGTGAAGACTGGGAGGAAGCAGCTGGCGGAGGACTGAGGGGAGTGTCGGCAGAGAGGCGACCGCACAATAGTGAACTGCAGTGTGAGAGGAGGACGCGGCGGTTTGCCTATTATCCAGGTGGAGCGAGGAGTCAGGTGCCTTGTGGATACTGGGAGCTCCGGCACAATCCTGAGTCGGAAGGCGGTGGAGAAGTTGGCGGTGCGAAAAGGGACACTCCAGGTACAGGTATGTTCATGTAAATTGACTACTCTGGGTGTCCCTTGTATAGTAGAGGGGGAGGTGATGGTAGAACTGGGGACATGGTTTAAAACAGGGACCAAATTTAGAGTTCACGTGGTGGAGAGTATGTTGCGCGGGTACGAAGGGATAATCGGATGTGACATTTTAAATCGATTAGGAACTCGGGTGCGAAATAAGAATGGTAAATGGTCCATTAAGATAGGGGGTAAGACATACAAGTGTTACGGGAGGGTGAGAGACGCGATGGTTTGTGTTGGCGCGGTGAACCAGGCGGAGGATTGGAGGGTACGAATCCGGCGGGACTTTAACGACATTTTTCACAAGGAGGGCGAGCGGTTAGGCGCGACTGGAGAAACCGTTCACGAAATACCGTTAAAGGAAGAGCGTGTGACGTATGTGAAAGAAAGGCGATACCCGCAGGCGTTGAGGCAGCACGTAAGGGAGGAGATAAGAAGTCTTAAAGAACAAGGTATCATTGTGGACAGCACATCACCGTACAATAGTCCACTTTGGGCGGTGAGGAAAAAGAGCGCACCCGGGGAAGAGAAGTATAGGGTTGTGATCGATTATAGGAGGTTGAATGAAAACACGGTAGATGAGAAGTACCCCACCCCGCGATTCGAGGACATCATAGATAGGTTGAGCGGGGCAACAGTGTTCAGCACCCTAGATTTAAAGGCGGGATACCATCAGATCAAGATGCAACCGAGAGATCAGTCCAAGACGGCGTTTACATTCGAAAGAGGACATTATCAGTTTACTAGAATGCCGTTCGGACTCAAAAACGCGCCCATTACCTTTCAGAAATTAATGGATGAGTTCCTCCGAGGGGTGGATGAAGATGTGTGTCAAGTCTATATGGACGATCTTTTGGTATTTAGCAAGACTGAGAAGCAGCATAAAGAGGATCTCAAGAGTGTGTTCAATAGGATACGGGAATTCGGCCTGAAGCTCTCCGCTGAAAAGACTGCTAGGAAAAGGGGAGATTACTTTCTTGGGACACACCATTACGAAGGAGGGAGTTAAACCTGATAAGAGCAAGGTGGACGCAATTTCCAGGATGGCGGTACCGAGAGACGTAAAGGGGATACGTCGTCTGTTAGGCTCATTGAATTATTACCGACGTTTTGTCCCAGAAATGGCGGAATATCTGGTCCCTATCAATAACCTATTGAAAAAAGGACAGAAAATTTTTGTTACCCCAGAGATGGAGAATAACATCCGCAAATGTATGGCGCGGCTGCAAGAGGAACCAGTGCTTGCCTTCCCGGACTTTGAGAAGCCCTTTATGCTCACGACAGATGCCAGCGAGTACGCACTGGGAGCGGTTTTGTCACAAGATGGGGAAAAAGGAGATCGTCCCGTTGCTTATGCTAGTCGGCGTCTCACGGAAGCCGAGACCAGATATAGTGCACTAGAGCGTGAACTTTTAGGAATAGTGTGGGCAATAGACCATTTCCGGCCCTATGTATTTGGAAGAAAGTTCACGGTGCATACAGACCACAGACCCCTGCAGTGGGTGGGCAAGATGAAGGAATCATCCGCTCGAATCACTAGGTGGAAGGAGTTTTTGGGACAGTACAACCTGGAAATCAAGTACAAACCCGGGAAAGAGAATGTGGTAGCCGATTGGCTGTCCCGGGCCATAATGGTAAACGCGGTGGACGAGGCGGGAGAAGAATCGTCACGGGACATTAGACAGTTCCTACAGGAATGGACTCCGGAGGGAGAAGGGGAACAGAGTACTGGCAGTAGCGAGCAGGAGGATGAAAACCAGGCCGAAGAATCATCAGTGGGAGACAGGCCGACCGAGATGACGCAACTTGAGGAGATTATTAATGACAAGCGGCGCCAGGTCATTTGGAAAACCAGGACCTCGGGACTTCTCAAAATGGAGTTCTCCAAATATGGCAAGTGTGACATCATCACCATCTGGTCACAACCCGGAGTCAACGATGAGAATATTTGCCGAGTACTGAAAGATGCTTCCAAGCCGGGAAGAACATCCCACTTATATATAGAAAACGCCACCGTGTGGGAAAAAGTGCAGCGGTTATGGCGGTTAGAAATTGTCTGGAGAATTAACACCCCGGGACACCCTAAGAGTAGAGGAGTCATAGAAAGATTACATAGTACTCTTAGTGACCATCTGCGTATTTATCAGTTGGATAAAGGGTTAGAGCCGGATGAGGCGATGGAAAAGGCGATCGTGGCGTACAACGAGTCCATTCACTCAGTTACTGGATTTTCTCCCTTTGAAGTGATTTTCGGGCTCCGACAACGGCGGAGGGACATTAGAGCGACAACCGTTGAGGGCGAGTTAAGAGATCAGGTGCTTATGAATCGGATATCGATCGCGAAGTTACGGGAGAAAGTGAAGGATAGGTTAGAACGGGAGAAGCGTGGCGAGTGGCGAAAGAATATCTCAAGGTCAAAGACGCCATGGGGAGGATAAAAATTGGGACCGTCGTGTATAGACAACGGAGTTCCAACCGGGGGAAAGAATTGATTCGCTACGAAGGGCCATTCCGAGTGGTAGCAATTAGGGAACATAACCTTGTAACCATTGAACACATTAAAGATCACAGGAAACGTAGAAATGTTCATATCGAGCAACTTAAGCTTCCACTCGAGTAGTGTGACCGTTCGTAACGGCCTGGAGTGTCCTGGCCGTCATACAGAAGCATACATTTTGTTTTATTGTTTTTGTTATTATGAGTGTATATAGCTTGTGGACCTATGTTTTACTATATGAAGTATCTATTTTTTTTTCTTTCTTTTTTTTTCTTTCTTCTCTTTTCTGTATAGTGCGTATTAGTTCTATTGTTGTTTAAAACTTAAGTGTTGCAGTGAATCAAAAATCGAAAGTGAAAAAGAGAATTTTGGTTGTAATTTCATGTTATGTTTGTAAGGTCATTTTTTGGTTTGTTGTAAGTATTGTTCAGCATTATGTAAGGTGGCTGTTGTTGGCCTCCCGGCCTTTGGCATCCCTCTTCTCCAAGTTCCGAAATTTTCGAAACTGGTGGGGGGGAGTTAAGTCCTGGGGACCAACAATATCTACGTTAATCCTAAACAACGTTTATGTAAACAGGCCGAAGATATATATGTAGGATTACGAGAGCAATAAAGTTAGTTATAATTCTGAGTTCATTGCGTTCATTATTAAAACCTTTCCTTTTTTTTTTACTTTTTCGCTCAGTAAACTCTAAGTTATATATATATATATATATATATATATATATATATATATATATATATATATATATATATATATATAAAAGATATAAGGTATAAAATATATATATATATATATATATATATATATATATATATATATATATATATATATATATAAAAGATATAAGGTATAAAATATATATATATATATATATATATATATATATATATATATATATATATATATATATATATAAAAGATATAAGGTATAAAATATATATATATATATATATATATATATATATATATATATATATATATATATATATATATAAAATTGTCTTTAATTAATTTGCCTTGAAGTAAATTAAAAAAAAAAAAAACTTAATAGTTTTCTACTTATTTTATAAACCACTTTTTTAAAGGCATGTAGTATTTTTCTTAATTATGTTCAATTGTTGACCTTCCATATTATATTTTTATCTTTAATCAATTTTCTTGAGGTCAATTAAAAAATAAACTTATTAGTTCTTTCTATTTGATTTTAATTGATATCAAGCCAAATTGATTAAAGATAAAAATATAATATAGGAGGTCAACAATTGAAAATTATTAAAAAAATATATATTTATTAATAACAAATTTATCGGTTTAGAGAAAATTATATTTCTGGTTGAATCAATGTAATATTTATAAAGCCATCGAGCATTTGTCATTTTTATGTTTTAGCCAATTATGTCATTTATGTTATTTAGCCAATAAAAATTGTAGCCCTGCAATGATATTTGAAAATTATCTTACCATATGTTTTATCATATTAGTTTCCTGACATTTTCAAACCTGCCTAACAACATTACCTTGTTCTAAGCCCCGATATAATTCACCTGTCGACACATTTATGAGTAGAGAAACACATGAGACACAAACACGTGTTAAGCTGTTTAAACATATTTCATCGCTTGCATCTACTCTTGTTAAGCGTAGATGTAATTAGATGCTAAATTGCATCTGCTCATGTTGTGCTGGTTGCGTCTGTCAGAATGAAGACATTCCGTTTCTGTTGATTTGATCAATCTCAGATAAATATTTTCTATTATATTTAGTTCCCTAATGTAATTTTCGTTTTCTTTTATCGTCGCGTGCTCATATCCACGAATGGAATAACCGCTACTGATTCCAATTCTTTCTTTATGCTGTTTAGACTGTTGTAATTTGAGCTCCTGCTTCATAAATGTGGACTGTGTCTAGTTTATATTAGAAAATAATATAAAATAACATAATTTTGACAACTATTCTTTAAAGGTTCAATTAAATTCGACAAGGAAGGTCGACATTCCGAGAAAGCATTATGTCCTGAGCCCTGTAGATACCGGAGAATGTCTTTTATATTTGGGACAGAAAGCAATAACAGAAGTTAGGACGGCTTTATCACTTTCCTACAACGACTTAAGGGAACAACGATTGTTTCTGTGAGAGCTATTGAGGATGGCGTGTATTTCATTCCTGAAATATTATTTTACAGCGGATTTGAGATTTATTAATATTACACTTTTTTATTATTAGGCTTTTTTTAATGGGCTCGAATATAGCCTGTTCTTCACTTTTATTTCGTGACTGGTCATAGAAATAAATATCGAACTTCGCTGTATATAAAATGTTATTAACATCTTTCTGTTATTGTAGGAGTATGTGCACCAAGGATCTGATTTCACTTACAAATCAAAGAAAATGAATTGAATTCGTGGGTCATTATAAGTAGTTTTAACTGACGTTTCCCTCATGCTCTCCGTCTTCGTCCAAATATAATATGAATATCATACTTCTGTGATATTCACATCTGCATTTATAATACCTACTATAAGACAGAGAGAATGGGATTATCAATACATTATTATTATATGTGTATTATTGTAGGCAATTATAGATTATAATTATTATAGGTGTGAATATCATACTAATGTGAAATCACAAGTGAGCCCCGTCACAGGTATGACATTTCAATACAATATCAATAATATTTAAGCATTCACGACCTTCAATTAAATTAAAAGTCAACACGACCTTAAAATGTATCCAAGATACAGAAGAATGATCAAAGACAAGTAATAGAATGGTTTTAAAATAGCCTAGTTAAGGTTTAAATAATACCATATGAAAGAAATTGATAAATGGATTTGTTAGAATTTAATGGCGTGGCAATATAATTTTATTTAATTATTGTGGATTTCATATTTTGGTTTATTATTTTCAATAATGAAACTTTGTAATCGACAAAAAAAAAAAGTAGCATCCTTTAAATTTGAGGTGTTACTTTTCAAAATACGTATAATTAAAAAAGTGGATAAAAAAGATCCGTCTGCCTGCAGTCCGCAGATTTTCTCCAATACTGATAGGCCAATTTTTTTTTTATTTTTTTTTTTTTATACTTTTGCTCCAAAGTTACAGGTCACCCAAGGATGATTCTCTGAATTCGACATTACCATCAGCCGTTTTGTCCCAACATGGCAGCTGATTATAAATTTTATGGAGGAGTCATATTAAGTATTTTGAAATCTTAATACCGAAAGCTAAAAAAAATAAATCATTTTAAATAAGTTTTTTATTTTTGAATTTTTTAATTTATATATATATATATATATATATATATATATATATATATATATATATATATATATATATGTTCTCCTGACTTTTTGCTTTATGCAAAAACTCCTCATGGGTATTAGTAGTCCAGATTATTTATTGTTTTAAGCATCTGATTGTGGTTGTGAACAATGAGGAACTGGAAGCAGTCGCATTAATGTGTGGCAAAAGAATAGTTGGTGCCCTTGACAACAGAACAGTCTAAATTTCGGACGGAAGTTGTTATCATAAGTTTGTTAAAGACAAGGAATGAAATATTCTACGACGGAATGACCAAATCATCGAAAGATGGAGGGAATATTTCCAGACATTACTGGAGGAGAGTAGCCAAGTATTTGATATCGATGACGATGAACAAGAAGAAGCGCTGTTGAGCAAATAAGTGGGAAAATCTACAAAGAGTTACTGGATATCAACATGCGCATAACATTCATATATTCTGCAAAATAGAAAGTGATGATCGGAAAGAAGATAAAGATTAAGCGTATAATTAGGGTTGACGACAAACACCTTCAACAAGTCGACAGTTCTAAGTACCTAGGAGCACACATACATGAAAACGGGTTTGTAGATATGGATATAACGGAAAGAATCGGCAGGATGTTTGCAGGTGATAAAAGAGGAACAGGAGAGAGGTAGAAGAAGACAAGTGACGGTATTAAAAACTACCTTTCTTCCCATCCTAATGCACTCTTCCGAATGATGGACTCAAAGGAAGAATCAATCAAAAAAAGCATCAGAAATGCGATTCTTCCGAAATATTGAAGGGAAGATGCAGAGTTCGTAACATACCGTATGGATTATCAAAGAGAATCTGGAATTGACCAAGCGCGCTGAGGCGCTTGCATTAGTTAATTAAAGTTAAGCAATCTGAAGCGCGGTTAGTACTTGGATGGGTGACTACCCGAATCGGGTGACCAGTTACCGGAGAAAGCCACGAAACCCGGAATCATCCCCCTACTGGTATGTGAGGTCTGTCAGCCTACTGAAGGTACCATACACAGACTGTTTATAGGAGTGACGACCTAAATTGTGAATCGCGTTGTGATTTTCCAGGATGTCAAATAGCCGCCCGGAGATTTGATAGATGGACGGTCTGCTTCGGGGAATGAAATATAGGTCCTCGAACGCCTGCTGACCTCGAGCAGCCATAATCTATGGATCTAGACTGATTAGTTATTGTCCTGGAACCCAAGTGAGTAGGTGTCCACTGCCGAATTGGCTCCAATGAGACTGGTTTGGAGCTGTGGGTAGCCAGCTGGTGCACCATGGAAATCTTGGCTCCCAGCAACCTGAGGTTGGGTGACTCTCTGTCTGTGCTACCGCCTGCGAAAAAATGCCTGTAAGAAGCCACAACATGCCTGTAAGAACACGCGCGGCCAAAGTTCTTCATGGTCCAAAGTTCCAAAAAGCAAAAAAAAAATATTTATACAAACATATTTTCACTGTTTGATTTCATTTTTTTGTTTTATTTCATTGACGTGGATGTGCTATTTCTTTGCTAATGAAGACCAACATTGATTAATTTTATTTATTAGCTTATTAATCTTTTAATTCTTCGAAAAAGAGAGTAATATCACAGACCGAACAGAATATGTTTCCTAGTTGAAATTAATAGTTTTTTTTTTGGAGCATCTATTTTCTTGGTTAGAGAATATACCAAATCGATTCCTATTAATTTAATTTAATGTTTTTTTTTTCAAATTAAATTAATAAAAACTTGTAAGGTATTCGTCCGGTTGTAAATTCTGTACCTATTTTGTTCTTTTTTATAATATTAATACTAAGAATTATATTTCCCTCTCAGTTGGGTTAAATTTAAAACAGCCTCCTATATGAGGAGGAAGCCAGGAAAACCAAGATACTTCATCACCCACCACTAACAAGATTTGGGAAAATAATGTTATATTTTAGAGCCCAGTTTGTTATCGAGGTCTTTTACATAACGACACTCTAGGGGCTGTGTCTGCCTCAGTGATAATCTTTGCAATTTTTTCTTAGGCTTTTCAGAAACTTAAAACACTTTGCGACTTTCGAAAGACTTTATCTTTTGAAGATAACAGAATATAACTCTATACTCTAGTTGATGTATACTTGCGGATTTATATCTGTAACAATGCTTAACATAGAAAATATATTACCTATTTATGTTATAATTTCCTATGAAGGTACGTTATCAGTTTAACTTTCATTGAATTAATTGATATTAATACACATGCACCCAGTAACGCCATAGCTACCACTAATTGTCCTACTACTACTAATTGGTTTGTTTGGTTTTAATGTTTATTGGTTTATTCAGTCATATTTTAATTGATTTGTTATGTTATGTTATTCTTTATAGTTATTACCTAAATATAAAGCGAATTGTGATGTTAAAATTCATAATGTTTTGTTCATTCATAATGTATTTAATGTTTTGGATTAATAAGTTACAAACTATTTAAAATTTAAACTAGATGAAGAAGGTCTGGACTTCAGCGAAGAATAACATACAGAAACAGTAAAGGCAACTAACTATATCTTATGAATAGTGGTGACTCTTTATTTATCCCGGCGTTTATTATGACATTTAATAAAAAGTTATTTTATGAGGCGTCAGATAAATAGTTACCACTATTTTATAAGGCATTCAATGAATAGTTATAGTGATAACTATTTATTCTTATATTCTTATATTTATTCTTCCGCGATTTCCCACTCTAATTGAACAATTTTATTATTTGTTTTAAGTGTTAAATATTTTTTTTCCTTCCCCATCTGTAAGCTGAACAAGTCTGCTACACGAGAATAAGATATGAGCTAAGCGGATTCTTCTGCTTAAAATGTTAAAAACGTCGAATTCCAATGCTTTATAAAGTGACATAGACATGTGGTCATGGTACACGAAGAAGAAATCTCTGGGAAACTTGTGACCAACTGAAAGAAAACGACGTATAATAACGGAATGAGACCTCCAGAAACAAGAGCTCGTGTGCCTGTGTGTATGTCAATAGAAGGACGTTGCGGCGCCGTGTCGTTTTTGACATACTGCTATATTCGGAAACTAGTAACCAAATTCAAGATCACTTTTTGAGCCACCGATTAATAGTTTAATAGGCGTACAAGGAATTCATGGGGTGTCCACATCAGATATTTTTTCGTGGAAACCCAACTTCCGTTGAACATTACTTTGTTATCTTTGTATACTTCTTAATTCTGTCATCTCCGATGTCTGGGAGTACTCCTTCGTCTTCAGGATACCCTTATTCTACAATCCATCATAAAAAAAAAACAAGGAATAAATTTCCCAACACAGTTTTTCGTTGCATATTACAATTCTAAACCTTCATAACAATCATTGCTATATTTTTTTTCGCTTACAGATATTTAAAATGTCTACAATATTTACGGTTAGTAATCATGAATTTGATGTTGATGTTCCTAAAATATTGGAAAATGAAGAAAATAAATAGAAAAATATAGAACATAACAACAAACATTAATTATGGAGTTAATTTTAAGGCAGATGAAGTAAACTTAAAAAGTCATTATCCAAACATAATAAATAAACTAAATAAAAATTAATTAAAAGAATTACGGCCATGTTCCCTGAAAGTATTACTTTTTTCCACGAAGTATTTTTGCAAACCAAAAATATTGTACTTTTTTTAGTTGTGTCATGGACCACTGAAAATGATAAATTTGGATCATTCAACCAATCCTCGTCATCTAGAACTAATTTTATAATTGGTTTCATGCCACGACATCTTATAATAGAACTTTCGTAATTTTTATCTTGGAAGCAACAATATTTGCGGTGTCGAAGTTTCTAAAACTCCCTGAGATCACTGTCGTTTTCTGTGGTGGACAAACTATTGGTTATTTCCTCATAGAAAAGCTTGGTTCTGTTTGGAACGTACTGCATGATTTTTCTAACACACCCTCTACCTTCTTCTCATTTTATGGAACCAGATGGATAAGTATATGCTGCCGGAAATTCAAATGCGGTATTCTTAAACAGACGAAAATTATGATGAATGTCTTCTGCTGAGGCAACTAGGACTCAGCATCATTGGGCAAATTATAGGTAACAGCATCATTTCTCAAATCGGGGGACCAAAAATTGGACTATGTTTGCTCTGTGTCTGGAGCATCTGTCTATACAGGCTCGCAGGTTCCAACGAACATGTGTTTTTTTAAAAATAATATGCTGATCACCGACCACTGTAATCCACAATGAATCGCGGATCTCCATCAATGTAAATTTCCGGTAATTACTACTATAAATTACTGTATGTATATCAGTGACCTCATGAAGAGAAACAATTCTGTCCGTCTTCCTCAGTTTTCTTTTAAAGATTGAGAATTCCATATGAGAAGGCAAATAGAGCGCCGGCTCGCTCCTTTTCAAACGGCAGTACTCCGGAGATCGGCCCTTTAAACATGCAGCGCTCTGAAACAGCTAAGTTCAGACCGCTCTTTAAAACCCTAAAACTTCCATAAAATGTCCCTTTCTGCACATGACGAAGCGGTACATCGAACAAAACCTGATAATACTCCCAAAAAATGGACCTTTTAACATTTAAAGATTCAATTAGAAATATTAAGATATGTTATTCTTGATCTCCGGCCCGATCATTTCTCTTTGATTTGCCATATAGTCAGTCATCAATACATAATATTTACAATTTTATTTATTAATTTATTTAAATCGAGTCTTCGGTGGCATACCATGAAGGACTTAAATCAGAAGCGGCGCAGATTTTTAATTTGGCCTAAGGATCGACTTTTCGATCGAGTTTAATAACTTGTAGGATAGTCCTTCCCTCCTGCCGTAGCTTGGTGCACAAGGGCTTTAACTCCAAAACCAAACTGTTACATTTTATTGCTTCATCTCTTTTGTGATGTATTATAAACTGAACTGCAGATTAGTTAAAGTTTATGTTTTTGCATTGGTCAAAAGAAGCGTATTGCCCAAGCCGTCCACCCTTGAACGCCGCTAGCACATGCTGAAGGGGTGAGCTTGTTGGGGTGCCACGTCATCTCATCTCTTAGTCAACCCTTTGAACTTATTGATCTCTATAATCTTTGCACGCAGATTTAATGTCCGCTGGGAATTTGATGAGCTAACAGATGTATACGCTAAACGTTTGGTACTAAAATATTGATCATTATCTTGTCAGATATGTAACAACAAATTATAATTCTTCAATTATTTAAATTATTAGTAGTATAATAATTAATCGAAAAAATAGGAATCTAACCGGGTTTATTTCCGGTCCTCAGAGTCCACAAAAACTCCATCCATCCATTCCATCGTCCATTTTTAAAAACCGTTCTTTCACTATATTGGTTGACCGTATTTTATAAATCTTTATGGGTGTGAAGCCGATAGTTGGACAGTGTGAGGAATGCAAAATGTTTTCAATAATCAATCCAAATTATCCAGCAAGCCTTAAGCTTTGGTTTGTAGATCAACTGCATCTTTTATAGGTCGATTCGGAAGTGAGATATTAAAAAAAAAATATCAGAAATTAATTTAAACAAATAATAAGTTATTTAAATCATGATATAATAATGATGGGACATCAATGTTTTCAAACTAGTCTCAATGAATTGCCTGATGTCCGAAGACAATGTTTATTGACTTTTAATAACATACTGTTTTTTTATGATGATTTTTTTTTTCATTTTTTGTGTTTGCCTTAATCAAATAGAAATAATTTTAAATAGTCTATCTACAGTCGAATTTGTATATCGGACTTTTTATTTATTTATTTTTTTAATATTAATCTGTTCAGAAACTTTTTTCGCCAATTAATTATTAATGCAACTACTTAATATTGTAATTTGTGAGATAACCTGGTAATTTAGTAGCTTAAGTCATTCCATTCTCAACACTGAAATACTCTCCTACTTTTTCTTCCTATTTTACTCTAATACTGTTCCTTTCCAATAGTTTCATGATTACTTATAAATTATTTTACGAGCAATCGATACATACATAATCCATTAATTCGGACGAAATTTGTTTATAAAGTTAATTGTATATTGTCTTTCATATATTTTTCAATTTTGAAATATAAAAAAAAATGAAAATTAAAAAGTACTTGAGCAGCTATACACATATAAATGTTCTGTTATTTAGCATTATCATACCGCTATATAAAAGCATATTAATTTTATTTCCATCTTGTATTAAATTCTCTTCATTCAAGCCCCTCTTTCTCTACATAAAAATATTACCCCTCTTAGCCGGGCCATCTAAAATTTATTTTTAATCTTACTGGAATGTAAACGAAGCTGTTTCTTATGATTTCGCTGGAAATTTAGGCTAATAAGATGGGCTGTTTTATTCCGTATCTATATTTTTCGGCTGAAAGGCTTGAGCTAAAATGTGGCCACCAAAAAAACTCAGCATTAGGGTCAATCCATACCAAGTTGTCCAGGTTTAATTAATTTGGTCACCATTTTTAATTTTAAAAATATTTTTCATCTTGGTTAACGCTCAAATTAAAAAAAAAAATCCGTTTTTAAATCATTGTTCTCTATGAGAAGGAGTCCTATAAACAACTTATCTCTTTGTGTGGCGGGTGGGTCTCTCATATTAGGTCAAACAGAATAATTATCAATCTTACTAAATTTCTTATTGGTTTTTATGATTTTTTTTAAATTTGATATTTTTCCATTTTTTTCAAAATTTTAGCTTTAATATATCCGATGAGATCGGAGTCAAAAATCTGAAATTCTCCTAATTTTCGGTGTTTTAGAAGAGGTTTATGGCAAACAAAAACCTTACTTGTTTATATGCTTGGTGATTGCTCGAAAATATGGATAAACACGAAATAACTTATTAGTAGTACATTTAATGTATTCTTTTCCTAATCTGAACAAAATTCACCTTAAATTTAATGCTCAAATTTCAAATAATTTTTTCTAAGAGAAGTAGTACTATGAACAACTTATTTCTTTGTGTGGTTGGTAGGAAACTAATAGTAGGTCAAACAGAATAAAGTTTAATCCTACTAAATGCTTCCTTGGTTTTTTATGACTTTTGAAAATTTGAATATTTATTTTTTTTTCAAAATTTAAGTTTTAATATCTCCTGTGGAACTAGAGTTGAAAACCTGAAATTCACGAAAGTAGCAGTGAGGATTATGCTACATAAAAACTTAACTTTTTATTTGATTACTTAAAGTTTGAAGGTATGAGTATAGCAAGTAAGTTTTAATTGTACCATGGAATAACTGTTTTAATTATTAATATTCTTCAAACATAGTTCATTGGCACCCAATATTTGACCTATTCTGATTTTCAAATAATTTTCGAGGTCCTGAAGGTTACTTTCATATAAAAAGAAAAATATGGCATTGCTATACCAATTCAGATAACAATAATACATTTAATGCTATCAAATCAATTATGCCATCTTTAAAATTAAGGGCATATCTTATTTTTTTAATTTTGTAAGCATATTTTTTGCTGGATATATTAAATATTAATATTAATAAATAAAACAAAATATTCCATTGTCCAGTTAAAACTTATTTGCACTACTCAGATGTTATGTTAGCTTACCGCGTTCAATTTTTCAAAAATCATTAAAAAATCAACAATACATTTAGTAGGATCGATATTTATTCTCGTTGACCTACTTTCAAGAGCCTATCATCATCCATACAAAGCGATAAGTTGTTTATAGCACTCCTTCTCATAGAAAAAAAAATGCTTGAAACGGACATTTTTCAATTTGAGCGTTAAACTTCTGGTCAATTTTTTATCATATTAGATGTAGGAATACATTAAATGTACAACGAATAAATTATTTAACTTAAATCATTACCTTTGATTTTTCTAAGTCATGTACTTTTTGAAATATCGACGAAAACGCAAATGCTTGCATTTACTGAAATAGTCCGGTAAAACCGATGAAAAATGGCTGCCATTTATAAATGGTCAGAACACCAAGAAATTGCCTATCTGTCTTAATTCCTTGAAACATGGAGGAATCAAGATACAAAATTTTAAAATTAAAAATGGCCAAGCAACCAGCGTTGGACCACTTCCTATGTATTGGCCAATTAAAAGTAAACAAAAACAGAGTATATTCAAAATGTTTAAGTAAAATCAACGAAATGAGCTTCTGTTTAATGAAGTAATATGTAATTGTGGAGCAAAACATTGAAAATCAGGGCAGTTGGCTGCCTATGTGAGATCGATACGGAACACTGGCTCCTCAATCTAAAATAATTACTGGGACTGTTTGTTACTTCTGAGCCCCTCAACTGGGAAAAGCTCATATTGTACCCCATGTACCATACCGCACCCTGGACGCCTGATGTATATGGTTCTGGAAGTTTACAATCATGACCGGTAATCACGGGATTGATTATAGCCGCTCCTTACTTCCGGTCTAGATTCCTCCTGAGAGTGGATCTTGAGAAGAGTTACTCTGAGCTCCGCCTATAAATTTTCATTGAAACTAATCTATTCACTAAATTATTGATTTAATTTATTTTTGTTACCTATATCAGCTTCAAAAACATTGAAAGGTTATTTATAGAAGATTTATATAACATTCAACTTCCTTTTCTTTTTGGCTTTGAATATTTATTATTAATTCTATAAAGTCATATAGCAGAGGGAAGTCCCAATATTTTAAATCGAAATATTGTGTATACATGAAATCTATTTACTAAGGAATTATAATAAATGAAAAATAAATAAAGAACCTAGAAGAGGTATGCAACATCGCATTGTTATAAATATTATTAAGACACTCATTCAGCTTTTGTAAAGAAACGGGAACAATATGGCTCAAATATCATATTCTAGACTCTATATATATGCAGCTGATGTACTGAAGTCAAATCCTGATATCCAGGAATGGTGCTGAACCGATCAGTAGATAGCAAACGAGATGCGGGGCTATTCGCTCAGATAATTTTTTGGCCAGAGGACACATGGACGATGATCGCTAAAGACAAGATACATCACATAGAAGTTTGGCGCTACAAATCAGACCTTATGTTTTTTTATTTGTCTTGAAGTAAATATTTGCTCTGGGTGTGGCAGTAATAACGTCCTTAACTGTAGTAGTGCTTATTTTTTAAAATAAAATAATACTGAATTCAAAGGGATCTCTTTTTCAGTACTTAATTGTATTGATTACTCAAGTAATTCAATGAATTAATCTATTGATTAAATTTATTTTTTTTACCAAAATGTAGTTATTCTCTTCAAAAACATTGAAACTTTATTTTTATATGTGTAAGTTTAAGTATTAACTTCCTTTCTTTCCTGGCTTTGACTTAAGAAACATATATATAGGCTAAAAATTATAAATGAAATCGTTAGTATATAGATAGTACGATTGCTCTAGTTTTTCTATAACGGTTTAACTTCATTTCTTTTTTGCCTTTTATTTAAAAAATAGATATATTTTATTTCCACCATTCCTTGCCCTTCATCAATACGAGATTCGGAAGAAATAGCGATACGTTTGCCACCTCTGCAGATATACAATCTTCATCTTACAATTCTCATCCTTTCGTTCTCCATCCTTCGTTCTTCCATTCCATCTAAATTCATTTTTTTCATTGAAGGAGGCTTAAATGATTTGGCTACACTGCTTCCTTCCTGCCGTGCACGAAAGCTTCCTAGCCCGGATAGTTGTCTTTACTGACTAAAAGAGGAAAACGTTGAGATTTTATTCTTTTTGTGCACTTTTTTGTCTTTTTTTTTAGTCAGGAGTCTTTTATTTTTGGTTAACGATAACATTCTTATCGATTTTACTAAACCAGAAAATCTGTAAAGAACACAATTGCAGTGGCTTTATATACGATGAGCTTAAAACTCCTATATTATGTTAGGAAGACACGTTGCACTGGGTGATGAAAACAAGCGTTAGGTTTTTTAAGTTGATTCACGAACATTTTTGAAGGCCGACTTGAGAAAATATACTAAAAATTGCAAAGGATGTGCACTACTACAGAACGATTCTTTTTATCTGTCATTGAGAAAAAAAATAGTTGAAATTAATTAGATTTTAGATTAAATTATTTAATTTAATTAGAATTAGATAAAATTAGTTCAAATTAGCTAAAGTATGAGTAAGTATATGCATTTTTAAAGTACAATGGGAGAGAGTGGGACTGGTTGGCAACACTTTTCACGTTGATTTTTCATGCAACCTATGGTTGATGTGTGCAAATGCTCTTGGTCTCTTTGAATGCTATAGCAATGGGGCTATGTTATCATATTTTTTTCAGATCTTCACGATAAGTGCTGTGTTCTCAAGAGAACCTCAAAAAGGTTAAGGTATGCTAACCAACCTCCACCCTGGAGTTAGTTCGCATTGTTCAGAAAACCTCACAAGAACGACTGATTAAAAACTGGGAACATGGATTTGTTTTAGAAAACATTATAAAGGGACAATTATCAATGGTATAAAAATAAAACAAATTCAACTTCTGAACTTTTTTTTTTTACGCTTTAGATTGGCCATTTCTCCATCTTTAGTTTTAATTTTACAATATTTTTCTACTAGTCTTTTAATAGAAGTATTTTTATTTATTATTGTATAATATTATAATTGCATAATATTCACTATATCGTATCATATATTATTGTAAAATCACAGTAATATTCAGATTGCAAACTTTGGCTAACCAGCCCCGAACCGGACATCATAACAAAAATGGCTGCCAAGGTCCTGGAATGCAAAACTCGAGGAGTTTTGCACTTCAATAATCAAAATAGAAAAGAGAATAATATGCGACAAAGAATGAAAGAATTGCTTAGCAGACGAATTATAACGAAGAAAAATAAAAAAAAAATATTTATTAGCTTAAAAACAAACTTCTGTAATCCACTATTCCAAGGACGTTCGCACAACACTGAAAACTTTTAAATAACTACCTATTGTATTGGACGTCACATGGTAAGAAAGTGGTGTTCCGCTCTCTCCTACAGTTTTATTAAACTTTTTTTTTGCAATAAATACTAAATTTTAAGACTATGAGATCAAAAAGAGAATCATGTTTAGATATATTTTCTTTCTATACAGATATTACGAAGGATTTCAAATTTATTTAGTTATTCCTTCGATGAAATCAATACTAGACCGCTGGACTTCGGAAATAGTTCATTCATCTTTCGTCCGAAATACATAACACTTTAGTCCATTATGCAAACCACCATGGGAGTAGCAGCTGTATCCACCATCTTAATATTGCAGGGGTGCCACTACTGCCGCTATCTAAAAGGCAGTGCTATAGAGTCAGCAATGGATTGAGCCGTCAGCTGCTCAATGGTGATTCCGTTTGCCAGCCTTCATTAGATCAGCAAAATCGATTTGTTTAGTTAGTTATGCTGATTGAGGGTGGCGCTTTTGTTCGCACAAACAGTAATTAAAGATTCGAATTGAGTAGATGTGTTAATTAACTTACCTATGTATTTAATTTATTTTTTTTGTCTCAACAAGGGTAGGGTTAGCTAATCACCATAAATTTGATGTTTTTTTATTATATGCTCTATCTCAAGATTCAAAATAATTATAAAACGTTTCTCGCTTTTTCAGTGAAATTAGTGTCACACAGTCTTTCGAAGTGATGTAATGTTGAGTTATAAGGGACAGTTGTGTGATGTGCATACTGCACCAGATGTTTTTAATCTCGAACACCAAATCAATTGGCATTTTAAGCAATAATTTTTTAGTAAATTTATTTGTATTATGATTTTGTTGCGAACAATTTTTTCTAAAAATATTCTTTACTCCGGAGATACGTCAAGTATACCATACTGCATAACAAACAATCCAATACTCAAATTACACCGAACAGACTTTAATGCCGGGAGACAGACAGTTTATGATGAAGAAACATGGCCCCAACCGCCTCAAACCCGCTTCACAAATTTTTCAATTATGATTCATAATAATGCTATTATTATGGAGTTCAATGCGACCATATCAAAAATTATATTAAAATACTATGCAAAGCTTCTCAAATTTAGTATTTATAATTTATATATTGATTTAAATAACATACTAGATTTTGGTCTAAATTGGAAAACCGGAAGTGGTACTTTACTTGAAGGTCATATTAGACTTTCGTCAAAAAATAAATTAAAATATAATGTAAATTATCTAAAAATTGATAAATAGGATTTTTATATCGATATGAATGTATTTACTATATTTTGGTTAAAATTGGTGAGCCGAAAAGGATACTTTACTTGAAAGTCATTATTAACTTACATCAAAAATTATATTAAAATTAAATGCAGAAATCATATATTTCGGTAATAAAGGTTACAAAGGCAATTTGGTTTCCAATCCAATTAAACATTTTTATTACTTGTTTTAAGTGTTAAAATTGAGGCTAAAATACTAGTTTTCCTCCCCACTTGTGAGATCAACAGGTCTTCATCATGAAAATAAGATATTAGTTAAGTGGGTTTTTCCGCTTAAAATGTCGAAACTGTCCACTTCTAATGCTTTATCCAGTGATATTGACAGTTTTATTGTTGCCATGGAACATGAAGAAATATCTTGAAAACTAGTTACCTACTGAAGGAAAACGACATGTAATAACGGAATGAGACCTCCAGTAGCAAGAGGTCTGGTCTGGTACTGGTTTTCCTCCCCATTTGGGTGTGTGTGTGTGTGTGTGTCAATAATGGATGTCGCGACGCCGAGTGTCGTTTTTGAGATACTGCTATCTTCAGAAACTAGTAACCAAATTCAGTATCACGTTTTGAGCCACGGATTTATAGTTTAATATGCGTACAAGGAAGTCATGTGTTGCCCACATCTGATATTTTCAATTGTTTTATAGTATTTTTAATAAGTGTTATCTTGAAATGTGCTTGTGCGGTTTCAATTTTTAGAAACACTGCTAAATCTCCCAATAAGTCATTACACAGGTAAGTCTAAAATAACTAATTGTTATTGCTTTAGTATATTGAATGTAAATTATGCACCTTTCGACTAATTCAAACATTGTAATAAAAAATATATTAATAATAATAAAAAAAGGTCATGGCTAGTTTTCATACAGGAATTAAGGTTTCGGCTATTTGTTTTTTTATATTTCGAATTGAATAACCTAAGGATTTTTTTTTAATATGCTGTGGGGTTGGGATTCTTAAATCTAACCAATTCCAAAAACATGTTTAGCTCTACATATGCATTTCATCAAAATGTTAATAGATCACTAAGCAGTACATTTATCTAACCCTAAGTTACCAGGTATTTTAATTTAAAGAATTATAAACATTAATGCCATTCACTTGTTTTATGATTTATAACGTCATCAGGACTTTACTTATTTCTAATATGATTTAATCCTTTGGAGGACGTCAAATGGAGACAGTTTTTCTCTTAGCAATTTATTGTAGGATGTTATTGAAAGACATCGTCTCATTACACATACATAGAACATTAGTCATATTCTTTTATCATAATGTGCTTATCTTTGGTGATTTTATCTTCTCGATTTAGAACTTTTAGCTTCTATCCTATTATGTAACTATTGTTTATTGTTAACGATTGCATTAGCATACTGATTAGCTATTGTGCTTACATTATTTATGCTAATGTTGTGCTGTTTCAGCTATCAGGTATTTAATGTAATTTTCGTTAATTGAATGAATTATATTGTTGTCTTTGATAACTCTGTTTAACTCGACCCCAGTTAAACGCTAATAAATTCTAGCGAGCGATAGAAAATTTACTTTTTGTTTTCATTTAAAATATTCAACATTATAATCAGTTCGTGAACTATAATTTTCGTGAACTATAAAATAGAATACCGTCTAAATTTACTAATCAATCTAGGCTTTTTTATTTAAAAAGTATATATAACATATATTTTTTTATAACAGAAATAATAAATTGAATGAAATATAGTCGCAAATTGGTATCAATCTTCTCCCAACGGAATCTTCTTCAACCTGTTTATTCTGGCTAGAAAAGGTTTGTAATCTGCTTTTTATATGCCAGATCTAGTTGAAGTAAATAAGGATGTTTAACCTAAAAATTACTAACAGGAATATCACTCTTCTGGATCACGGAATTTGTTTTCTTAAAGTTTTTTTTTTTTTTTTTTTTTAATGGACATATAAATAAATGAATATTAAAAAAAAAATCTATTCTTCATTTTATTTTTTTATCTGTCAACCATATGCTGACAATCAGCAGATGTGTGAATTCTACCTTTGCATTGGGAAAGGAGACTGTACCCTGTGGCACCCTTTTCCCGCCTTGAACTTACAAGTTTATGTAAATGGATCTCTCATCCAGGACCTTTTCAGTCTCTTTCTGGTATTCTATGGCATCAAAAACGTGGCCATTAATTCTTAATTAAATTTGAGTGGTTCTGAACTTAAATATAGTAACTAATACGACCAGCTCATTACTATCTGATGATATTTAAACCAAAGCAATGGCATTTCTAACTACTTCTCTCAATTACCGTTGTTCTTCAGTTATTTATGACTTTCTTCCGTTTTAGTAAAAATAAATAAGTGAAAGAATAATTATGATAATACACAATACAGAACGTTTTAATAAAACAATGTAATGGGAAAACAATGGATTTGAGAAATATCCCAGAACCAAAAGACGTAGAAATAAAACTAAACAAAGGACATCTCTGAGGGTCAGCTTTGTTTGGAACAAAGACTCCATGAAACATAGGCCATCCATTTTGTGGGATACGATGAAGTACGGGGTGAAGTGGAGTTAGAGTTCTGGTCTTTAACATTCACCGATAAAATATAATATAAAACGATATTGGTAATATTTGTATAGTCTTGAATATGATACGGATAGAACGGTAATTTTGAGATCTTTAGAAATTACTTCTCGTATAATAGATTTTGTCTGATAATCAAATGGTTTTTGACTGTTATTCTATTTTATCTACATACATAAGAACGCCATCGTTTAAATCATTGCGTCTGTTTAGTGGGTTAAAACTCATTAAAAATTTTCAGTACTACCTGCTTTGTTTTGAACTACTTAGTCTTTATTTTGATTATTTCTAGATCCAGTCTTCCCGATTTTCTTCTGTCATTTGTTTCGGGCAGTTGTTATAGTCCTGAACCTCAAATATTGTTCCGGGCTTCTTTGACCACTGATTCAATCTCTGGGTGCCTGTGCCTTCCTCGTAAACGAGTTTTATAGTTTCATGAAAACCCTCATCAAGAAGTTTTATTACGTTCAAATATTTAAATTTTTAAATATGGGTAAATATTTCATATAGAATAAATCAGAAAAAAAAATTGAAAACGTAAAATGAGAATAATAGGGAAAATAAGACAACAAATATAAGATTTTTATTATTTTTTTTTTACCCGATGCCTTGAGTTTTTACCTTCGTTATGAGTCTTCTATCAGCCCAGTATATGTCCGATTTTGATGAGCTCCGTGACCGTACACCCGAAAAAAAAGAAGAAAATTTGGAATATTTTTTTTTTTTTTTTAATTTTGATTTAGGAAACAAAATGTGAATCAGGGAGGTTTGGTGAGAAATACTTGTGTAACTAACGTAAATAGGATAGTATGAAATAATAGAAATGATTTTAGAATTGATGCAAGTTAAATTATTTTAAGAAGAATTAAGTATAGTACGGAATGATCATAGCAAATATCAGAGGTAGTATGTATGATGTGAGGTATGGTTCGTAATCCTTTCAAAGTAAAACAGCCAAGAAGGTCTGGAGTTTTCTATGACCAATATGTCGGTGCGTCAGGTAATATAATGTCTATTGAAATATCTGGGATAGCAGCCTGTCAGTCAGTTTGTATTACACAGAAGAATGAACAAAGAACCCGCAGTCAGCTGAGTAGGTGCCTTTTCTGTGACACATGACTTTAGCCTATCAGCTAGCTGATTTTTAAGTTAATAGGCTTATGTGATTTCAGCGGTAAAGTGTATTTTTTTCTTTTTTTTGCGTAGATTATAAATATCATAATCCGGAAATCGGAATCGGCAGTTTTTTTGTGATTTTAGCCAAAATTACTATAAAAAAAATTGTTTTAATTCTTTTCTTCAGGAAATATGCATTTTAACGAAAACAGTTAAAATAAATTTTGTCCCCATTAAAATTATCTACAAAAAAGATCCAGTTATATTTTAAGCTAAAACTAACGGTAACGGATTTAAAGAGCATCAAACCTGTGGAAAATCCTGCCGACACCACCTACACTCGCAGTTTTTCTTATAGAATATCATGATCCGAAAATCGAAATCGGAATAATGTAAAGCTCAAAATAAAAAATAAAAATTGTGCAATTACATTATAAGCTAATACTAACGATAATGCACCTACATAATGTCAAACCTGTGATACTTTCGGTATTTAAAAAAAAAAAAAGAAATCTGCTGTAAATTGTTTTCTTTTGTCAAAAAATATTTATCTAACCAAAAAAAGTTTCATACACAAATTTTTCAACTTAAACTCAATAAAAAATAAGGCTTGGTTACATTTTAAGCTAAAACCAACGTTAACGGACCTAAAGAGCGCCAAACCTGCAAAAAATGTTCAGTATTTCAAGAAAAACCTGCCGTAAGTTGGATTTCTTTTTTCTAGGAATATGAATTTCATCAGAAGAAGTTTAAACCAAGATTGTTCGGATAAAGATCACCTATAACAAAGATTTAACGTGTTATTAACGTATGAAATAAAATGAAAAAAAAAATTACACCATTGTGGACATTAATTACAACAGAAGGTAGCCAATTTTATACAGTAGGTGATTACTTGTGATTATTTGGGTACTGTTAGAGGAGTCTAAAAAGTAGCTGAATAAGATATTTCAGACTGTTTATTACCTGGTGAGACATATATGAGGACCTACCAAAACTTATATAATAGTACCATAACTTATAATAATAGTCATTGTATATAATACAATAAAAATATAAATAACAATATTAATTCTCTTACTTATATATTGCACACTGATCTAAACTCGCATACTTTATTATCTCTGATGTCAAAGCATGATTGATGATAATTTTATAATGGAAACCACCGTGCCATAAGCTATACTGGGTTTGATATATCATCATCAATTATTTTGGGGTCTTTTGGTTGGTAAATTAGTTTGTAGATATCATGGTTAATATATTTATATGTTATAAATTTTAATATTGTATTGACCATAGCAAAGGTATGACTGATTTAAAAAAACTTGAGCTGTCAAAACTAGAAAATTATTTGATTTCACAAATTTTTATATTTCTCATTGTACTCTGAATACATATGAAATGAATACATATGAAATTGATGAAATCATATTAAATACCTTTGTATTAAAGAATTAAAACTGATAAAAAATAAATAAAAAATTATGAACACTTAGTAAAGTTCTTTGTGTTTTTCGTAAATATTGTATATTGTTTGATAAGCATTGTATTCCGTATTAGAGAAACACCCTATAAAGAAAAGTCATTTTCAACTTCTTTGAAACTTTTCACCCAAATACAAATATACCATTGTAAATGTTATGATAAATTCGACGACTATCTAAGCATAATTCAGCGTTTTGAGAAAAATAGATATTTAAACTTTATTAGTTATCGAATTGATTTTTTTTCCTGGTGATCAACTTATCTATTTTGATAAGTATACACCCGTGGATCACCTCCAACGGTTACTGAGCTATAGAACTTACCACACGATATATTGATAGATTTTAACATTATCAAGATCATGAAGCCTGACGGAAAAAAAAAGCGCTACAAAAAATAGGCCAGTAAAGTTAAGCTAAGTCTTAGAACCAGGAGATTTTTTAAAACAGATGGGGGCGTGGTTTTCCTTCCTTGATGTGTTCTGAAGAATTTTCAGCTTTCTAACGGCTGAAATCCTCTAGATTTTAAAAGTATGATTAGTTTTATGAATCGCATAATCGATCGTATTTCCTATTAATTCTATTTTTAATGTAAATTTATTTTCTCGATAATCGGATAACCGTTTGGTTCTATTCCTTCTTATTTATCTAATCGTTTCGTATATTTGGGTATATCAAGTGATTTGTAAAATAAAAACCTAGGACCCTACTTCTTCTTCTTTTAGTGGCGAAAGATGCCTGAAGCGATCCTTAGCCTGCTCAATCTCAAAGTCCCATCTGTTTCGATTCTTTGCATGCGTAATGCTTATTCGTCGTTTCCAGAGATCTAGAATGTTATCTCTCCATATGTCATTTGGCCTTCCTCTAGACCTAACACCATCAGAGTTTTCGTAAACTCTTCTTGCCATCCTTCCTTCATCCATTGTTAGCAAGTGACCCAGCCACTTCAACCTCTGTATCCTGGCAAAAGGAGAGATAATAATATCACCATGAAGTTCGTATAATTCATCTTCGCTCTCTATGATGCTATGTTTCCCTATGGTGCACCTGAGGATGCCTCTTTCAAACCTTTTCACGAACTGTGAATCGTTTTTGTTTAGAGTTCAAGACTCAGGCCTATGTTACTACAGACCGAATCTGTGTTTTGTAAACTACAATTTTTGTTTTACAGCTAACCATTTACTTGTAATTAGCAATGGCAAATTATGTACGATTCCCAGTCAGATTCTTCTTCTGATTCCCTCCCTTTCGTTCTGGCTATCGTTATTGACTGAGCTGAGGTACTGGAAGCTGTGAACGATCTCAAAAGTATGCGTTCCCATTACGTAGTGTTGCTGTTGACTTACTCACTTCTCTCATCTAAATATCAACAATTTATTTTTGTTCTCTTTTATTTTTAATCCTATATTGCCTGCTAACATGCAAAGCAGATATGAGTTGGCAGTTACCTTCTAATGATAACATCATCCGCATAAACAAATATTTGGGTCATCCGATTAAAGATATTTCCGCCTCCAACTAAAGGAGAGGTGCAAGATCTCCTTGTCGAAGCCCATTTTGTATATTGAATGGTTCTAACAAGCCCCCATGGTGGCAACTTACCTGACAATTCATTGTTTTCATTGTACACAACACAAGACGTATTAGTTTATGGGGGATATCCATCTCCTGCATGATATTGAAGAATTCTAGTCGAATGATTGCATCATACGCTGATTTAAAATCGATGAACATTATCCACAGTTTCTGACCATATTCCTTAATTCTTCGAAGATATTTTTCAGTGTCCAGATCTGACTGTTGTCGACCTATTACATCTGGAACCTCCCTGATAATTCCCCAGCTTCCTCTCTATATACGGCAATAGCCTGCTACTCAACACAGTTGAGGAAACTTTGTATACCGTACTTAATGAAGTTATACCTACATAGCTAGATCATAGCATAGGGTCAACCTTTCTTTTATAAACTGGAACAATGGTCTCTTTGTTCCAATCATTGGGTATCAATTATTCTTCCCAGATCTGCACTATGAGCTCTTGCAGTTCTTTTATTATTTTACTTCCGGCATTCTTGAACTGATAGACAGTCTGCTTCCGTTGATTTCCAATTTTTTAATTTGGTGACTATTTCTTCGATGTCCGCTGCATCCGAGAGAATGTGTTCATCTAACAGATCGTTTTTGCGAATCGCATGATACTATATCTAGAACCTACTATAGTTTCTGAATTCAAAAGATTACAAAAGCAATCTTTCCATCTATTGTGCACAGATCCGTGGGATCTTTATAATCCCTTATTCATCTCTTACTCCTTTGGACTGATGTGTCCCTTTCCTCTGCATACTTTGAACTTTCTAGTTCCGTCTAGAATCCTCTAGTTCTTAGGTCTTAATTTTAAGTAGTTTTTTTTTGGTGATCTTCAGTTTTTTTACTCGTTTCTTAGTATCAGAATATTCTCTCAATATATTTCATGTGTTTCTGGCTAACCATCTGTGTCTTTTTCATTCCTTTCCTTTATTTTCTGTGAGCACTCTTGATCAAACCTGGAGTTTCTGGGGAGAGAGGGGGGGGAGGAAGACCCAACTTATGAGCACTAATAATGATGGCGACATTGACATGACGATTTCAAAATTAAAATGTACTTTATAAATTACCCTAGATTTTGCTAAGTATTATGTGATGACATTATATTAATCTAATTAATGCATTTAAGAAATAAAAACAAAAAAATACCTGTACCACTACAATACACGAGGGTTTTGGGTTCAGTTCTTAATAAGGATGTACTGTTTCTTGACCAACGGTTGTGCAAAGCGATGCTTTGTCCAAGATCACGCTTAACCGGAAGGTTTTTCCACTAATTAAGGTTACCCTAATTATAGAGGCTGGATGAGCCCCAGGTGAGTCTTCCGAACCCCCAGGGTCGATTTTTTCATTTTTTTGTAAGATTATCTTTTTATTTATTTATTTCTTCTATGAGCGTTACAAACCATGTCACTGTTAACCTGTGGAATTTAAATTTCTTTATGCATTTACTGTGTTCATGCATTTGTTGTGTACATAAATATGGTTTTATGTACTTATAGTTTTATATACTTACATAATTTACGTATTTTCAAAGTTATACTGTTTTGAAGTGCTAGCATGATGGAAGCCATAAGCATGCCAGGCTTATTATTAGCTTATACCGAAGTAGCCTCACATCAACAGTTGCTCAGTTGATTAATTGATTGTTGGGCCAATTGATCGCTGTTGACCTGAATCTGAGGACTTAACTTGGCCCTTGTTGTAATGGTCAGTGCTCACTGTTAGAGCAATTAGCCGTTTGGTTTTAAGCAACAACTGTTTTTTTTCTCTTAGGTTGAATCATTTTTAGTTACAGTTTACTTAAATAGCTTAGTTTATTTAAGTTGATTGCTATGATAAATTTTCTCTTGAAGGATGAACGATGATGTTTGGATAGAAGAAATTGTTTTATTTAATCCTAATATATGTATTTTTACTATAACCGTATGACAAACTTCATAATTTGAGTTAGTTACATGTTCTATTAAATACGTAAATTCTATAAAACTATTTCATGATAATTCATCAAGTTAGTCATTTGAATTTTTTTTTTTTTTTTAGAGTTAGTTTTCTTTAATAAAAAAAATGTTTTTATGGCCGGTTCATTTTTTTAAAGTTTTCATTCATTTCCGTTTCTTCTTGTAACACAAACTCTTTTTAAGATGTAAGCCTCGGTCTCCCTTTTAAGTCTATATCATAAAAGATAAAGTTTCTTGTGTTCTCCAATTGTTCATTTTTTAATTTTTTTTTTTCTTTTTTACAACAATAGTGATAAATTTCTTTTTGGAAATGCAATACCCAAAAGTGGGTTCATAGTTTTCGTTTCATGTCTCAAATAAATTATTGGGTCTTTTCCGTTTCGAATACCGCAGTTACTAAATGGTGATTTCTGTGATAATGTCTATTATTTTGCATGCTTAATTTTAAACATCTGTTGTTATTATCAACTAACCTCGTTACATGTTTTGTTTACACTCCAAAGTTCTAAATTCGAATAAAATGAATTTCCCTACACTTGTTACTGATTTTAATAACGAGGATAGTTGCGTTCGTTATTATATGGTTCACATATATGTTATATGGCACACACACAAATCGTGTTGTGGGATTTTGGGTGCTTGCCAAAAGAAAAAAAACAAGTTAATGTGTGGTACCTCAAGAAAACTACTCGACTTCTACTTGTGTTGAGCTCATGTGGAGGCAAAGATACAGGAATGTGGACCGTTTTCACTCATTGAGGATATGAGGCATTTTAAACCTGAAGATTTGGATCTATAAAGCTTTTTATGTTGCATATTTATTTTATGGTTTAACAATGAATATAAATGTTTATTTTTGTTGGTCATTTTTGCATACATTATTAATAACCTAAAATTTAGCATCATATGTTAAACTAGTGATCACATAAATCAGCGGTTAGTAACTGCGGTACTCGAAACGGAAAAGACCCATTATTAGAATGTCTCGTTTTTTTCTCCACGTAGCCTTCATGAACTTGAAGTATAGCAGACCTAATATACCTCCATACATTATTAAAAAAACAGTTGATGGAATGACTTATAGTTAGCAGATGGTTAGAATTAGATTTTAATTCTGTCATACTGTGCTACGTAAGTATTTAAGTAACAGTTGTGACATACCTGTGTATAACTAACTTATCTGGCATGAATAAATTTTATATATTCCTAACTCGTTCCTTCTTCATCGTTTTACCAATTATAAAATAAAATTGTGACTGAACATAATACTCTTATACGCATAAGTACAGCATTCAAGTGTTGGCGAAAAATATAAAATACATAATATCAACTTTTTTTTTTTTGTTTTGTTTCAACATTAACCGGCCCTTTTGTGTAACCAAGCTCGCCGTAAAGAGCTGTCTTTTGTTTAGTCGCATTTCTTGCTTCTCGAATCAATTTAATTAAAGGGATGGACAAAAGTGGTGTCTCGACATTTGATAAAGAGGCTGTTTTCGTACTAATTGTTGAGCAAGGAGGTAATTACGCGCAGTAGCCAGGTTTTTCAATCTGCCTATTGAAGTATTCGAACGCATTATAGATGCCGGGTGTGTCCTATGGAGAGTTTCCTAAATACATTTCTGCTACAACCGGGCTCAAACTTTTAGGAGTCCTCTTTCATATCAACTGATCTACCCCAGTCCTAGATTCCATTCCATGGGTTTCAATAAATTATTTTAAATATTTATTCCTTCCTCCCAGATAAAATATATGATTTGCTTTCTGATGGTTTGAGGACCAATGACTGTCTTTTATTTTTTATTACCTTATATTAATCAGGGACAAAACAGTTCTTGAACTTTTTCAAAAACTTTTAGTTTAACTGTTTTACAAGAACTTTTACAATTAAAATATTAACATAAAAGTTCTACGCAAAAGAACTTTCTGATAAAAAGTTCCTTAAGAACTTATTTCATTATAAGTTTTTGATAAAGATCTATTAGTATAAGTTCCTACTAGAGCATTTTAAATCAATGTTCTCAAAAATACGTTTTCACATACTTATGTGGCCAAGCTTGAAAGTGATCTTCTGGGAGTGGGGAAAACCTCGGAAGACAGCAAACAAACAAAACAGCCGTTTTGTTGAAAAAAAATAAAAAACCTTTTTACGAAAATCATAGATAACATATGAAATTCGAAATAAAAGAACAAATAGAAAAACAAATACTTTTTAATTTGACATTTAATTTTTAATTTCAACAGAAAAATTGCTTTAATTTTAATTAAATTAATACGGAATGTTTATTTAAAGAAATAACATTTTAAGGTAAGAAAACCTTTCAAGACACAATTCCATAAGTATTTTCTACATTTAATTTTGAACTTTAATAATGAAAACTTTTATTATGATCTTACCAAAAAGTTCTAATGAGAATTATACACAAATATACAAAAGCTCTTACGATAAAGCTCTTAATGAACGCTTATTATAAAAGTTCTGACGATAAAGTTCTCAAAGAACTTTTACTCTATAAGTTCTAATCAAAATGTTGTACTAAGAACATATTATAAAAGGTTCTAACATAAATGTTCTAGGATGAGCTGCTTCAAAAATGTTCCAAATAAAATGTTTAGTTCAGAACAATAATTTTTGTTTTCAAAATAAAAGTGCATAGTTATTTTGGAGCCCTAATTATTCCTATAAATTTTATCAACTTAAATTAATTTTATCAATTTAAACTTTTTAAATGATTTGTATGGGAAATTGTTCGAACTTTATTTAGTAATTAGACATAAAACACCCAGCAATTTCTCATATTATATATATATATATATATATATATATATATATATATATATATATATATATATATATATATATATATATATATATATATCATGTCATACCTTTCTTTCCCAAGCTATTTAATATCATGGAACAATATATCGCAGTACCTTTTTTTTATTTCTTTGGTCATTTCACGTTGATCTCTCCATCTTATCCCTAAGGAAAGAAACTTTATTCCATTCGGAAGGAAGGCTCCTTAGAAAAGTATGTATACCATTTAAAAAAAAAACACACTGATTACTTATATAGTCTACCACTGCTAGAAAAACATATCAAAAACAAACAAGACTCATCTTCTAATTCATTCAGGACCTCGTTACTCAGATAAATTCAGTATCGTGTTCTTTCCTGATCTATAGATGTTCTATCTCCAACAATGGAAGTGGTCTTTGCCTTCCGTTACTTTGACAGATCGGTAAAGTCTATAGTAGTTAACAATTCTGCTGATTGGGTTCGCATTGGTTACAGAGGTAAAATTACGTCTCTGGTCAATTTCCTCGTTGTCTTATTAAATTCTTCATAAATTTATATCTCTCTCAGTCAAAATGTGAACAATGGTAAATTATATTGATAAATCTTCTTGTTTGTCCGTCTAGAGTTGAATAATTTTATATAGAAAAAGTATGCTCAGACATTGGCCTTTTATTATTAACCAGACTTTTAGCATAAACTTGGTTGAGCTGTCTGTGTCCAAATGTTTTTTATTTTGTTTCCTTCTCAAAAGTAGCGACATTGTAGATGTTTAAATTTTGTTTACGTTTCTAAGAAAACTTCCTCTTTAATCCTAACTCTTTTCCAATTCAGTTTGAAAGTTTGGGTCTCGACGGGTATTTCCCGTCTTGTCAGAATGTATTTTAACAAAGAGTAAGTTTTAATTTTATTTATTTGAAAAAAAAAATCTGTCTCAGGATAGTATTTATTAATTTAGGAATAATATTATATTGTGTTTGTGAAAATTAAAAAAAAGTTTGGTTTATCTTTTTTACTGAACCATAAATGATGCATTAGGCAGCATTTCAACATTTGTACAGGAAATTTATAAATATGCTCAGATTTTTTTTATTTCTGTTATTCCTATTATTAGATACTTTTTCACATATGAATATTTTGTGATTTTGTTTTATTCGTGCCAGATTTTTATGAAGAATTAAAATTATTTTCCAACTGGCAAAAAAAAACGAATATTTTATTGGACACAGGCTACGCTTCTTGCACCAGTTTTCTCAGTTCAAGAAGCAATTGATATCCTACTGGATAAAACATCCCTGAAAGGACTGCAGAGCTACCAGAACTCCGTTCTACGGCGGATCGTCTTCCCTCCAAAGGGCCAAAAACACCATCATCCACGAGGAGTTCCAGCTACCCTCAGTGCCTGAGTACATCGGCCGAAGGCACATCAAGTTCTTTGATGGGCTTAAGGCCTGTGCTAACCTCCTTTTTAGAGAGGTAGCTCCACCACCCAGGCCTGGGAGGTGGCAAGGCAGTGTCCCCTTGGTTGACGTGCTCGCCGTGGGAAGGGGTCTGGACTCTGCAGTCTGAACCCATCATCCTTTTCCTTACCAGCAAAGAGTGTCCTTCCACACTTCAAGAAATAATAAAGGCATAAAGCCACATGAAGTACTGTCGCATATAGCGAGCCTTCCACACTTCAAGAAATAATAAAGGCATAAAGCCACATGAAGTACTGTCGCATATAGCGAGCCTTCCACACTTCAAGAAATAATAAAGGCATAAAGCCACATGAAGTACTGTCGCATATACCGAGCCAAGCCAGTCAAACCTTAAAATGCCAAGAGGCAAAAAAAGGACTGGAAACATTTGTGTATATATATTTTTATTTGTATATATTTGTATTTGTATATTCAATAAAATTTCTGGAGGACCAGAAATTAAAAAAAAAAAATTAAAGAAAAATATTCGGGCAATAATGAGCTAAAATATTAAAAAATATCTAGCAGATCCTGAGTTGAGAAAAACAGGATCTAGACCTCAATCTTATGGAAAAATATAAATTAACATATTAAAGTAAACATAATGTTTATTGATTATGATTGATCAGTACTTTTCCAGTGACAAAATTCAAACCAATCTATTATTACTATAATTTTTTTTATAAAATCGCAGCTTTCTATCTCTGATCGTTATAAGCAGTAGGCAATTTCGCAATACGATAACACATAAAAGACTCTGTATATCCAACTCTTGCCAGACTTGGTTCCAAAGTTGAGCCCGCTAATTAGCCAACTTAAAATTGTTTGCTCCTCCCCTGTACGTTCCGTCATCATCATTATCAACTTCATAAAGTACTGAGTAATTATTGAGAACTTTACTAGTCGACTCCTGAACTCGATGTTCACGGTTGATTCGTTCCTGTACCGTGGAAATTTATTAATGAGATGAGGGCGTTTGGACTTGATAGAATGGTTCAAGAATAATTTTGTCAGAAAAAATTGATAACTCGCTAACGCGTTAAGTTCTGAGATGCTTGTCCGTTAAACATGCTGTGGACTTTTTGGTTTAAACTAAAATTGGGCGACGATTGTTTGTGAATTTGTTTTAATATGAATAGTTTTTACGAGCAATATATAATATTGCTCGTAAAAGGCAATTTGTTTTTCAGTTTATATTAAAGTAAACAAATATTGTTTTTTGGTCAAATCAATTGAAAAAAATGTTTAGATTTTGATTCAGCGCACCAAAAAAATCATTATGTTAAAAATATCATCGAAAACAAAAAAAAAAATTTTCTTCAGTTTCGAGGTGTTTCAAAATTTGTATGCCACGAAATTATGTATCGACTTGAAGCCCTTTATCTCGTCTTCAGTTTGTCTTTTTTGATTTTCTTGTACTTTTTAGTATTTTTAGTATTATCTAGAAGATCTTTTTTAAAAAAATGTGATTGCAATGTAAAAACAATAACAATATCCGCAATAAAAACAATTGAGTTTTTTTGCGGATAACGTTTTTTACAAAACTCGTAGAAAGACAACAGTTAAATCGAACCGCGTAGATTAAGAACCTTTGCCGACGACCTAAATTTGTTTTGTATTGTAAGGATGGCGAATCGTTCGTATACAATTCAATTTACCCTACATATACGTATATATGTGTGTGTGTATGTCATATTTTAGGGCAATATGTTGTTGTATTGGATGTTACACAAATACCTGAGCATTCATACCATATTTACAGAACAAAAAAACAAAAAAATGAATTAATTAATAGTAAAATAAATATATAGACAAAGTAAAGAAAATTGAAACTAGAGTTAAACTAAACCATGATATTATAAAACCTGAGTCATACTTTTGTACAATATTTATATTCAGACTTGGAAACTTCTTCTGAACCAAGCTCGTCCCCACATGTGGAGGATAAAGAAGAACTCAAGGAGATCCCAGCGCATCTATACCATCTGCATTATTATTAAGATTATAATTTTAGAAAATTAATGATAAATGACCATTTCGAAAAAGGGACGGTCAGATTTTGCTATAAGAAGTACTAACACTTTATTATAAATACTCGATCTTAATGCATTATTTAATATGCCTGAATATTTTTTTTAATTTTACATGGAACAATATAATATTAAATAAAGTAGGATATAGTCATACTATAGGAGCCTTTCTAGCCTGAACATCAGAATGTTAGCGGGCTTAGTCAGTGTGAATACGATGACACAATTAAATCTGGCAGTTAGAGCATAGTCTTAATGTTCTTGTGGTTCTTCCTTAAATAATATCCCTGACCAAAAGTAGTATGTTCCTAGCCAGATTTGCAGGAATTGAGACATCACATCATTCAGGCCTTACTTTCTTCACTAAGGGGGCCTTCTTTGAAATACGGCAAAGTGCTAATTACACTCTTTCCTTAATTCGCAGGGTCTTTACAAAACCTCTTTCATCTTCGGGTGAAAAAGTGGAAAAAGGGCTAAGCAGGAGGGTAAGAGCCTGGTAGAATAGAGGATGGATGAAAATTGCCCTCTTTAGGCTAAAAGACTTGTATGACGTTGCAAATTGTTGATCATGTTTCTTAGAGATAATTCTACCTTTCTTTTCCTTTTTTTTTTTTTTACAATTTACCATCAGTAAAACATTATTTTACGAGAGTATCAAATTTCATTAGTAAATTATATGTTTCATTATAAATCATGATTTATGTTGAATTTCCTCGTATAATGAATGATAACATTATAAAATCTCAAATTGCATTGGTGTAAAATAACTCGACTTGTTAATTGAATGTTTGATTAAAAAATTCATTAATCATTTCAATTTTCAACTTTTTACACAATTAAGCCTCGCTTTGCACAAACATTTAACAGTGGTGTTATTATTTTATTTGTTTTAATTCTATTTAAAGTCCTTGTATTTTAATTAGAATCGAGATACATGAAATAAAAATTAACCTCGCAGACCTGAAGAATGATTGGGACCTGAGGGATTAAGTCTTGCAAACATAATCAAAAATAATTAATGAAACTATTTTACTAATTGATTGAATAATCAATAGTTGACCGTAGAACCTTTATGAAGGAATGAGATGGCCCGATAGGTGGTAAAAAAAAAAAAAAAAGTGAATCACAAATAGTAAAAACTATTTATTAGAAACCGATGTTTCGGCCCACTTTGCAGGTCTTCATCAGGGCAAAATAAACCAGACACAAAAATGATATTAAAACAAAGCTACATACAGTGAATGGATTGAAATAAATAAACAAAAAGACATAGAGAGAAAAATGAAAACAGTGATGAATTTGTAAAATGTTATAAGATGAAACTGATAGAATAATTAGGGATTGATAAATTATTTGCCACTTCTATAAATTTGTTCATCCATCTTCAGTTCTAAAAACACACAAAAAAATTTTTAAATAAGCAATTCAAAATATTCATATAAATAATTTAATTAATTAAATTATTAATTAGTAAACAATTTATATAAATATTTTTTTTTGTGTATTTTTAGAACTGAAGATGAATGTATAATGCATATAATGTATCCGAAACTAGTTTGCAATAAACAAATTTATAGAAGTAGCAAATAATTTATTTATCTCTGATTAGATTGATCTTTCTGTACTATCATGCGGTTGTCAACTGATGATAGAGTAATAAAAAATAAAAATAAAATTAATTAATATTAATAGATTAAACTGATGATTAATAAAACTGGCTATATAATAATAATAACAATAATAATACATTAACTGAAAGAGAAAAAACAATAATTAAAATATTAATAACTGTATTATATAAATAGAAAGGGAAATAAAAATATTTTTAATCATTCAGTCTGTTTATTTATTTTTATTTACATTTTTACTTATTTTATACAGTTATTATTTTTTTAGATATTGTTATCTCAATTTCAGTTGTTTCTCCGAAAGTCCCTCAATGATCTTAGGTACAGTTTTCTCAACTATCAGCCGAGTGATCATATCATCATATCGTATCAAATCAGATAAATCTCCACAAGCCTCAACGTTCTTACTCTTGTCCTCGAGTGTTTCAATCATATCTATTAAAGTCCGAATTTTCCTAATGATATAATTTTGAACTTTGGTGTTCAAGCCTTTATCTACTCGTTATATATATATATATATATATATATATATATATATATATATATATATATATATATATATATATACCCAGAGATTTCATATATATAATATTAATAATATATTATAATTACAAATTTTCTTGAATTTGTAGGGCCGAGTTGAGTAGGCTGTTTGATCTAAGCTCCTCTAAGTTTGGTTCTTAATCAGGAGAGCCTTTTCTTTTCCGCTTAGCTTCTTTTGGGAAAACTCCTCCCCATTTCTATTGCATTAGAGTCTATCATGCTTTTGGGCTCCCGAGCACAAATCGTTTTAACGTGTATATAATAGTAGAAATGTTGTATACTTAGCCTAGATAAATTTAAAGAGAATCACCTAGCACTGGGAATAGATGTTCACCAATTTTAAGCAGAAGGTTAAGAAGGATGAAACAAAATCCTTAAAGATCCTTTAAGAGACCTACTTCGAGAAAATTAGTTCTCGAAAAAGGTCCACCTAACCTCGCACTTTATAGACAAAACTATTTACAAAAGAAAGCACAAAATGTACAAGAAAACAACAAAAAAAACGCTAGCACACGACAAATGAACAAAAAATATATATACACAACAGTCTATAACCGAAAAATACAATAAATTGGAGACCCGAAATATATACCACCAATCGCACTATAATGGGACGATTCGCTAATATTTAATTTAAATGGCGATATCTGAATGTGTTCACTTTAATCACTGAATGCGGGAATTTAATTTAAGCGAATTTAATTGAATTTAAGTTAAGCGTCGGCAATTCAAAACATCAAAAAAAAAAAGGAAAAGGTTTAAGTAATAACACGCACAGTATCCGAAATAAGACTAGCTTTTTTCAGCTTTTAATTCGCCTTTTATACATTCTGGCTCTTGTTTACAGCCGTATATGGTATTAAGGCTAATACTGCTGCACTCCGGGCCTTAACTCTCCCCTGCCAGTTTACGAACATTTCGTAAACTTTACAAATACATAGGAACTCAGCCACGAGATCCCTAGGGTTGCGATAATATCGCATTGGTAATTCGGGCTACCGAATTCGGTCGGTAGACTGCTGTATTATCGGAGCAGGAATCATGAGATTTTATTATATTTCGTTTCCGAATATATTTTTCGTCTGAAACATGAATTTGCGCGAAGACTTGGTACTTTAGACGCTCGATTTGGATGAGGATGAATCGGTGGAAAACCAATAAGTTCATAAAATACTTAATTACTTATATTATTATATTTTCTGGAAAATAAACCCTTTTAAACTTCATTTCATTGCTTTGTTGTTTATTAAATTACAGTTGGCAAAGTTTCTGCCCAATTCGCCAATTTTCAAGCCTGTCATCTATAAACAAAATTATTGCACATTAATTTCATCTCTTAAATATCCTTCTTCTCTCACTATCTCCTCAGTGCTGTTAAGCGTAGAGTAGCTGCCTCTGACTATCTCGTCCAACGGTCCCTCCCATTCTGTTGACATGCCCGAACCACTTCAGCTGTCTTTCTTCAGTCGTCTCTAAGACGGATCTAACTCCTAGTTCCTCTCGCACCCTCTCATTCCTTATTCGGTCTCGCCTGGTTTTTCCTAATATTTTCCGTAGGAATCTCATTTCCGCAGATACTACCCTGCTGGCATGGCGGTCCAGGAGTGTCCAGATTTCCGATCCGTAAAGTAGCACTGGGAGAAAAACTGATTTGAATAGCAGAATCTTCGATTTCCTGCTCAACTCCTGCTTTCCAATGAGTGTCATAGATATTTGGTAGAATATTCCATTGGCCTTTTGGACTCTATTCATTACCTCCTGGTCTATTCTTCCATCCTTGTAGATCATTGTTCCCAGGTAGCAGTAGGTATCGGTTTGCTCAAGGGTCTCTCAATTGCAAATGATTCTAAGATCCTCGTTCCTTCGTCCAATACACATAACCTTGCTTTTGGAGGCATTGATCTGCATGCTTCTTAGTTGCAGTTCTTCTTGCCACTCATCCACAGCGACCTGGAGAGATTCAGCAGTATCCGCCACCAATACCACATCATCTGCGTACAGCAATGCCTGTGCCAACACTGGGGTCATATTCCAGTATCCCACTATTGTTCTGGGTGTCCTCCTTTTACAAAATTTCCAAATGGCATCCATGAAAATTACGAACAGTAGAGGGCTTAGACTATCGCCCTGTTTAACTCCCCAAAAGAAATGGAACGACCTGGACATAGTAATTTTATATTTTTTTATCTCAGTTTTCGGTTAATCATTGCTTATTAAAAAATTGAATTTAGTTGGAATATCAAGGTAGCGTTGACCTATCCGGTTCATTGCAGTTTAAAAATTTATTACATTTTTTTATATTTTTAGTTACATAAGTTGATAGCAGTCGATAGTATTAAGCAGGAGGGTATCTTTAAGGCACTAACAGATGAAGGTATTAACAAAGGACTAACCCTGGTAATAATGAGTCTATATAGGAGCACCTTAAATATATTAAGAGCAGCTCCAAAGAGTTCAAAACCAAACTCGGGATAAAACAGCGTTGCAGCCTAAGAAGTTGCCACTTGGAATCTAGATACTTACGACCAGTTAACTATTTTTTAATGGCTTTCGCCGATGATATAGTAGTTCTCGCCAAAAATGACAGAGACATACAATAATATCAGAATTCTCCAAGCGGAACTAGAAAAGGTTAATATGGAAATGAACTCCAATAAAGTAAAGATAATGATAATCAATAAGGGGAAAACCAGAAGAGACCGAACCAGCTATACAACCATTCGATCAAACCTCGGTATCGAACCTACAGAAAAGGTTGTTGAACACAACAAGCTTGATTCTCATCAACATCGAGGGATTTTTAGGGAATTTTCCCAAATCTCCTGAAAATTTCCCATTAAGTCACAGTTTTGATTCGGTATTTAACTATTTTAACTTCCTGAGATATTAAGAAACCCCTATTGAAACTCTTAACATAAACGTCACCTAAAAGTAGAACTCCAATCTTGTTTTAATTGTGGCTCTCATTGCTTATCGCAGCTTCAATATTTACTCTCCCTTAGTTCATATGGAGCATGTCTTGCCCACTTATTTTTTAATTTTAAATACTTTTTTAATTTTCAACTTGATTAATTAATGCATATCCGTTAATTTTTATAATATTTGCATTAATTGGTAAGCTTAGGTGTGTACAGGTTTAATGAGGATATCAAAAAGGTTGCTTGTAAACGAATCTCTTTTTGAAAAGAATTCAATTAACTAATAATTCAATGCAGTATCACTTTTTGTTATCTTTTTTATAACATTGCTGAATATATTGTGTTTTATCGCATAACTTGAAGATTCAATCTATTTTTGAAGTGACATATTCAGTTAATCAGTTTAGCGAGGTCTATAACTTCAACAGATAGGCTATCACCATGCATCGGTTATAGGTTACAAGTGTATTAAATTAAACAATAATACATAAAATAAAAACAATCAAGAGATGGCTTATGGTACCGCAGACTGGAATAATATAAAGGTATATTTATTTATTGAATTTAGGACGCTTTATTTACGTTAAGGGACTTATATTGACGAGGTTCCGTTGCGGGGTCACATAAAACTGGTTGTCGTAAAAGCTAGCTGAGGAAACGAGCCCTAATTTTCCAGACATCTTACCAAGAATCAATATCCTTTAGCCATTCAATTCGATTCTCGATATTTATTTTTTTTATTAAATAAGTGGATAATATAATATTAATAAATACAATTTAAAAGCTGATTACTTTAAGTACTTCGCTATTTATTTTTTTCTGATAATGAACTTTTTAAAATAAATTTGTTTCTTTCTTGGTTTTTCTTGGCCAAGGTTATAATAATTTAATGGAATTAGTTTTGGCAATTATAAAATCTTTCAAATATTTAATTAATATAAAATTGAATATACACATTTATTTGACTTATCTCGAGAACTTCTAGCTTCTTATTCATTATACCAGTCTGAATAAAATTTACCTCTCAGAAAATGGTCTTCGACAAGTTGATTGGCATAATGGCAGATTATTAATTTTAAAAATATTTTTTAATTATTTATTTATGTTTTTATCTCTGAGCCTTACTATTATTTTTATAAACTTTATTTATTGTACAATAAATTATTAATTTGATACAAATTTTAATATTAGTACCTATTTAAAATAATCATACCTTTTGAAATTTATTATATTATAGTTTTATAAATATAAATTGATGTCCAAGTCACATATGATTGTCAATCATTATCAAATACAATTATAAGCCTATGTAATATATTCTATTTATTTTTACTTTATTGCTAATAATATTCATTGCTGTTTCTGGCCGCATATAGTTGTGAAAATGATTGTTTTTTTATGGGTTTATTTAGAACGCTTCACTGTGTTTTTGTTATTTTTATGCCCGTAATGTATGTATATAGTTTTTAATAATTTCCTTTCCAAGGCCAAAAGCTGAGTTTTATCTGTGGTTTGGAAAGTTTGACCTGTGGAGAGGTCACCAGAACAGGAGACATGGTCGGTGAGCACTGTATCCATCAGGTTACATCTCAAGAAATAGCTCTTGGTGCTGGAATAAACTCAGAGTAATCGAACTATAATAGTTAATATGAAAATCAATCTTAAAGATTTTATTCTCCACGAATAAAAAAATAAAATATATCCCGTGACCAGGTCATAGTCTTCATTTTACACAATAATTAAAGTTGTCTGGTAAATAATATTGCAATAAAGGTTAAGAGAAACCATCAAATAAAAATGCAAGTGCATATCGTTAAAGAGTTTCAGTTTTGCCACTTTATGACAATATTCAAATGATGTATGATAGCTGATTTTGATGTTATAATGAACATATCTTTTTAGTTAGGAAATCAGTCAAGGTATATTAATTAGAGAAAAATAATTTAATTAATTTTATTTTTTGTTTATTCAAATTTGTCAATGTTTCAGTTGTGCCATCTTTAGAGCTAAAATACTGATAAAAATGAGAATAATATTTGTAATACCAATGCTAATCTAGCAAATTATTATCTGTTTTAATATAATAGTTATGTTCTTCGGATCAAGGTTTGGCTCTCTTTGGGAATCAGTTTTAATATATTTTGTTATTTCTATTTAATAATAATTATGGCTTACGCTCTAAAGTCTTTACTTGCCATCGCTTTCGTAAAACTACCTCTACACAGATTCAGGAAGCAGTGACCACCGCTTCTTTCCCGCAAAAAATCTCCACTACAAACTTCACTTCATATCATATCTTCACGGTGCGCAGTTCTCGCTCTCTGTATTCTCTGTATTTCATGTTTTAATTTGTTCTACTGTGTTACTTGACCGTACAGCTCTCTTATCAAGGCAGATGCCATCTGATTCAGCTAAGTACATTACTAAATATTCTTTTTCTAATTAATCCTTGTTCCAATCTCCTTAATTATCTATCTGTGAACTTTGCACATGTCTTTCAACACTATCTTTAATCATTATTCACTTGTAAGTACCAATCCTTCATTATCATAACATGTAATTTTTATATTTTGTATATTTAAATTAATTTAATTTTTTTTTAACTTTATTTTTAAATTCACACCTGTCTATGAGACAACCACTGAATGTGCTGGCTAAGAACATGTAAACGTGGCATGAAAGGCATGAGAAAGAGCGGCACCTCTTCCTGTCATGATAATCGGATATAGGTAGGCTAGAAGATCCCTCATCCAGCTCCTCTTCAGCCTTCTGCGAGTGTTGTCAGGCATGTTGGTTGTCGCCATATCTTGTATGAGTGTGTTAGGATGCCCGTGTAAGTTATCGTGAAATCGTTTGTAGTGGGTCCGTATGTGTTCGTTAACTGTAGGCATATTGAGGTCTGTATGTAACGTAAAGTTGCTGATGTACCAAGGAGCTTTAGTGGTAGTCCTAAAAATTTTTGACTGAAAAATTTGGAGTTTTTGTACGTGTGTTTTTTTGTCTGTCCCGTATATCTTTGAAGCGTAGGTCCAGATGGGCTTGAGTAAGTAAGTGTAAGTGTTCAATTTATGTCTAAGTTTCAATTTTGAACGTTTTGAAAGAAGTGAGTATAAAGGTTTAAGTCTTTGGTTTAGCGTGTTTTGTTTATTCTTGATGTGTGGGCCCCATGTCATTCTTCTGTCAAATGTCAGGCCAAGGTATCGAATTTTGTCTGTCTGCGGAATTAATACATTATCGAGGTATATTGGAGGGCAGGTTTCTTGTAGAAGAGTAAAAGTGATATGTTGGGATTTGTCTTGATTAAGTCGAATTTTCCAAAGTTTGCACCAATCATGAAGTTTTGTTAGGTGATGTTGTAAAGTCTGTGAGGCGTGTGCTGGATTTTGATGTTTTGTTAGAATTGTTGTATCGTCTGCATACGTCCCAATCAGTTGCTGTTTGGAATATCATGTGTATATATGATCCAGAGCAGCGGAGCTAGTACTGATTCCTGAGGTACTCCTGCTAAGGCCGGTCGAATGACAGATAGTTCTGAACCTTGGCAGACAGAACTATCTCTGTAGTGCCGTCGCAATGTATTATGTTATTTTTCGTCAGTATGTCAAGAAGTCGTTTGTAGAGGTTTCTCAAAATTTTTTGAACAAATCGGGAGCAGGCTTATAGGTCTGTATGATGATGGAGTAGCTGTGTCTTTGTTTGGTTTATGAATCATGGTAATGTGTGAGTATTTCCATTGTAGAGGGAATTTAATCGTTCTGAGTATCGAATTAATACATTATCGAGGTATATTGGAGGGCAGGTTTCTTGTAGAAGAGTAAAAGTGATATGTTGGGATTTGTCTTGATTAAGTCGAATTTTCCAAAGTTTGCACCAATCATGAAGTTTTGTTAGGTGATGTTGTAAAGTCTGTGAGGCGTGTGCTGGATTTTGATGTTTTGTTAGAATTGTTGTATCGTCTGCATACGTCGCAATCAGTTGCTGTTTGGAATATCATGTGTATATATGATCCAGAGCAGCGGAGCTAGTACTGATTCCTGAGGTACTCCTGCTAAGGCCGGTCGAATGACAGATAGTTCTGAACCTTGGCAGACAGAACTATCTCTGTAGTGCCGTCGCAATGTATTATGTTATTTTTCGTCAGTATGTCAAGAAGTCGTTTGTAGAGGTTTCTCAAAATTTTTTGAACAAATCGGGAGCAGGCTTATAGGTCTGTATGATGATGGAGTAGCTGTGTCTTTGTTTGGTTTATGAATCATGGTAATGTGTGAGTATTTCCATTGTAGAGGGAATTTAATCGTTCTGAGTATCGCATTGTAAATAGAGGTTAGATACACTAGAGCCTTCCTGGGCATTTTCTGGAGCACTTGAGCAGTTATCAGATCATGACCAGGAGCTTTCTTCTTAGGTAACTGTCTAATTTGCTCGGCAACATGTGTCGGGGTGAAGCAAGGAGGAGGTGATGCTAGTTGTAGTGGAATGTCTAAAGTTTTGTGTACAAGTCTTTCGTGTTCAGAATTAGTGAAGTCAGTATGTGGCTTAAAGACAGATTTATAATTTTTTGTTTAATCATAATATAAATTGTTCCTCTGAACTCCATAAAATATTAACAAAGAAATACGCGTCTGGTCCTCCACTTATCAATTGTAATTATTTTAGTTCAATTGCACCCATAGTGATATATTCCCGTAACAAGTCAGTTTATTGTACTTGCTACTAGTGGTCTTCTGCAATCAATACTTTTCTGCTGATTGGTCAATTTTTTCATTTTTTTTTTTTAAATGTCTTGGATACTAATATGAAACGCTTAATTTCTTGTTGCTTCTTGATAGTAGAATCAACGATTTAATTACTAAAATTTTACATATCACTTACCATCATCTGTTTTAATGACCAAATAGTTGTCAAACTTGATTTATTTTTTCTGCGTAAAGTCACTAGTATTTTTTTCTTAAGTAGCTTCTATTTAAGCTGGGTCTACCATTTTCAGGCCTCAAGGAACATTTTTAAGGATCCTGACCGTCAAACCCTCATTTTTTATGTAATTTCTTATAAAATCAATCGTTTTTGTTTTTACGTTCCATGAACTGATTCTAAACCTTTTAAAAAATATATCATTTAGTTTCGAATTTTTATGCCACAAAATTAAGCAGATAAAAATGTACTTTTCATTGTAGACCGCTCTGATTAAATAATTCAAGTAGATATGCTATAAATTGTAATATATCTTCTATTATGCGACTCACTTATAGAAGCCATTACAGTGGGCGCTGTGGCTTAAGCTCAAATGACTTTCCTGACAAGTGTCAGATTTCATTAGACTACTTTAATGAAGCCATCGAATTAGAATTGACGTAACGCGGCCAAGGTAACCCTATCCATTAAGTCATTGGCCTAAGCCGCAGCCAATGAGAGAGGAGGAAGTAGAACCTGGACAAAGGGATTGGACAGCACTAACTCCTCCCATCAGTATGCTAATCCCAACCCCCCAATTAACAGCCCTGCTCTGTTTTAATTTACTGCATTTCCATATTGCCTTACGCCGACTTATCCAATGGGCTTTTAGTTCAAATTTGATCTTGTATCGTAAGGGAGAAAGGATATGATATCCTTCCTCCACAAAGGGATGTTTGAGGTTTGGACGGAAGCAACTGGAGGAATACATCTGAATCGTTTTTCCTTATTCGATCTTTTTTGAATAAATATATAATATTTAATCACATAAATATTCGTAATTTGTATATCCCTTACCTACGGTCACGAGATTTTTAACGCGAATTTAGCATTATGTTAAGTTATTTTATTTTTTAATTAAAATACTAGATTACTTTTTTAAAAAAAAATATCTTCTTTAACGCCCAAAGCATTTTCTTTTCTTGTCGAGTTGTATGGTTGTATAAGCATAGCAGTTTTAGTGAATCAGATGTTTCCTGGGCTATTCTGTTTTAGCATACGATCAGTTCTAACGGATTAAAGATTTGCCAAAAATGGATTGGGGTGGCTTTCAATGGAAGAATAAAATGTAATGTATTTTTGACATAGGTAAGATTTAAAAATAGTTTGTTCACGTAATTGTTTAAGGTATGATTTGAAATAAACGAGGGTACTTAGCTTGGCAAGAGTAGATCCTATATTTTGTCACCTTTTTATATTTTATGTTAGGTCACTCGATGGGGTGTTTAAAAAAATTATGTTTAAACAAACTCTTATTTAAATTATTTTATTTGTAACATAATTATACTTTTTGTGAAATTTCGAACATAGAAATCGACATTTTTTTGTTATTTACAATTTAAGATGTAGCACTTAGACAGATAGACAAATCTTGAAGACTTGTAATAAATATAGTTTTTATTTAAATTTTTCATATTTTTTTTTCACTTCTAAAACTCTCATTCACCCATACGCACCTCTTTTGAATAAGATATAATTTTAATACATACACTTCAAGGCTTATTTAATTATGAAAATGCACCTAATATTGTTACCAAAATTAAAGTATAATTATAATAAATAAATCCAATTACCATAATACTATATTGCACATTATTTTTTAAAATTATATTAAAGAAATTAACATTAATGCAATAATAAATAATTATACATATAAAAATTAAAAATAGTGCTGTATATACTTGTCCTGCCCCTCTATCATTTTTCAAGATATGGAGCATGCCATGCATGGTGAATGATTCCGAGAGGGTCAAGAACTATATTTTCAGCTAATCTTGCTATTTCCTTAATATCGAGACCAATATCGATGATATATCTTATATTCAAATAACCTTCGCGGAATACAGAACTTTCTAAACTCATGAGTCAAATTTGCCCCGTATGGAACGAAGGGTTTACAATTTTCGAATAATATTGGATGGTGTTATTTCTGGTTTTGTTTACGTCGAAGTTAGTTTCTGAATCCCTAAGTTCAGCTTCGTATGTCCAGACAATAATATAAATAAAGAAATACAATACTAATAACTTGCACTGGCAAAAAAATATAAATATTAACATCTAAATTCGTTAATAATACTAAATTGTTATTTTTATTATTATTAATATCAAACAATACATATATTTTTTTTTATTGTCGCAATATGGAATTATTCAATGATACCATTTATGAAATGCAAATCCATCCAAATGACTTTATGTTATGGAGTGAATCAAATTTTCATTATATTTATTTTGAAATAGGAATTATCTTATTCTACATTTTGTGATTACCTTGTTGACCATTAAATTAAAGATTTATTTTTTTTTTATTAGAGAAATTGGGGCGCAGTGCTTTTTGGTCCTTCATCCCTTTATTACACAAATTTTGGTAAAAATATTATTACAAAATCAATGGAATTGCAGGGTCTAAAGGAGATCTGAGATTGGAAATGGTCACACTGTCTGCTTCACTGGATATCTTCCTTCGAAACTTCTTAGAATTGGAATCTATTCTAAGGGCGCAATCTACGGAACCATCTCTTTTGCTGGGGTTCTTTTATATGCAATGAAAGAGACAAATCTATTGGTTGGCTTAGGGATGCAGGCTGGAAGGCAGCCTTCATCAGCTCTTCTTTATTTCACAAAATCAAGTCTTGAATTGAGGAGTTTTTTTTATGAAAAGCAATATCTACTTTTCAAAACCAAAGACTTTTTTTGGCAGATTAATATTTTATACCTAAAAATTATTCAGTTTTTTCAAATCTTGAATTTTCCCCCGTCAAACCGGTGTTACATATCAACATTTTAAATGAAAATTTGACTTGTCTCCTTGTGATAGTAATTTTTTTGTAATAATTTTTCAAAAGTAGAGATATATAGATTTTTAATAGAAAACTCCTCAATTAAATTCTACGCTTTATATTGCATTCGTTGTGTGCGTGCGTGTTTATTTGCTCTAATATATCTTTTTGCATAAACAGGTTTTTGCTTTTTTTAATACATAAATATTTTAAAGTATATTTTCGAAAATATTTTTTATGATTATAATTCTTAATCTAATGCCTTGACCTTTTAATCATTTAAGTAGCTTTGTTGCATCATGAAAATAAAATATTAAAGTAAATTATTTTCTTTAATTACTTTGTAATTAATTTATTAACGAACTATATTGTTGCATACTAACTGACTAATGTAAGTTACTACTTACTCTATGGATGATTTTCAGGAAAAATGCAATTTTTGGTGACCATTTTCGAGAAATTAAAAAATGTGGGCATGTTCTTTGACCAACAACTCAGGAAATAAACCATATTTTGTGATCAAAATCACTTTTTATAATAAATGGCAATTATAAATCTGAACAAACAAAATTAAGGAAATAATTTACAAAAACTCGAAAAAAATTGTCTAAAAGAAGGATTTCAAATGCTTAATTTGGTGAAGTTTAGAATCTGGTACTATCTTAGTTATCAGTTGCATGGACCAATTGTCCACTACGTGGAATTAAGATACTTCCAAAGGACAGACAGCAATGAACGCGCAAGTCGAATAATTACTATTTAACATGCCTAATGAAAATAAGAATTACTATACCCTTGTTCAGCCCATTGATGGACATATATAAATTTTATTACCGTGTGACATTCTTCGCTGCAATATAGACTGGAAGCTGATGTTTTGGGATCATGAAAGAAAGGCTGGTAAAGAAAAATGACATCCTAAAATTCTTCGTTAGTCCCACTGAAGGACGAGGAGTTTTTTTTTTTCATTCAACCACGTAATGGACTTATTTCTTGTGAGTAAAGTTCATTAAGCTCATATATAAACAATAAATAAGAAATTTTGTTTAAGTGGATTATCGTTCCTTACTAACATTCCAGTAGCCTATTATCTGAAACAGAAACCTTTTCTAACTTATTGTATATTTTGAAGCCAAAAATTGGGTTTTGAAATCTAAAATGAATAGTGGATACATCCACGATACGAATTTAGTCCGTGTTTATGAAAAGGAAGCTAGCCCTTAAATAATACAAAACATAATATAATATAAATAATATAAAATATAATGATGGCCGATTTAAACACCTGAATATATATTGAAGATTCTTACAAAAAAACCTTGGATTGTAGGGCAAACAGTTCTGAAGGTATTTACCTGATAAATCAAAATTACTCTTTTCTTGAGAATTATGTATACACTGTATTACCTACGAGATTTAAATTCCTAATGAGTTTATTTGTATACTTCATATTTATAAAAAGAGAAATTGTTTTTTGACTTATACATTAAACTATTTGGAGTTCTTATAATCGGGAGGCAGTCTATCAGTCTTTTTATATGTCTTATTTATGTAACATCGATTTCTATTTCATTGAATAACAATTATAAAAGTAATTTATTTGTATTTCTTTTTTTCAGTTCGCACATCATTGTCGACGTTTCTTGCTTTATTTAACTGTAAGTATTCATGATCAAACTATATTCATTAAACTATAACTTTTTTTCAATGTTTTTTAAACACAAAAATAGATTGCTATTACCTTATTAATTTTAGTTCAGTGTTTTGACTACAAAGGTGAAATTTTATGGAATATGAATAGAATACGTTATTCAATTATTTATGTTTTTTTAAAAAGACATTCTTAGTCATATATTTAATCTAAAATCAAAGTCTATCAAGCTCACACATGAAATTGATTCTTTTTTTCCTTTTGATTTTTTTTCTCTAACTCGTGTGCGAAAGTACTCATATGATGCATTTCCTTTATTGTTTTTACGATGTAATTACGGAATATTTTTCATAAAATTTTGATGAAATTAGTTATTCAAATTAAGCCTATAAAATGATATAACAAATTTTGATTTATGAGATATGTACCTGCTATTTGATATGTAGGTGGCTAAAACAAAGGTATTTAGTAAGGGGTCGTTTAGACTTTATACGCATAGCAATGCTGTATTGCGGGTCAGTACGGTTGACCTAATGTAGGAGTATATTCAAAATAACTTCTGTGTCCACGTCCCACAGTGGGCCAAAGGCGGCAAACAACTTAAAAAAAATTAGTGCTCTTTTTACCATCAAGTTGTAGAATGATAGACAGAGTTTCTAACTTCAATTAATTTTTTTTTTTCAAGGCTACATATTTCTTTTTTAAATTAACTCGCGAATATTGGAGAAAATAAATGTTTTCAATCTGTTACGTAAGTGCTTAAAACTTTTGTGAGAATTAGATAATTATTAAATGCTTAATTATTAATTATTATTAATTAATTATTAATTTATATAATGCTTAGACACAATTATTGATTAATATCGTAATATAGACCATCGTCGCAATATTTATAAGAGAGTTCATCCAGTTCTAGTTTTTGGCATTTGCTTGAAATGATGTAGCAAAGTAGAATATGGAAGAAAATATGAAAATATAAATAACGATAATGCTTAGTAGAATATTCTGGTCTGTTCCGGTCTGGTATTACTTTTTTTCTATAGCTAGATCTCTTACAATACTTACCCTCATAAGTATTGTAACAGCTTTCCGACAATTTTGATCTCTGCTGAATTTTAAATGATAATGCTTTCAAAGCATATTTACAAAGCTGTCCAGTCACCAAGAAAATAGAAGTGTAGCATATTGGGTCCTTGCTCAATTATGTTACAGGTATATACTTACAACGTTAATTTAAATCGATATTTCTTTACCCTTTCAAGCTCCTTCCGCCATTGGCTATGGATAGTCCATTCGTCTTGTTATCAGAATGTGTAAAATGTAGTTGCACCGCATAATGTGGTAGCACAGAAATACCAAAATTGAAAATGTGTTTTACGAACTTTTTTAATGGTTTTCGGTTCTTGCACAGTTGAAGAATAATGTCTTACTACAATTTTTCAGAAAAGATATGCTTGGTTTCCTATAGATAAGGCTAGAAATGAACTATTGTAGCCAATGGAAAATTGTCCAATTCAAGAATAAGTTTAGCTTTTCCGTGGGCCTTTATTTTTAATGAGGAAAAATTGAAATTGTGTGAATTTGTATCTCATATATAAAATAAAATAAAGCACTGTTAATCCGTTCAATTATTTGCATTATAATGGAAGTTTTAATTATATTTTTGTTCTGAAATAGGGAAGATGAAGATTGACGAATCTTTAAAAAAAGGCTCTGCAGACTTCACCTCTTGGGAAAAGTTCTTCGTCTTCATACGAATGAAGGAAGACATTACTTAAAATTCTTGCAACTTCTAATTTATATCTAATATATTTTTATAATTAGTTATAATAATAGCTATATAGTTATATAGTTATTATAGTTATATAGTTATAATTATAACTAATATGCGACCATAATTTAGTACCAAACCCTCACTTACTAGCTTCCATGAATTATAATTGTTACTATTATAAGAAGAATATAGTCACTATTTTATTTTTGAAAAAAATAAAAATAAAATTCATATTATCTATTTTGTTTAAATAATACAATACCTGGTTTTAAGATTAATACTGTTTTAAATAATAAAAAAAAGTGTTAGTGTTTAATATGTATTAATGTATGAAAAAAGTATTAATGTATTTACGTGGGGATTTTTACAATGAATGAATCTATCTACTCAATACCCATCTGCTCTTCTTTTTTGAACATGTATCCAGGATGTACATCATTCTGTAAGAATGCCAATTTAAAATAAGTAAAAAATATTTTTTTTCAAATTTTATAGTGAAGCTAAGAAATCAGAACATTTTGAAACACACGGATGCAGTTCAGTCGTTTTAGAGAGAGGTTTACCAGCAGTGATATAAGTTACATTGATCGTCCATGAATTATAGAAACTATTGTACCTACTAAAAAACAAAAATGCGTTTAATAAGGAAAGTTTTAGCTGGGTTGAGTATTTTGTTATCTTTTTGAAAAGGGTGGAATAAGAGTTAGGAGTCTTTACACTTCTCTATATTCGTTATATAACGTGCGAAAATAGAGAAGTGTACGATTTTTCATAAAATCTAATTTGAAAAATTAACTGTGCTAAACTCTTATGTTTCCATACATTATTATTCTTGTTTTGTTTTGAAATATCTTTGTTGCTCCATTCAGGGATAATTATCTTTTGAAGCTATTGTTTCGACATTACATAAAATGGATTAACTTTTATACTAAATTTTTAATTTGTAATTTTTGTAAAAAGGGTAACTTGAGAAGGTTGGGCACCCCACAGTGATATCGTTTGGAGTGCAGCTGACTGTGGGTACCTGTTGCTTCATCGTAAACAACTCTCGATCAACTGCCCGGTTCTCGAGGGAATAGTTTTAACTGCGGCTGTAGTTTTTGTTCAACTCGAGGTCGCTATTTTGGTGCATCAACGTTAGATATTTTTTATTTTATCATTACTATTAGCAGAGTGAGGCAGGAAAGGCTTCCATTTTTTTCGTAAGTCGGATCCTAAATTCGTTCCTCTCAAGCTTTTTCAACTAAAGGATTTATGGTCCCGTGATTATAAGGATTCTGAAATTCGTTCCCCTTTGTTTACGCTATTTTCTCCCTCTTATTTTCAATTAAGTTTTTCATTCTAAATTACAATGAATTTATTTTTTAATAATATCGACGTCGGTTTTTAAAAAAAATTTAAGCGCCAAAAATTTGAAATTCAAGTTTCAATTTGTTATAGGACCTAAATACCACCCATTGATTCCCGCTCACGATGTATCGAAAGAAAAAAAGGTAATGGCCTAAAAATAGATTGATGACCTAAGCACCAAATACTCGCGACTCTCAGTCGTCACTGTGGCCTAGACCAGTGCTAAAAGCCTTAAAAATATATTGTATTTATGAAGGTTTTGCCTCCTTTATGAACTCCTTCTGTATACAATAAAATTTAAATATATATATATATATATATATATATATATATATATATATATATTGTTATTAGGAGAAAAAACGATTCATGTGTTTCCTGTAAAGCTTGCTAAATGGCGCTCATGCCTTTTTAAATAAACGACGTCCATGCAATCAATTAATAAAAGGTTTTAAGTATTTTAATGTATGACTTTATTTGAATATCCCAGATTGAAATTAGAGGCACTTGTTTAAAATACCAACTTTTAGGTTAAGTAATGTTTTTTTTTTTACTCAGAGAAAACATTATTTAGTTCTGCCAAATAACAATATTGAACAGAGCTGCTTGTATTAAATTTTTGGAAACATTTTTAGTTCAATATTTGAAAATTTGCTTAGAGGGACGATATTTGGCCATCTTCCCTTATTAATATTTCCATGAATTTCTTTTTACGTTTTCCAAGTTTCTCTACCGTTACCTTTTCTCAATTCAACTGTTGCTCGGAAATATTTTTACTATTTCCTTTGTTATACCAATAATCTCCAACGTGTAGGTGAATATTATTTTAAATAATTGAAGCGCGAATTCGATTCCACCCGTAGCATTCATAATATGAATGTAGGATTTTTACCAATGATTAATGATTATGTAATTTACTATAAGTCCTCTTAGATTTTATTTAATTAGTTATAGATTATGCGACAGCTTTGGTATTACAGACCACCTTCTAGGCACAGAGACATCAGATATTCAGTGATTGACCAGACCTAGGTTCTCTGGGGGCTGCTCTACATTGCAAATAGTCTGGGTTTGATTCTGTGCTGTAGGTTATGCATGCTAGGTAGTAGGGTGTCATTTCGAAGGACGTGTTTGTATTTCGATAATTGGGTATTTTATTGCTATATTAAAGTATTTTATCGTTTATCAATTCGTCAATTGTTGATTAATTCACTTGGTTACATAATGTCATGGTAATCATCTTTTTTTTTAGTATAAATATGTAATTAATATTGTATAAAAGTAATAATAATAAACTTATAAATATGTGTATCAGTTAAAATGTAATTACCTCAGAAGCGAATATAGCCTTAGACCTTCAAGGGAGTTTATACTGCTGAAATAGTATCTAACTGGTTGGCTATGATACAGTGGAAAGAAGATTAAGAGGGAAATTGGAATGAAAGGGGAAAGAGGATTCTAAAAGGGCGGCTGCAGCAATTGAAAGGGCCAGGTAGTTATTAATATTCACCCCCAGGTCTAAGACCGCACAATACTTGAAAATAAATTAGCAATTAATTATATGTATTACAAACATATCTTTAAGTTTCTCATATAATTCTTGTAATTACTTACTTTGCGCTTACTTTAATTTTATTATATATTTACTTGTACGCAGTAAATGAAGTGTTGTAATCGCGAAAATTTTCGGTTTTAAGATTTCAACGGAAATATCCATTTTGACCATCCAATCCATTTTGACAAGTTTCGTCGTTACGTCTATACGTGCGTTCATACGTTCGTTCGTACGGATATCGCATAAATCAAACATGGTTAGCCGTAGAAAGTTAAAATTTTGCATTTAGGATTACTGTAAAATCTACTTGTGAACCCTTTTTGGTCACTGCATGATTACCGGAAGTAGTACTTTACTTGAAGGTCATTATTGATTTTCATCAAAAATGATATTAAAATATAATGCAAAACACCTCAAAAATGATAAATAATAGTTTTACATCAATATAAGTAATATAATAAATTTTTGTTGAAATTGAAGAGCCGAAAGGGATGCTTTACTTAAGGTCATAATAAACTTAAATCAAAAGATATATCGATATTTAATACAGAGCTCATGAAGGTTATAAACGCGATTTTTTTCCACTCTAATTAAAAAATTGTATTACTTGTTTTATTTTTTAAATTTGAGTGTAAAATACATGTTTTCCTCTCCATTTATGAGCTGAACAAGTCTGCAGCAGGAGAATAGCATATAAGTGAAGCGGGCTTTTCCGCTTAAAATATTTAAACCTCGATTTACAATACTTTGTCTAGTGAGATGGAGAGAAAACGACATATAATAACGAAATAAGACCTTCAGAAACAAAAGCTTATGTGTGTTTGTGTATCTGTGTGTGTCAATAGATGGACGTCACGACGCCGAGTGTCGTTTTTCAGATACAGACTGCTATCTTCGGAAACTAGTTACCAAATTCAGGTCTCTTTTTGAGCTCAAATTTATAGTTTAATAGGCGTACATGGGAGTCATGAGATGTCCACTTCAGATATTTATGGTATTAACTGACTACCTCCCCTTATTTTTCATAGACTATTTTTCTAATGTTTCTATTATTAATGTTTTAATTATTAATGCCCCTTTACACATTCTCCAACGAATAGGGAAACATTCTTGTTTTTTATTTAGATCTTTTCGAATCAGTACGTATGATGCCAAGTTACTGATAATACTTATGTTCCAGATCCAAAGCATTTTTTAAAAAAATCTGGTTGAATGAAACTATTTTTGTGGATTGTTAATACTATATATTTGGATGTCGAATTTAACTTCCCACTTATGTGATAGCTTAATCCTAAATTATAAAATTTATTTTTTAAGCAATTGTGACCATTGTTTTTTAACTCATGTAGGTGTAATGGGTTTAAGCGAGGTGTTTGGTATTACTTTCCTATCGCTACTACCTAGTAAAGAATAATAATTGAAGGAAAGTATAGTAATCGAGTGAAATTTTCGATGTGCATTTTTCAATGGATCGATGAATATGTATTGACATCGGTGTTATTTTTGGACAATATTATTCTTAGGCAGAAATTATATATAACACGTACAAGGTGTGAACAAAAGATAAGGGACCAGCAGGTTGGAAGGCAATTCACCACAACACTATTATTAGCCTTATTAGCCTTTACCCTCAGATGTAAGAAATAAGTTAATTTAAAAAGCTACCGAGAAGTGGGCAGTGTAGCAAAGGCAAGATGTGGTCCTTTCTGGAAGACGTAATCACTTTTAGAAAATCAATCACCCTGGGATCTCGGCTGGCATACCGAAAAAACGGTGGAGACCTGGGAAGGACAAAATTCGATTAGAGGATACTAATGAATTCGAAAAGATCTTCCTATCTTTCGGGGATAGTTTCACCCCCTAATTCGGGGTGGAACTATGCACTGAAATCCCAGCATTTCCTCCCTCTGTGAAACTAGTTGGCCAATCACGAAAAATGTACCGCCCAGTGCCGGGGATCTAACCAACCCACAACGTCTTCGATCCCCTCCTAGGAAGAACAATGAGAAAAAGGGGGACCGAAGCCGAGGAAGCAACGAAAAGACACTTCGAGGACGACAACTAGTCTACCCTTCTCTGACTCCCATGACTTAAGATATGCAAGGAAGCCCGAAGGAGAGATACTGAAGGACCATCAACACCAATTATTACAGATAAGAGATTTATGTTAGAACAATTAATGGCTAGGCCTAGTCTGAATCATTCCATGGTTAAACTCTTGTAACAGTTTATTATTTTTGTTTATTAATTTTGATGAACAAAGATAAATGTTAGGCAGGAGGTTGTTCTTTAGTAACCACGCCCATTATTAATTTGGATCTTTTTTATTAAGTAGATAGTATTTTTTATAGGTAGTAGGTAGTATTATTATTAAGTAGGTAGTACTTTTTTATTAAGTAGGTAGTATTTATTATTTATTTAGCAATAAACTTGATTAGCATCATGGTTATTAGCGTTTTTATTTAACTTAGAAGAAGGAACATTATCTTGGTTAATTATTAGATAATGATAATCACTAATCAGGCCCTTGGAAAGGTATCTAATTTAAAGGACAATACAAGTAATTCATATTGACTTGTTCATATGACTTTTAGGATAATCATTCTCAATGATTGCCCTATGGCATCCCTATATAAGACTAATATATTATCAGATAAAAAATATATATATATATATATATATATATATATATATATATATATATATATATATATATATATAAATCTAGCCAAAACATAGCACTATGCATTTCAGAGTCTCCTGAATCCGGAAAAACGCATTTTTGGCCATTAGTTTGTCTGTATGTGTGTTTCTATCTATGTGTGCCAAGATTATATTATCTCTTGAACGGATCGATCTATTTTTTTTTTTTTAATCTTGTAGGTTCGGCCATTTTTATGTTTATATTTTTTCTTTAATATACTCCAAAACAAATGTTTAGCTGGAAAACCACATCGATATCATTTTTTAGACTCGAAATATAAAATAAAACATTCTCAGCATGCTTTATTTTTTTTTCTCAGCTCTTAGAGCCCAGTGGGCAAAACGGTAGGATATGGGTCGATTTTTTTCAATGTAGAATCGCCCAAAATATGTTGATGAAAATTGGCGACAGACACATCGTGCTCTCCCCTTGTCAGTTCTGCACAGTGGTTTCTATGTTTCGTGTGTTTCTGATTTATTTTCAGTTTTCAATGCGTTTCCTGAATTTAGGAACAATGGTACATCATATAATTACGTATATAATAATAATTCTTTGGTCAATGAACATCATAAGTCGAAGTATAAGATCTAAAGCTGTTATTATGTCGCACATAATGATTTGTTCAATGAAATAAAAAAAAATAACCAGTTTATTTTTATTTTTCCAGGAAAGCGTTGGTCACCCATTCTAAATTCTAAAAGCATTGGATTCCTTAAATTTGTAAATATTATTATAAGTTCCCCAGCTCACCTCGGCCACTCTATAATTTACATAATTATTATTATTTTTTGTATTACCGTTTAGTTTGAAATGCAGATATACTACATGCGATATGCATATACAAATAGTGCGATATGCATATAAAATTTGAATGTATTTCTACTTGCACGTAATGTAACTGTATGGTTAAAACAGTTATTCATTAATATAAATTAAAGTTAAGATAATTTTTTTTTTTTATTACAAAAAATATATTTGAGTTGGCAGCCAATTTTTTCCATTCATGCGCATTGGGAGTATAACTTCTTTTTCTCATTGATACCACGTAGCGATTAATACTAATGAATTCAAAAGATAGACAAACAGTTCAATTCTCATGTCCCGGTAGGTCACATCTGCAGTAATGTTTACTCTCTTTCGGAAGGATAAGTTATTAGCTAATACCATCATTGTATGTAATAAAATGGTAGCGGTTTTTAAATGAAATAATTAAGTTGATAAACATATTGTATTCATGTCATTTCACATTAAATAGCAAGACCATGAATTATTCTTGCCTACTGAAAAACTTTCGTGTTTAATAAGCTTAAAGTCCATGTTACAAGGGGCAGGTCTGTTACAGAATAAGCTGGAACTCTCCTCCCGTTTTGTTAAACAACCGAGTGGTGTTTAATTCTCTCATCTAAAACTACTCGTGTTTTCAGCAAAAGTAATTACAACAAATTCCTAGAAAACATTTATTTATTTTCTGATACCTGGGATATATTGCAATCAATTAATGACTAAAATACACTTTTTATTTATAAATAAATTCTAAAATAAAATATCTAATTTGGGTATGACAAATGAAATTCTCCTTTAATAAGCCTTATTTCCTTACATTTTTAATTATTCTTCGACGAATGCTGCATTTAAAAAAAAAAGAAACTGGACCAGTTATTCGAAAGAATAATTAAAAAATGCAACGAAATGAGTATTAACAAGGCAGAGCTCCTTTCAGCATCCGGTGCCGTTATAGAAGGGACGAGCTGTGCCCAAGGTGAAGGGTCTTATTAATTTAGTTGATATATGACGCTGGAATTCTCATCCAGTTCATAAAATGAATAAATGAATTATTGATTGCTTGATTTTTAAATTTAAAGTAAGAAACCTGTTTACATACACCCACCTACAGTAACACCACATAGCAGTGATATAATTGAGTGATATAATTAATTGCAAATATTTTAGTGTTGAAAATCCGCCAGGAACCGAAAAATGCGGGCGTCTGGCCGCACCTCGCATTTCTCTGGGTGGAAGTCCGATAAATTCGCTTTAATTCAAAACGTCTTTTCATTTTCTAATTAATTCCAGAAGGCCGCTTTTAATCAAGGTATAAGCTCCTTTTATTCGAAATTAAACTCTTTGAATGTTTTGTTGAAAAGAATGTTTTCAAAATAATAATGCAAAGTTAATAAAATTATATAAAGAATTTTATAAAATATTCGAAAATATGGAAATGAGTTTGTTAATTAGGATTTTTTTTTATATGATAAACCGTTGGGTCACTCTTAATTTAAATTCTATTAGGGAAAAATATTTTTTTTTTCTCCTCCCTGCCTTCCGAAAAAATGAAAATACAATTAGGGAATTGATTGGGTTGATGGGATGGAAGATAAAGGCTAGTCACTCTCATGAGGAAGCCATCATTTTGTGGACCATCCTGGCATGAGTAATTTTCAATAATGGACATCCTTCATCCACCTGTTTTTTTATTTCATTCTCGTATACTCTTTCATGTCAAATGTTTTTCGTGTTGTCATGTATTCTTTTTGTTTTTTAACGTTCTGTTTAACGTTTAAAGTTCTTTTATCTATCTATCTATCTATCTATCTATCTCTATATATATATATATATATATATATATATATATATATATATATATATATATATATATATATTAAATCTTGGGATAACAGCTTCGAAAATCACATATTATTTAATCAAATATAAGACAGTACTATTTTAAAGATATAATCACCAAACAATATATTTTTTAGCCTACATAATTATAGTATACAATAAAAATAACAAATATAAACCTTTATATGCACTGGTGGGTCTTGTGCCAAACCTAAAATGTTAAAATGTGTATATCGACGTCGTTTTTTTAAAAAGACTTATTATTATTATTATTATTATTAAAAGGCTTAGCGAACCCGGAGGCTCGATGCCGATACCACTAATCGCTGTCTACAAATCTCGGTCCACCGACTACCGTCCAAACCCAAATTCATTAGATCACTCTTAATACTATCCTCCCACCTACATTACGGTCTACCCTCGGACGTTTACCAGTCGGCTCAAAGTTTATTAACTTTTTAGGAATTCGTTCGTTACTGAGCCCAACAACTTTGCAAGCCCATTTCAACCGTCGCGATGATGTCACTTCGATTATATTAACAGGGTGCATGCTCCGCAATTCCGCGTTGTGTAATCTCCTAAATTCTCCAGTTGACTCATCCTTTTTCGGACCAAATATTTTACGCAGTACCTTATTCTCGAAACCTTAAGGCGTTGTTCATCCTTCAAGGTTAGCGGCCACGTTTCACACCCATACAGAACTGTAGGCAAGATAATGGTTTTGTATATTCTAAGTTTTATGTTTCTGGACAAAATGCGCGACCTAAGTAATGTTGATGCCGAAAAATAGCAAGCATTTCCCGCCTTTAACCGCGCCTTTATTTCCTCTTGAATTTTGTTTTTCTAGTAATCACAGACCCCAAATACTTAAATTTCTCAACGTGTTCAAACCTATTTTCTCCTATATCTATATCCTCAAAATCGCCTCTGTTTCTATTGCTAACCATATATTTCGTCTTATCCGTATTTATTTTGAGGCCAACCTCTTTCCCAGCTGTCATCAACGTTGTTGTATTCAGTTTTATAGTTTCCGCGTCCTCACTTTATAATACCAAATCATCCGCGAGCACGGATATTTTACCACCCAGATCTAAACCCCTTTCGGTACGCATTACCTTTCTAATGACATACTCTAGTGCTAAATTAAATAGGACAGGTGAAAGGGAATCGCCTTGTTTTAACCCCGAGCGAACTTCAAATTTCTCCGAAAAATAATTTCCGATTCTAACTTAATTGAATGTTTCGGTCATGCACATCCCTACTAGATTTACTAACTTCTTTGGTATTCCCTGCTCAATCAAAATGTTATACAGTCTCTGGCGATCAATGGAATCATAAGCCTTTTTGAAATCCACAAAAATCTGATGAACTACACCGTTGAATTCTAATTTTTTTTAAATATTTGCCGTAAGGAAAATATTTGATCGATAGTTGATCGGTTGCATCTAAAACCACATTGGTAGTCTCCGATAATTTCCTCGGCATATTCTGTGATTCGACTAGTTAGTATCAACGAGAATATTTTATAACAAACCGGGAGGAGTGATATTCCGCGATAGTTATTACACTCCGTCCTCGGACCTTTTTTGTGAATCGGAATAAGTATAAATTCTTTCCATTCTTCGGGCATTTTTTCATTTTCCCAGATCTTTTTAACCAAAAAATGTATTTTAGAAACTCCAGCTTCACCGCACGCTTTTATTATTTCACTGGAAATGTTGTCGATTCCCGCTGCTTTATGAGATTTTAATTTTCCGATGGCTATTTCGACTTCCTCCTTACTCGGTTCTTCAATTAACGGTTCAGCACTCTGATATTCAGAAGGAGAAGATTGATTATTATTTCCCGAATTCAAAATACTTTCAAGGTGTTTTTTAAATTTATTCACAATGTCTCCCGGATCGGCCAAGATATTGTTATTTTCATGTCTAATTCCATTCATTGCGGGTTCAAACTGTTTACGCGATCTGTTTATACCCTTTTACATGTCTCTTACGTTGTTTTCAATTCTATTAGTTTCTATCTCTATTATTTTGTTTTTAAGATATTCTCGTTTTTTATTTTTGAGGAATTTGGACGTTTCATTCATCAAGGCTCGGAAGTTAGCAACATTGTTATCGCTTGGATTATTCAAAGCTTTTAATTTCGCGGCTCTTCTTTTTTCACACAGGTTTAGACAATCATTATCGAACCACGGTTTGTTCTTTTTATTGTTCCTTTTTTCAAGACACAAATTATTTACCTCTTTAATATTATTCCTAATTCCGATCCATAGCTTGTCTACACCTTCGAGATCCTCATCTAAAGATCCCAAGGCTTCAAACATATTCTTGATTTCTACCGCGAATTGATTTCTAATTAAAGGGTTTTTCAATTTATCTAGATCAAAATTTTCGGAACAAATACGGCTTTCTTTTCTTTTTTTTATATTGTTTTTGTCGAAGTTTCGCGATTACTAATTCATGATCTGATCCACATTCTGCCCCACGATATGACCTCACGTTAATTATACTATTTTGCCATCTTTGTTGTATCAAAACATGATCAATTTGATTGCGTGTTTGTGAATCCGGCGATGTCCACGTATACTTATGAATATCCTTATGTTTAACGTAGTACTTTTGATTGTTAGGTTTTTCGAGATAGCAAAGTTTATTAGACGGATCCCATTATCATTACTATGTTCGCGCAAACTTTCTTTACCGATCGTCGGATAGTATACCTCTTCCCTTCCCGCCTTTGCGTTTGCGTCCCCCTAATATTATTTTCATGCAGTTTCGAGGTAGTACCCTCCCCTGGCCACCGAACCTCTTGCAGTGCCACGATATCTACATTGTATCTCTTAACCTCGTTTGACACCGATTTTAACCCACCCGCTGTATTCAAACTTCTTACGTCCCACGTCCCTATACCTAAATCTCTAATTTTCAACTTGCGCCATGAATCCCCTGAAGCAGTCCCCACCCGGAGACCCGAACGGGGGACTAGTTTACTTCCGGATAATGAGCGTTTTACCTCAGAGAGATCCATGACTTTTTGTGGTATTTTGTGAACTAAAAATATGTGAGTAGGGCGTTCAAACCTACGTCACACCCTCCAGCAAGCCTGGAGGGGCGCTCTCATTGTTGGTCAGCGAGTCCATCGGACTTAGCCGGGAGGAACTTCCAAGGAATTTCCACCGACCATCCCCACATCCGCCACTCGTGGGACGCTCCCCTACGCGGTAATGAGATCCGCGCGAGGTTTAAAAAGACTTAAGCGCCAAAAATTTGAAATTTAGGTTTCAACTCATTATGATATATCGATCCTCGCTTAAGATGAATCGAAAAAAAAAAATTGGAAATGGTTTAAAAATCGACCATTGATGACGTTAGCATCAAATACCAACGACTCTCAGTAGTCACTCTGGCCTTAACCACTGCTAGAAGTCTTAAAAATATATTGTGATTAAAAAGGTTTTGCCACCTTAATAAACTCCTTGCATACAATAAACGTTATGCATGCTATAAAGAATAAAATTTTGCTGTAAAGTTTGCTAAATGGCGCTCACGCTCTTTTCAAAAAACGACGTCGATATGTAGCCTATGCCCTGCTCGACTTTCGATTCGACATGACGAACGGGGAAGGGAACGTATTGCATGCGATGTCGAATCGAAAGTCGAACGGTGTTTACAAGGGAAAGCTATGTCCACACTCTTCGATTTTCGAATCGAAACAGTATGGACATAGCTTATGCTTTTTTTGTTCAGTGAATATGTAAGCTTAATCAGCAGTGTTTTATTAAAATTATTAGAAATTCTTTAAAAAAAAACACACTGTAATACCTTGCATTTGCTTCTTTGATTGTTTTATTTTTTTTTTATTTTTTAATTCTGTGGTAATATCTTTGTATAGCTCTCAGTTGTTTCTGGTTGAAGTTGGGCGTCCTTGTATTAACGTCTTCACTTAGGTATTTATTATTTATTATTACTCAGTTTGAGTTAGTAGTGCCAGTAGAGATAGTAAGTAATTGAAAGTTAAAAATTAGATTTAGTTGCTGCAGTAAAAGAGCTTTTCGATGTTGATAATTTTTTTTTTCAATATACTTAGTTATATTCAGATGGAATTGTTTTTCTTATCGCCTTGATGATTATTGAGTAACTGGTTTATGTCACTTTTAGTCGTATTTTCTCGAAGGTTATAGACTTTTGTACTGTATTAAAGGCCATCGGGGGGTTCATTTTATATCCGTTTCGGTTTTAGGGGTTCGGTTTATCACATTTGGTAAACCATAAGCCAGAAGGTTATTCATCACCTCATTGGCAATAAAAAAATTCATTTTGGCTATGGACCAATTTCGGAGTAAATTTAAATTGTGTGTTATTTCAGGGCTGTCATGTTTTCTGTTGAATAGGAAGCGATTACTAAAAATCTATTTTATTTAGGTTATTTCCAATGGCAGCATCGTAAACTAGATAAAACGATCTTCAATTAATACATAGAATTTATCTTGATTAACTTCATTTGAAGGTAGCTTTCATATTATTATTACGAGGAATGTTAAGATAATATTAATAAATTTCACTAAAAGAGAATATCATTTGTCAGAATCACTTTAAATATTTTTAAAGTTTGAGGAGTATATTCACCGCAATGTGATGCGATGTGTTCTGCAGGTTCATTGATTGTTATTGTTCATTGATGTGGTTTTAATTATGTATTGAATGGTCGATTGAGGCAATCCTAACGTTCTTCCAAAATATCCATAAACTCAATCCTGGCTGAAAAAATATAACAATTCATGTTTCCAGGTAGAACTTAATTCGTTTGATTTACGATACTTTTTGGTGGAATTATCTTCTAATTCTGATCATCTGGGTACATTTTAGGTTTATATTTGAATAAGAGATTACACGAGGTAAAAACCATGAGCTGATAACAAAAAAACAAGTCATTATCACGACAACTGTTACTGTGCGAATACTTTTTATGCAAGATAAATTTTCGATTTTAGTTCTTAATTAGTTTGTGCGGGTTTCACTTGTAAGAACTTTATGCGAAATGCTGTTTTTTATCGTAATAAAAATTACGTGTAGGCTCAAATATTTGTGCAATCATAATGGATCTTCACATTTAGCATCTTGAAAACTCGTTTGAACAAGTAAATGATCCTTTATTTTTTATTTAATGTATATGAGGAATCGATTTTAATTTTTTTAAATTTACTTTGTCTTAGATGGATCCCAATCCATCCACATCAAAAGACGTAAAAAGTGACAAACTATTCGCAAATTTTGTTCTTTCAACCTACGGTCCTAGTTATCATAAATAAATCATATGTCTCCCTATGATGTTTTTAATTTTTTATTCCTGAAAATCGACAATATGGTAAAGTGAAAAAACCAAGCAATGTATCATAAACCAATATAATAATACGAATAAACAATAAGTTTATTTATTTTAGCATTTAAAACTCACAAATACGGTAATGTAAGAAAAAAAAAAAAGATAAGCTAAAAGATAAATAATATTTACGAAATAAAGGTTGATGTCTTAACCTAAAAAGCAATGATGTTTGAAGAGAATTAAAAAAAAATCGAGTAAACAGACAAGGAGGGGTCGGACCGCATACACTCTTTGAGTATTTGAGTATATAAATAACAAGTAGAGGTCGCATATGACCCCACTCAAGATAACCCTACCGAATAAACTTCAACCCGAAAATTAGAAAAGAGAAATACTCACCTTTTCTTGGCGGTGACTTCGGAAGGATTTTCTAAGAGGGTGATTGTGGGAAAAAAAAACCCTTGAACAAAATGGCGCCACCTTGTGACAGAGGTTTAAGACTTCCAAATTCGGCCATATGAGCAACTTAATTTTTTTTTTATACCCCCAGCTGGTGGTATAATGCTGAACATAACCCGCTCACCCCAGATTTGCGTAGGTTTTGAAATAAATTACCTAATAATTCCTGGACTGTCACATTAAATATAATTGGTCCCCTGCCGCGGGTATATCCTCAGCCTGACGAATGACTAACCTCGTTAGCAAGTTATTCTCTATTAGGGAACAGCGGCTCTGCAAGAAGTCGACTCCTAATGGCGGACATTGTTAAAGTTGGCAGGCATCTTGTTAGATTAGAGTCACTTAGTGACGTGGTAAGTGTCCTTTTGTGGCCGAATTTCGAGGAGTGGATAAAAGAAAAAATGTACCTCATATTATGGTGTTTAGTTTTAGAACTCGTCAAGGTTAGAATGGTACAATCCAAATCTAATAGATATCACTTAGAAGTGCATTATTGATTTAGGGTATATTGACGGTGCATTTTGTTGCCTTGTTATTACATTCTTAATTTTTTTTTTTTTTTTATAGCACGGAAGTATATATATACATATAAAATACTTGTATTTAGGTATTAAACGGTCGAACAACCTTCATTTCTTATCAGTTTTCTGTTTTGTCTATTATTGTTTTAATATTTTTTGTTGATTACTAGAGCCTCGTTCTGTGATTTTTCTCCAAATGTTTATCTTTTTTTTTTTTTTTAAAGAAAATTTAGAAATTGTCTAAGATGCAGTGAAATATTTCCAAAATATTCCATTGAAGGAGAATAGTCATGATATTTCGATTACATAAATAACTAAATTTGAATTACGGTAAAGATACTACCTCAACCGAAAAGGTTTCATTGGTGGTTCGTATCAAGCGTTGATCGAGAGCTGTGGTCTAATTAAAGCAGTAATATTTATAATAATCCCTATGAATACGAATTTTTAACTCTGAAACATAAATCCCCTTAAATACGAACAAGGAGATCGGAAATATTTATTCGGATATTTAATATACGGATATGTTTATTAATTAATTTACTTTTTACTTAAGGTATTATATTCAAACCTTAACGTTTGAGAAAACTAACAAACCATCAACATAGTAAGTTTTAAAAAAATTTTAATATGTTTATAAATTTGATCGTACCTTGCATCCAATTGTGTTTTTAAAAAATATTTACATCTGCGTATATGTAGTTGTAATTGAAATTTTAATTATCCTATTAGGACTCGCTTTTACAAGAAATACAAAAACATATTTGTATTTTTGGAAAAGCGACTCCTAATAAGGTAATTACAATTTTACCATCTTAATTAAATGTCGAATCCAAGAATCTTATAAAAATATTCAAATGATATTGGCTAATTTATAAATAGTCATTACAGCTGTGTCAAGATATAATAAAAATCTATACACAGTACCATTGTCAAGTTGATAGGATCCTACATTATCATAGGAAATAAAAATATAACCGATTCATCTAAAAACCATAAAATCTGGTGTTTTCATATTCCAGTTCACTTTTCTTTCCTCAAGCATTCTACATATGTGCCCGAACCATTTTAGTTGACGCTCCTCGGTCCTTATCTTCATGGATGGAAGCTTCAGGTCTTCTCTAAGAATTTCATTCTGGTCACAAAGCCTTGTTAATTTTCCAACTACTAGTCAAAGGAATCTCATTTCAGCAGTATTGAGTCTTTTGATATGCTTATCAAGGGCAGTCCAGCGTTCTGCTCTGTGCCAACTTTGTATCTCGGGCTACTTTTTTTTTTTTTTTGCCTACTATGGTATAGTTAATTTGGAAGAACACACCAATCATTTTGCACACTCGATTTCCGATTGTTGGGTCCAGCCTGCCGTTTCTGCTTACGAGAGTGCCAAGATATTGATTGGTAGGCACCAACACATTATAGAAATTCTCCATTACATGCAATGTGTACATCCTACCCATTTCCATCACCTTACTCGTGACAGTAATTATTTGAATACCCTTTTTGTGCAGATCATGTCCTCACTCTCCATTAGCTTTTTGGAGGTACTTCCTGGGAATCAGCAATTAATACAAACTACCAAAATGGAACTTATTGGAAAAATGGAAATTATATGGATCTAAATTTGATCGTACATCGAATTGTATTTAAAAAAAAACATTAACATAATTCGTACTTAATAGAAATTATTTGGAATTGATAAAAGTGAGATGTATTCATTTGATGGAAAAGGGAGTCCTAATTTTCCGATGGCAACATTTCCTAGGTGGCTATATTTTCCGAACCTTTAAAACCAAAAAGCCTCCTTATATTCTTAATTTATTCTCCAAGTGTTCCTACGTACTCTATGTAAACACCAGAGGAACCCCAAGCACAGATCCCAACCTACAAACTTGTATGTACCCTTTCCTAGAACTTCCTCCTTCAAATAATCCTTTACCTTTCGTGCTACTTCATTTTGGAATTCCTTACCATCCCCATTCGCAAATCCTCTTCCTTAACCTCCTTCAAGCATCAATTATTTCTCCACCTCCTTAACTATCAATCTTCCATTTATATTAGTATTAAAGATATATATATATATATATATATATATATATATATATATATATATATATATATATATATATATATATATATGCTCAGTTTAACCTATAATTGTTTCATTGCTGTTATGTTTTGTGTTTTTTAGTGTGAATAGGTGTACATATATATCTAATTATGATTTAAATGTCTGCAATTACTGTATACTCATTTATGTTATTTTATTATTTTATAATTTAACTTTTTCTTAATTATCACTGTAATCTAGACATGTACTGTACGTTTCTGTTATTCTAAGGGGATTGAAAGTCCCAGAATAAAATGTATTTTCATTCATTCATTTAATAGGCTAATTACAATTTCACTGTCTTAATTTAATGTAATATATACATATAAAAATATTTACTTGATATACTGTAAATTAATTAATCCATGAACAGTCATTACAGCTGCGTAAAGGTGTAATAAATGATAAACATGCATTATCATAGAAAATATAAATATAATCGATTCCTGTAAAAACGTTAAATGCAAAATAAAAATGAATTGATGTCAATAAATTAAATTTATGATTATTTTGGGTATCCTATTATTTAAAGAGTGTCACTAGTTTAATGAAAAGGTTAATCATCTAGATTGGCAGAATGCGGGGGAAAAAACATGTTCATAGTTTTACTGTTTGTATAAAACTTTAATGGCTAATACTCTGTGATTTTCATGTTTTTTTTTCCGCTTTTAATGTCCTGGATGATTGCAGCTTTCCATTGTGATCCTTTAAAAAAAATGACTTACTTGTTTTTTCTCTCTTACCCATAATTTTTGGCCTAATCTCCATACCCAATATACCGAAAAAGATGGCAACTGATTTCCTGATATATAATCGTAAGAATTTCTCTGTAATTTTGTGTTTAAAAAAAAAAAAAAAAATCAAAGAAATGTTTTGAAAGATGCCTATTGGGCCTTAAAAGAAGAATATCATTAGCGTTTTAAAAATTTAAATACATTTATTAAATTAAGAAATTTATTTTTTAATTAGGATTAAAATGCATACACGCTTATTTAAACAAGTTGTTAAAAGAGACGCGAGCGTGACAAAGATAATTTTTTTTCCCTCGAAAATTAAAGTATATCCTCCGAACAATAAGACTCTGATTGGTAATTAACTATATAAATTAATTATAACTTTTTATGTAATATAGCGTTATATATAAATGTATATGTATGTTCGGTATTAACAAGTGTAAATCTGATGATGAATGCGATACAGTGTTTTAACCAATTTACATAATCAAGGATTTTTTTATTTATTTAAAAACGAATAATTATTTGCATGATTTAGTTTGAACAAATAAAGATAGTCGAATTAGTGACACACTTTTAAAAATTGCTAAGAACATTAATCCTGGAACACTACCCATATTTTCGATACGGAACTACTATTCTGGAATATAGGTGTACACGTCAAAAAAAAAAATGTTTCAAATGGTTTATAAAAGAATTTTAATTATGATTGTAATACATAACTTATAAATTGCTAAAGAATTGTTCTACTTTTTAAGAGCTTAAAAATTACTTGGAAGATAATCATAAAAATATATTGTTAGTTTTTATGACCGGTGTAAATTATTTTTTTTACGATTATTAAGAATAAGCACCAGTAAAAAATAAATATTAATGTAAATAAAAAACCTTCAATGTGGTCATGAATGTCAATAAAGGATTTTTAACAGGAAGGACAAATTTTGTAGCTGTAAAACGAGAAAATAACTTCTTGCACTTTTCGTATTTCGCCTTTATAATCACATTCATGTAGCAATTTGCGTAATTCAGTTATGGCTTCCTCTTTTGATAAATCAATTGCATTTTTAGACAAAAAATAAATAAATAAAAATAAACAAATTATAATTGAATAAATACAAATAAAAAACTGGTCGTTAAATGTTGCCAAATACCAATTTTTATTTATTAATTATAACTATTAATAAATTAAATTGAAGTAGTGACACTTACCAGGAATAAATGGAATGTGTATGAAATAAAGATACCGCTATTCCACTATCGTGGGGAGCAGATGGACCTCTGGGAGCTTATATAAATTAAAGGAAGGCTGGCATGAACTAGTCGAAGGTGGCGTCAACACTGGAAAGTGTAGCAATGAAACTACTGAAGAGGCCAGAGCTCTGGCATCCAAGCCTATTAGAAATTTAACTGTGTTTTTGCTGAGGGATAATGTTTAAGGTACATGCTTGCTGGATTCGAATTTTAATATTTCTTTTATTATGAAATTAACACTAAAATAATTAAAATTTCAATATAATATAATTATATAATTTACAATTATTTATATTATATATTATAATAATTGTTGATATAAAATAATCATAAATAGTTATTTATATATTTTTTCTTCCTGTGAGTTATAATTTACTTAAAAGAATAATCGTGTAAAGTGCTCATTTGAAATATAACTTCTTCGACAATTTGGTGATAAATTAGTGTAAAAAAAACAAAAGAACAATTAATTAATTTTAATTCAAATTTATTATATAAAAATGGTTATGAAATTAAATATTTTTATTATGAAAACCTGAGATAGATGATATTGTGGATCGTCGCGTTTAATTTCACTTTGCTATTGTCTGGCATAAGCCCTTATGAAGGATTTTTTAATAAAAACCTAATATAACTATTTTTTGTTATCCTTATCCTTCTTACTTTACACATCTTTAGCAGTCCCATATATCTTTTCACTTAATATATTCCGCACTTTATCATCGTCGCATGAATAAAAGGAATAACTTAAGTTACTTAGTGCTAATAATAATATCTCAGTAAATCTTAGTGACAATCAAACTGTCACATTTTAGTTTTTAATATCTCCTTTTGTTTTTATCACTTAAAAAAAACTGGATTCACTAACTGAAACTTCTTTTGACCTAGATTTAAAAAAATATAATAGGTACATAAATGAAACTTTATTAATAACCAAAATACACATTTAAGTCCGAAGTTCTGTTTTCTTTTTTCTACGGCTCTGTGAGCGCATCAAAGTAATGCAGGAGTCAGCATCATTACAAGACTTTTTCAATTTTCTTTTCTACAGGAAATTACAGGTTCTAGAAGTTACAAAAGTTAGTTTGAGCAAAACATAACATGCTTTGACGTCTGCTTACTACCTTTTATGTCAACCATTAAAGGATGAGTTCTTGATAGTGGAAACTATTGGAAAGGAGGTTTCTCTAAGATGGAACAAGTTTATACATTTTATAGTTCTATGTTAGAAGTTGGTCGGAGGATGTGGCTAGTGACAGAAAACACACTTATAAATGAACCTTTCTTTTTATTGTGTGACATCGTTTCGGCCTGCCTTATAGGCTTTCATCAGAGCAGTTTGTAATTTCTAGACGACTGCTAGTGATGGATTGGGGATTCTATTAGGAATGCACATATCGAACAAAAATGTCGATATATATCGTATCGATATTTTTCAAATCTATCGTAATAATATTTCGAAATATTAATAAAAAATATCGACATATCGAGCCTCGATGTTTTTAATCATTGACAACACAGTTATGTTGCAATTTTATTACAATGTTTTTGTAAATGTACTTTACAGTTAATCTTTACAAGCATTGACTAGTTCCATATCAAAAAATCGCTATAGCAACTGAATGATGAGTTGATTAAACTGTGACATCAATATAAACAAAACTAATGTTAGTTGGAATCTTGTCATTCCAAATGTTTGATATGCCAATAAAAAAAAAACAAAAAAAAAACAACGTATTACTAGGAATTATACAGAAAAGTAGTTAATTAAATAGGCTGAGGATATAATCAAAAGGAAGGAAGAGAACAAATATTTAATGAATTTCTAAAAACCTGTCAATGTATTAACATTTATTATTAAGGAGCCTTATTGCTAATTATAAGAACTTTTAAGTTAATGTAAGAACTCAGATATTAAAAAAAAACATTAAAAAATAATAAGAGGCGAAAATCAAAATTGAATTAAAAATGACTGGAACCTATCAAACTTATTCTGAACACTCATTAAAATCCCAAATTTATTTTTGTTATTAATTTTTTATGGAAAAATATCGCAATTAGATTACAAACAAGTCATTAAAGAACACAAGTGAACAATTCTTTCGTTGTTGTCTATTGTTTTAATTAGGTATTTCTCATATTTCTGAACCAATAGACTCCTCACCGAGAAGAATTAAAAAATTGAAACTTTTTTATAATTTTTTTTATGGCATGTGGCATTTCCTTTCCTGAACTCTCAGCTAAAGTATTTCGAAGGTTAAGGTTCAACTAGACTTGAAAATTAAATATACATGCGTTTGTGTTTTTTTTAATTCTATTTATTTATTTGCCTGAACTGTGACATTTATTTACCTGAACCCGGTGCTAAATTATTCATCATGTTAAGGTTCAAGTGGATTAAATCCAAATGTTATAGGGTATCATTCACCACTTTTTGTTTATTTTTAAAATTTATTTCTATGTTTCTTTTCCCTATAATTTTTTGTTCTTTCGAAAACTTCTAAACTGAATAGGATATATTTTGGTGAGTTCGTTTAATTGTTAGTCTATAAAACTAAGGTATTAAAACCTTATAACAAAGTAAAACATTTGAAGAAATGTGAAAGTGGTAGTTATTTTGTAGAAGTTTTTGAGAAATTCAATACGTTGGTTATGGTAGAAAATATGTTTTTTAAAATAACGTAGAACATTTGTTAAGTGACGAAATAGTAGAGAGATGTTGGAAGTCGCAGGATCATTTTTTTGTCTTTGTTTGTTTAATATCTTTTATTATTCTGTGTGAAAAATGTCTTACGAGTGAATTCATGTAGAAATATGTAGTGGATTATGGCGAACCAAAAACAGAGAAAAATTACTAAGGATTTCATAGAAACCAAACTGTATGTTGTTGACAAGCTATTTATCATTTGAATAACACTGAAGAAAGGGTAGAAAATATAAAAATAAATGGTTTGCGAAATACAAAGGATTTATACCATACCTGAAGGTGACATCTTTGAGTGGGAAAGCAGGACTCTAAAAGGAACGCTTTTGGACCTGACAGACATTCCAGACAAAGAGAGACTTTTAAAATAATTATTAACCATTAGGATCAACTTATAGTTGATAATATGTTAATGAAAATAAATAAATAAGGTTTTATTTCATTTCTTTACTTTTAAGATGCTTATGTTTATTTTATTATATTTAAGTTTTTAGTTTTTTTCTTTCTTACTTTCTATTTATTATTTTGCTATTGTTTTATGTATTTAAATTTCTGTAAATATGGTGTGAATTCTCTTTAATTATTACTATTGTCCTTTATTGAGACATCATGCAATGATACTCAATAAACTAAAATAAAAAATAAATTGTTTTCAAACAAATACATAATTTCTATCAAGTTAAAATTTATAATGTTTTAAGTTTTGTTGAAGACCAGAGATTATCTATTTTGGCTCTTAAAAATATGATTTTAAAATTTAAAAATACTTAAAGTAATACATTTATTAAAAAAAAAATTAAAAAATGTATTAAAAAAATGTATTTATATTTGTATGTGCTTATATTGGATGGATATTTGTTTATGTATATATATATATATATATATATATATATATATATATATATATATATATATATATATATATATATATATATATAATTTATTATTATTTATATTAAATAAATATCATAGCAGATAAAATATGATATGACAGATTAGAATCTCCAGAGGGTAGTTGTGTTGCCGAGATCCAGACCATATACTCTTGGGTATATATCTTGTAATAAGGAGTCCTTACTACCCCTCCCTCGATCCCTCTCTCACTTCTCTCTCTTTCCCTCTCCCTGTCTATCTATTTCTCGTTTGGTCCTTCTCTTCGTGTAGACCATCTGAGGCACAATATACACCTTCCCGATCCTGTCCATTACCTACTCCCTCCCTCTCCTCTCCAATTCGAAATCACATTTCTACGCTACTGTTACTCCAGTGAGGATTCTTATTCATGTTCTTGTTCTTTTAAACTCTATTTTTTATAAACCATTATTATTTATATAATTATTGTTATTTAATAATCATTATAGATATAAAAATGATATTCTCGATTATATTCTTTGAAAATTATAGATTTTATTATTTCTTTTAAATAAATTGACCGTACTTTGTCCTATGTATAAATGCTTTGTGTTTGACTTGAAAATTGCCATTCAATAAAAAATTGTTTAAACATTTATATATAATAGTTGTCTTTTTCTTTGAAATTTGCGTCTTGTAACTGCTATAAACATATGGATCACTATTCAAATAGGAATAGGATCTAGTTCCTACAGAAACAATCGCGCTTCCAGGCAGAGGCATTGCCATTTTCATGTACTCATACGTTCTCTTTATTTCCCATTTTCATAATAACCTTCACAGACATAACAAGATACTATAAAAAGGAGCTGGATGAAAGATCTCCTTTTCTGAATTAAGGGATTAATTTAAGGTCAGTCAGAGGTTCTGCTGGGTGCTTTCCTTCCCCATTCCTAACATTACGTAAGATCCTAATGTCTCATCATATTTGTTGATTGTCACTCTCACTTGTGAAAAGTGCTAATAAAGAAAATAAGGTTAGAACAAAAATGCCAAAAAGCTGTGAATGCGAATTTGCATATTACCAGTGAATTTTGATGAATGAAATATTTAGTGATGTTGTTCAGTGGTTTTTCAAATATAGGAAATTTAATTCCATTTTAAAACTTGTAACACCATTCTAAAAAAACCTATTCTTCTTCGATTTTTTGAAAAGAATTAAAGTATTCGAAACTATTGAATCAGTGTTAATATGTATTGATATTGGACAATAGTATCCTTATATTATTTAATCAGCACCAGGTGCGAACAAAATATAATAAGGGACGAGCAGGTAGAAAGAAGGGTAACTGACAGACGATGACAGATGTCAACACAGCTCTTACCCTCAGAGATAAGAAATAAGTTAATTAAAACCCTACCGAGAAGTGGGCAGTGTGACAAAGCCGAAGCTCGGAAGGCTTAATCAATTTTAAGAACAGTCCCCCTTAGGTTCCGGCTGACCTCGAGGAAAAGGTGGAGACAGCCTGGGAAAGGTGTGATTAAATTAGAGCTAGTTTTCGCGAACACCGGACCACCCAGGGGATGTCAGGATAAGGGGTGGAGCCATCCGATGAAATCCCAGAATTTCCTCCCTCTATAAAACTAGTCGGCCAATGATAAAAAGAATTCCGGGGATCTACACGCAATGAACAACGTCTTCGACACCCTCTTAGGAAGAACAAGAGAGAAAGGGGAGGAGAAGGCGAGGAGGCAGGAAAAGAAGGACTTTCCTCTCGGATCTCGACTGACGCAGGACTTCCTCTCTGATCTCGCTTGAGGGCGGAACAACGACTAAATCTGACTCTGAAGATGAGAGATGCGCTCTAGTTCCATGACTGAAGATATGCAGGGGAACCCGATGGAGAGATGCTGAGGAACCATCAACACCAATTATTACAGATACGAGATTTATGTTAAAACAGTTAATGGCTAAGTCTTGGCTGAATCATTCCATGGTTAACCTTTTATTGTAATAGTTTATTAATTTAATTTTTAGGAATAAATATAAATGTTAGAAAGGAGCTTGTTCTTTAGTAACCATGCCCATTATTAATTTGAATATATTTCATTAAGTATGATAGTAGTAAATTTGATGAGCATTAGTATTAAACATAAAAGTAGGAACATTATCTTGGTTAATTATTAAATAATGGTAACCACAAATCAGACCCTTGGAAAGGTATCTAATTTAGAGGACAAAGTAAGTAATTCCTAATTATTCATAAGCTTACATAATTTTGGGATAATCATCCTCAATGATTGCCCAATGGCATCCCTATATATATATATATATATATATATATATATATACATATATATATATATATATATATATATATATATATAGAGAGAGAGAGAGAGAGAGAGTGAGAGAGAGAGAGAGACTAATATATTAGCAGCTAAATAGATATCAAGCTCAACTCAACCTAGATAAAACATAGCAGTGTCTATTAAAACATGGCAAAACGACACTATGTTTTTTGGCTTCCTTAAATGTTATTTTGTTAACTGAGCATTTTTCTCTTGCAATATTTAATGTATTCAGATATATTAGAGATTACAAATTCAGAATTTGGAGACAAATTATAAGGACATGTTCAGGAAGACTGTGGTTGTGGCTGTATACTTAACCTCTTGTGGGCGGGTTGGAGTATTGTGGTCACGGGTAGAGCTGATATTATTGCCAGCCACAGCCTGGATATTACTGCCAACCTTCTCCGATCTTCCTAGATTCCTAGAACCCACCATCCAGTTTTCTATTATTGCTATTGTTCCCATTTCTTTAATTACGCATGAGGAATTAGTCGAGTTGCAAGGTTTTATTATAACTTTATACTACTATTACAGAACCAAATCATATCCATTGCTAAAAGATTACTGAATTTCGTTAAAAAGCTTGATAATGCAATAAGTGAAGTAATTAATGTAATTAATGCGTTAATTGTAGATGTATGCATTTCTTATACAGTGGTTACCAATCTGTGAGCTCTTGTGAAAATCTTAATGTTTACCAATACCACATCAGTATTGGAATATATCTATTATACAGTCTAGAAATATATATTAAAATATCATTATAAATATATTATAATACAATTAAGTACAGAAAACAATTTATTGACTCTTTAATAATAAGAGATAATACATATCTCAAAATAATCCTAGAACACCACAAGCATTATTACTTGTATTTTTTTTTCAATGTAATTTTTGTTGTACCATAACACATTAATAGTTCCTTATTATTTCTATATTATTTTAAATTCTTATTATTTTCTTTTAATTAATTAAGAATATTGTGTAATAGTTAGCTATGCAAAATTATTATTAGTTATAGTTTATATGTTTCACCCCTCTTATGATTACTCTTTGGACATTAACTGTTAAATTGTATATGTATTATTAACGCTGCAGCCTCCACAACATCTGACTAATTAACTTTGTTAAAAAAACAAAACAAGAAAAACTTTTACTGTGCAATTTTTGATATATTCTTGGTACCGACCGATTGTTTTGATGATATTTTCGGGTGGAATTTTTGTATTTTCCTTTCCCGAAGCATATTTAGATAAAATCTTTACCAGGTCTTGCACACGTTATTCATTCTAATTTTTTTTTAATTATTTGCTTCCTCTCTTGCCTTTCGGCAACACGTTAGTGTTTTTGCGGGGTTAGCGCAATAGATGGATTATAATACTTTGTCAATTAGAATTTACAAAATTATTAAATTTAATCTTTAGACCTCCAGCCCAATGAGGATGCACGTTATCAACTATTCCAAGGTAGTTAAAAATAACTTGGCTACCTTCAGATTCCTATTCTACAATTCTTTCTACGCTGTCTATGACTATTCTCTCTACTTTCAATATCCTCTCATTCGAATGTTACCAAAAAAGTTCTAAAATGCCACCCCATTCTCCATCCCTCTGTGACACGTGATTTTTGAGCTATAAAAGATGAGAATATAGTTATGCGTTTAGTGAGTTGAGCATTTATGTTTTAGATGATTGATTTTAAGCGATTTAGAGAGGAGGGATCTTACCTTTGAAGGAAAAGAGAAGATGTTTCAAAATCAAGTTTTGAGTATAGACTGGTTGTATCATTTTACTGCTGACGATCGCTTATTGAGAAAAATACGGGTAGGCAGAATATTGGTGCTGCTCCAACTTTTTTGGTTTTTCTTTTTTTATATGAAAAATAATGAAAAGTGGTGAAAAACTCTTACTAACGGCGAAGAGGGTAAGTTATATGTTAAGCATTACCTCCATGGCTGCTGTGGACCATGTTCTTATTGCTCTTGTCGTGCCTAGAAATGCATTTGAACTCTCTCAAGCCTCGGTTGTACTGTTCTTTTCTTTTATATTTTTTTTTTGTTTTCAAGTTACTGATACATGGGTTACCATAGGTCGAACGACCCCAGTGTATAAAAATTCTAGCATTTATGGTATTTTTCCCTACAAGCAAGAGATGAAGTCCCGCATGCCCTGGGAAGGCTACATGAATCTGGAGGTCACCTGATATCCACAGTCCGCATAGTCCGCACCATTGCAATCCAAGCCTATACAGTTCTACCTTGGATCGGAGGATATTAATCTACTTCCCAGTCTAGATCCGCCGTGTTTAGTTGAAGCAGGGTCAGCTCTGGCAAGATCTTCACCGCACATGGACGGTTGTTTTTGTTCTATTCTTCTGAGGCTGAGTGAAAGAATACCTCTCCTCCGTTCTTTGACTTCTTTTGGACCATTTATATACAGAAATATAAAATAAAATATTTTTTTTTTTAATTTAATTTTTATTCAGGGGCTCCGTTACAATACGTGCTTCCGAGATCTTCATGAGATCTTTCGGTACTGATTTATTTCTTGATTCTGAAAACTTTATGATGTATGAATTTTTTCCTTTTTATTGGTGATACAAATAAAGATAATTATACATGAACAGGCTGTTGATGATAGATTTACCTTTAGATTTTCTCGGAACATTTAGTTACAGTGCTTATGAAGCCACACTGATAAAAATTGTTTAAATTTTAATTAAATATATAGAGATTATAACTATATCATTCCTCAAATTTCTCGGATGCCTATATCTAGCCATGCTCACCACACTTCAATATAGCTAGATACAGGCAATACTATAAGATCTATCCATCCCTTATGCTATACCCGCTCAAACATTGACTCAGCCCTCAGAGGAGATACTGCGGAGGACAATATCTTCTACGCCTTCTCATCCGATATTCAATAAAGCTCTTCTCTGTCCCTGCTGCTTTGCCATCCAGAGCCCTTTGATATAGATAAAAGTTTATGTACCTATATAAGGTTGGTTTATTCACATAATTAATCTAAATTTAAACGTAGAGAAAACAATTAATGCTAAAGGTACATAATTAACATAAAGTGTATGTTTTTGAACTAATGATTCTTTATTATGCAGCCTCTTTTATTAAATTTTCTTTCTTAAACAACAGGTAAACTTGATTTAGATAATGCGGCCTCGATAATTTGTAATGCCGAAAAACGAGATTATGAATGGTTAAAGGCAAAAATAAAGTCTGCCAAGCAGGTCAGTGTAGCTTTCTCATTATTTTTATTGGATAAGTAATGAAAAAAAAAATGCAAACAACAAATATGTAAAAAAAAAAAAAAACAGGTTTAAGGAAAACCAAATTTAATGTTTTAATTTCGACTAGTTTCGGAAATAAAATAAATAAAAATAAAAGTAGTTCAAAATGCATATGCGGGATCTAAAATCGGATTCGAGGAACGGAATCAAAACCCTCCAATATTAATTTCGGAATTAGCGTCCTTTAATGCCTAATAAACGATTCCTAAGCCTATGAATTTTTGCAAAGTTAATAATGAATTTAGAATGTTCGCGCTCGAAACGTTGACTTCCTAATGAACGATAATTAAATCGATGAAATGCACGCTAACCACCTCCAAAAAAAAAAAAAAAAAAAAAAATACATTAAAAGGCTTTGCGAACCCGAAGGCTCGGTGCCGATACCTCCAATCACTGTTTACAAACCTCCGCCCACCGACTACTGCCCAAACCCAAATCTGCAACGCTATCCTCCCAGTCTATGCCTAGGTCTACACCTCGGACATTTACCTGTCGGCTCAGCGTTTGTTCACTTTTTAGGAGTTGGTTCGTTACTGAGCCCGACAACTTTACAAGCCCATTTCAACCGTCGCGAGGATATCACTTAAATTATATTAACAGGGTGCATGCTCCGCAATTCCGCGTTCTGTAACCAAATATTCTACGCAATACCTTATTCTAGAAGATCTTAAAGCGCTGTTCTTCTTTCAAAGTTAGTGGCCACGTTTCACACACGTACAGAATATTAGGTAGGATAGTAGCTTTGTAAATTCTAACTTTTAAGTTTCTGGAATAAAAAACGGGTGCTAACTAATGTCGAGACAGAAAAATAACAAGAATTTCTCTCATTTAGCCTCGACTTTATTTCCTCTTGAATATCTTTTTTTTCTAGATATCATAGACCCCAAATACTTAAATTTCTCAATTAAAGTTCAAACGTATTCTCTCTTACATCTATATCACCAAAATGGCCGCCGTTTCTGCTGCTAACCATATATTTCGAGCCTTACTTCTGTTGTATTTAGTTTTATAGTTTCCGCGTCTTCACTTCACAGTACCAAACCTGATATAGCAAAACACGTATATTTTTACCATCCATATTTAATCAATTTTCGGTACGTATCATCTTTGTGATGGCATACTCTAGTGACTGAATTAAAATGAGTGAATTAAATAGGACAGACGAAAGGGAACCACCTTGACAAAAAAAAAAAAAAAAAAAAAAAAATATATATATATATATATATATGTATATATATATATATATATATATATATATATATATATATATATATATATATATATATATGTATGTATATATAAATAAAGAATCCGGATTTTTATTTAAAAATAAATAAACAATGATTTTTTTTTAATCTTATATCTAGTTGAAATTAGCATTTGCCAATTATGTAATATAAGAAATAAGTATCAGAAGAGTAAGCTAAAATTATTTCAGAAGTCATTATTGAACCCAAAATAATTATTTTTAAATATAATTTATAATATATTACATATTTAATATATGATATTCATGAAATCATTAAAGTCCAATTTAATTAATTTGAATTGTTTTGGGGAATTTGAATAAAAAAGAAGTGAAAAATTCAGATGAAATTCCATATTACAATCGGAGATTCATTTTCAATAAACAAAATAGTAACGAAATAACGGTCAACTTCAATAACACAGGCCAACGATGAAAAAACTTTTGTACTGAAAATACCTTTTTCCTATAGTTTTTAGGGTGCTGAATCCAAATATGATATTAAAAAAAGCTGTATCACCCATAATTTCTTCACATTTTATAGTTAAATTTATTAAATTAAGCGATTTTTAAAGAATTGAACAGCTTTCAGTCTTAGGTCTCATGAAACAATTATGCCTTAAGTTAGCCCTCATGTAACAATTTGTAAAGGCTTTGCCTAAAGATGGACCACGTTTCAAGTATCTCTGCCAAAAGTTTCCACGCCTTTCAGAAGCTAAGCTAAAAGAAGGCGTCTTTGTCGGACCCGACATTAGAAAAATGATGTTTGATGTTAACTTTGAATCCACAATGACCTTAAATGAGAAAGAAGCATGGGTATCATTTAAAGAAGTCGTTACAAAGTTCTTGGGAAATGAAAAAGACCCAGAGTATGTTTCTATTGTAGCTAACATGTTACAGAAGTTTAAAAAGTTAGGATGTTTGATGAGCCTGAAACCTACGGAAAACTATGGATGATACAAAAAAGCTAAAGCCAGATTTACATTCAGCACATAAAAATCAATTATTAAAGTTAAAAAAGTTTTCAAAAAAATAATTATAATTATATTTAAAAAAAGTAATTATAATTACTTTCTTTGAATGCGAAAGTTTGGATTTTTGATGAATGGATATTTGGAGATATTTTCCATATTATATGGCATACTCTTCGAGTTTTTACTGCATAAAAATAATACAGTACTCACAAACACATTTATATATGGCAATTAGCTTCACTTTGAAGTTATCGTGTTTCTTTAAAGATTATTTTTGGTAATGTTATAAGAATGAAAAGTAATATCCTCATCTTATCTTTATCTTACATAATATCAAATCGAGACTATCAAAAAAATTCCTTTTCTCCGGAATATTATAACTAAAGGCTGATATACTAAATATATTGTAGCAATAATAATAAAGGAGTTGGAAGTAGAAGTGGTGCATACTAATACTGAGATGTGTCGTCCCCTAAGTGAATCCCCACCGCGCCTAGAATATCGGATTGGCTTCAGTCGCTCTACAATTGGCTCGCATTGTTCTTTGATTAGTAAATAATCATACGACTTCAGGGGCTGCATATCTTCAGTAATTTTATGGTTTATGAATATATTATTTACAATCATGATCATAAATTAATAAAATTTTCCAGTAGAATAAGTCCTAACACAAACACACAACACACACACACACACACACACACATATATATATATATATATATATATATATATATATATATATATATATATATATATATATATATGTAAATTAATAATTAACAAGGTTAATTATTGATTCAGATCGTTTACTTTTAAATGACATTGAACAGCTGTTTATTGGCTTTTGTTAAAAATGAAGGTTATACGAATCAGCAGACTTGTTAGTAAAATATATTATAGTGATTTAGGGCGTAAAAGACTCGTTTACAATTCTATTTTGTTTTAGGTAAGCTTGTATATTTTGTATTGTTTGGAAATAATAATTTAATTGATTGTATTAAAAGTTACTGAATAAACTATTTTGTTTTAGCAAACGTTTACGGTCGTATTCTTTCCAAATCGCAGAATTACAAATTGTATACGATCTGTAGTATGGATCCACGAAGGAAATTGCATATCCATTTAGTAAAGAAAGGAGAAAATGAATACCAATTAATTGCCTTATCTTTGGACAAAATAGTTTGTTTTTTGATACCTGGTGAACTAAAGAGTTTGGATCAGCATAAGGAACTACTGTCAAGCAAAACTGTGTTAAACAGTTGTAAATCCATCGCGAAGGTAGGTGGTTATAGAAAAATTGCTATTCCATTTAAACTCGAATTGCTGAAAGAATATTTAGACGAGGACGAAAATTTTTGTATCCGGGATCAGTATTTAGAAGAATATAATCAAAATGAGGCTGGTGCATTAAGTACTGCTTTAGAGGAAACCAAAACTAATGAGATTTTTTTAATTAAACGAATCAGGGAATTAGAGAATCTGATTTCAACTACTAATCAAGTGCCGGCCGTTAAGTGAAATTGAACAAAAATTTATGTTAAACAAATTTAATGGAAAACAAGAAGCTCTAATCTGGATTTCTTCATTTGAGAAAGAATGCAATAGATTTCAAATTGTTGATGACATGAGGGTAGAAACTTTAAAATTATTTATAGAAGAGAATGTATAAGAATGGTACAGTGCGAATCTCATTAAGATACCAATGACGGACTGGGAAAATTGGAAAAATTCGTTTTTATTAGTACATGGAAAGAAAAATTGGACCTCTATTCGCTTGGCGTTTAATTACAAATATGTATTTGGTTCATTGATTGACTTTGTATTTAAAAAAGAACGTTTACTTCTGGAAGCTGACGAAAATATGACGGAAGTGTTTAGAATCTATCAAATAGTTTATAACCTACCTCTGGAAGTTCAAGATAGGCTAGACAGAGAAAAAATTGAGAGTCTGAATGACCTAGTGAAAGAACTAAAAAGGTTTGATGACTCATACATGATTAAAAAAAATAGATGAAAAACAAAACGATGATAAAACGAAGATTGAAATTGAGAAAAGAAAATCAAATAATTCAGAAAGAAAACCGTGCAGAATATGCGAAGCATTAGGTTATACAAATCGTTTCCACCCCCCAGAAATATGCAGAAATAATAAATCAAGGAAACCAATGGACTCGAAAAGAATGCCTTGTCCCATATGCCTAAAATTAGGTTATAAAAATCGCTTTAATTCACAACAAATATGCGAAAACAAAACAACACCATCCAAACACTCGATTAATTTGACTGAAGAAGATGAGGACAATAACAATGAAAATTTACGGATTGAAATGTAAAATAATGATAGAAACACAAAAAACTAATTAGCCCGGGAAGATTCATACAATGTTCGTTAATTAAAATTAAAGTTATTGTGGACCAACATAAACTAGTTAAAGCCGTTTATGATAATGGCTCTACCTGCTCTTTAATTAATGAAAATCTTGTCGGTCTACTCAAATCAAAATTGTATGCCAACAAAAGTATCCTAAAGACTATAAGTGGTTAAGGGGTGGTTAGTGAATTTTTGAAAAGGTCGGGCTAATCTACTTTTAAAAATTGGGGAAATAGAAGATAAATTGGACCTCTTTGTCATAAAAAATAATAACTTTAGTTACGATTTACTACTTGGTTTGGATGAAACAAAAAAGTTCAAATTATTTCAGGATGAAAACTTACGAATTAAACAGAGAGTGGGTAATAAACTAATAGATTTGAACAGCATGAATAGTAAAGTTGAAAAATTGAAACATTTTTTGATAAAAATCCGGTTGAAGAAAAATTGGATCATTTAGAGAATGATAAAAAGCACAAAATAATTGGTTTGTTAGATGCATATAAAATGTGTTTTGCTGCTAATAAATTTGATGTTGGTTCAATGGGGAATAGCGAAACTACAATTAAACTAAAAGAAGACAGGTACATTGCAAAAAAACCTTATAGATGTTCATTCCCAGACCAAAAGGAAATAGATTAACAAATTTCAAAATTGTTGGAGAATGATTTAATAGAAGAATCGAGTTCTCCATTCGCATCCCCTGTAACCTTAGCTTTTAAAAAAGAAGATGGAAGAAGAACTCGATTATGTGTTGATTTCCGAGAATTAAATAAACTAGTGGTTACCGAACCTCAGCCATTTCCTAGAATTGAAGATCAGGTTGTGAATGTTGGCGACTGCAGTTGGTTCACGGCATTGGACATTTACTCGATTTTTTGGTCTATACCAACGATGAGCCCCCTTACATAATTTGTTGAAGAAGAATGAAAAATTTGTTTGAACAGATGATTGTGAAATTTGTTTTCAAGAGGTTAAACGATACTTATGTTCACCTCCAATTTTAGCGATTTACAATGAGGACAAAGATATAGTAAAACAAGTGGATGCAAGCAGATCAGGACAGGGAGCAGTTTTAAAACTAGTTCAAGCAAATGGCATGTTATATCCAGTGGCTTACTTTTCAAAAAAGCTTACACCAAGCCAGATGAAAAAAGAGATTATGTATTTAGAGTGTCTAGTTATGAAGGAAGCCATTATAAATATATAATGTTGCCAATAGGCAACACTATTTAATAGGAAAAACTGTCATAGTAACATCAGATCATAAACCACTGGTTAATCTAAAAGCAAAATTAAGAACTGATGAGGCTTTAGGGGACTTAATGTTGTATTTATTCCAATATAATTTCAAAGTAATTTATAAAGAAGGCAAGGATAATGCAGAAGCGGACACATTATCGAGGAACCAAGTATTAGAATGTTTTGAAAACGAAGATACGACGACTATATAGACTATATAGTCTATATATAGACTATATAGACTATATAGACGACTGTTTAAAGGCAATCAATATGGTCCAAATCGCAGAATTACACACACACACACACACACACACATATATTATATATATAATTAACCTATAGAAGTTTTATTTACATACACAAAAATGTGTATTTATATATATGCACACACAAGCGTTATATTTCTTTAATATTATAATTTTATATGTATTTTTCCTTATTTTTTTATAATCCGATTTTTCTAACACATCTCCATGCATTTTGTTACATATAATTTTTAATGCAATTCTAAAAGGTCCTTATGGTGCCAGAACATGGAAGTGGAAAAAAAAAATATAATGGTAGAAATAAATAACCAAATCTGAAGCCTCTTGTATGTTATACCTTCGGTTCAGTTATCCAGCCGAGAAATATTACGTGCCCATTTCAGTCACCGCGATGACATTTCTTTTATACGATTATATACCGGGTTTAGCCCATATAATATATATATATATATATATATATATATATATATATATATATATATGTATATATATATATATATATATATATATATATATATATGTATATATATATATATATATATATATATATATATATATATATATGTATATATATATATATATATATATATATATATATATATATATATATATATATATATATATATATATATATATATATATATATATATATATATATATATATATATATATGAGTGAACCACATAAATATTATATTTCTTTTACTCATCGTGTTATTGAACTTTGTATTGTGCTACTCTTCTTGACTGAGACTAAAAATTAATAGATAAATGAATGAGTTTTTCGGGTTTAGAAATGAGTAGTGATTCATTTAATATTTTTAATAATACACATTTATAATTGACCAAGAAAAAATAATTAACCCTCCATCCTCAAAATTTGAAGTGATGAGTTTCAAGATAGTTATAATTCATAAATCGAACAAAAAAATAATCAATCGGCTGTCTTACACTGGTCACAGTGTGGGAGGAAAATTTGGGTGATAGTCGAAGAATGAATTTTATCTGTTCAAAGCTCAATTATCTGCAAAACATATTTAAATAAGGAAACAATAATAAATAGTTGTGCTAAAACAAAAAAAAATTGACTTCTCTAAGGTGGGTAAGAGGTTATATTACCATTAGTAAACATCACATTATAAGGAATCATTTCAAATTTATATTATGGGAAGAGCGACAGAGAGACAAAGAGAGTTATTAAAAAATACAATAATGTTACAGATAATAGCAATTATAAAAATAATATAATAGTATTCAGTTGGTATATCTAGGATAAAACTTAATAGTTCTAATGACGGTATTGTCATATTCTGTACTCCCAAGGAAGAAAAATTAAATAGTTCGATATCATAAAATGTTGTGATAATTATGAGTATGTATTTTATTCAATTGTTGAAAACAATATTTTTCTTGAATATCATTTAAACTTACTCTAGGTAAGAAAGAATGCGCAATTATTGTTACTATCTACTATTTTACTTATATTAACAATAATGTATAGTTTTAACATACCTATGTATATTACTAGTTATTGATAAATTATTTTTCACTTCTATAAATTTGCTTTATTGAAAACTAGTTTCGAATGTTATGCATTTATTCTCAGTTCTAACAACACACAAAAAATTCAAAAATTTAAAATATAGTTGGGTATTATTGTACATATTAAATTAGATGATTGGGCCTGAACCTCACTTTATTTTCCTTTTAACGAGAGAAATTTTCGATGTCATAAAAACTGGAAATTTTTCGAAAATTATTGATCTATGGAAGATTTTTAAACAGTTTTAAAACCGTCTTAAACAATCTTAAGACCGATTGTAACGTACGCTGGTGAAACTTGGGTCCTGACCCAGGAATGCGAAAAGATGCTGCAGATCTGGGAGAGGAAGGTGCTTCGGCAGATATTTGGGCCAGTAGAGGTCAAGAAATAATAGAGAGCTTCAGGACCTATACAATGAACTAGACCTAGTCACCTATGTCAAATCAACCCGTATAAGATGGCTTGGGTACTTAGAAAGAATGGGAGAAGATAGGTACCCGAAGAAACTATTATATGGCAAACCAGAAGGCAAAAGAAGAAGAGGAAGGCCCAGGCTGCGATGGTTGGGTGATGTGGAGAACGATCTGCAGAGGATGGGAATCGGACAGTGGGGAGTTCGAGCTGCTGACAGGGAAGACTGGAGAGGCGTTGTTGCGGAGGCCAGGGCCCTAAAAGGGTTGTAGAGCCATGTAAGAAGAAGAAGGAAGATTTGTATCAATTTTTAGTTAGGAAACAGCGAGAGAAAAACCTTATTTCTGAAACCAAACCAAATCATTGTTGTCTTTAATTTATGACATTAAGCGTTGATGGCAACAGGCACCTTCAAACGAAATCCTAGAACAGAATGTAAATGGCTGGGCCAAACAGTTTTTGACTAATCTCGAGCCAAGAGATACATCTTATTTCGGAAGAACCAAAGTTGATTTTTGTGATGCTAGCAAACGTTGGAAAAGATGAAATAGCAGTTCTCTTCGTGAATCTGGCTGTCTTGGAACTTCGTTATGTACCTATGTGTACCAAATTAATTCAGGTAAAGAAAGAAAAAAAATGTGAAAGCAGACATGATGACAGATGATAATTTTGGTTAATTGAAGATGAAGTTGAATATTTTAAAAAATGCAGATAAGATTACTCTTGAAAATGTTCAGAGAACGGAAGGTGTATTCCATCGCTTACTTATATAATCTGATCTCGTGATCACCAAACATGTGATAAAAACATTCAAATAATAAATTTCAACTTCTCAAGTTAGTCTTCTTGATGAACCACAATTCCATGAACCACACAATGCTCCGGATTCTGTTGCAAGTGGATGATGATTTATCTGATCTTTATTAAAGAATGATTAATTTATATATATATATATATATATATATATATATATATATATATATATATATATATATATATATATATATATATATATATATATATATATATATATATATTGTGTAACTATTAAATACCATTGTATCCAATTTGTTTTTTCTATTTTTTGTATTTAATATTTTGACCGTCTTTTCCATTAAAATACAACCTATTATATCTCTGTAATTGGGGATTGATAAATTATTTGCCACTTTTATAAATTTGTTTTATTGAAAACTAGTTTCGAATGTTATACATTCTTCATCCTCAGTTCTAAAAACACACAAAAAATTCAAAAATAAGCAATTCAAAATATAGTTGGTATTATTATACATATTAAATTATATAAATCAGATCTGATTTGTATAATTTAATATGTATAATAATAATCACTATATTTTGAATTGCTTATTTTTGAATTTTTTGTGTGTTTTTATAACTGAGGATGAATGTATAACATTCGAAACTAGTTTTCAATAAAACAAATTTATAGAAGTGGCAAATAATTTATCATTCACTAATTAGATTGATCCTTCTATACCATCATGCGGATGTCAACTGATAGCTCTGTAACTTAATTTTTTCTGTTAGCGATGTTTCAAAACCAGTTTTATGTTTCCAAAACGTCCAAGGCTTTTGATAATGTTTTCCTACATTCTAGAGCAGTATCACACACATTCCGCGATTTTTCTCTGATTTTTCAGATTTATCATTAAAGTCACAGGCCATCTCTGGATTCTCGCAACATCTAGTTATATGGAAATAATAAACCATTGCGTAACAATTTCCAGTGTTTTTTTATTCATAAATCGCTTGAATTTTGCAAGAATTTGTTCTAATACAGTTCATAAATGTGTATACTATGATAAAGATACAGATACAATTTTAATTACCTGAAATACATTATATATTTATATATCTAGCAGTTTCTGTTGATGAATGAGAGTCTTGAGGGGGCTTTTCTCGGATCGTTCCTTTGTTGACTTAGTTATTCGTTATAAATGACTCCCATATCTAAAGGGATCTGGAGGGGCAATGAATAAATTTGGGGATTGTTTTAATTTAGGGATGAATATTTATAAACTGTTTAGATAAGTATTGTCTGAACAGTCTTCTTTGTTCGTTATATGAAGTTGGGATAACATTGACTTCAATTATCTCTTCTATTGTTTATCGGTATTAAGTTACTTAACGAACCAATTTTGAATAAAACTTACATTCAGCGAAGACATTTTATAATTTAATATTATAATAAAACTGTTGAATACCGGTTGAATTAACTACAGTTAGAAATAGTCAAATCTGTCATCTCATTATTAATTTTGTTCTTTGATAATTGTTTTGTAATTCTTAATTAACATTGAGGATAATTAATACTCTTTTAAGCCAGTAAATCATCTCACGTATAACTATTTATCTTTAATCTTGTTTCGTTATATGTTTAATCTCAGTAATCTTTGTGAAATTAGAGCTATCTTGATTATATTGCATTTTGTAGCTCATCTTTTGCATTTGCTCAATTAATTGATGGCAAAATATACCTAATATTTCGTTATGCAGAAAACAATCTATATTATATAGTATTGTAAATTTGACTATTTTCATAAGATAATAGATTATATCATATATTATATTACATTACGTTACGTTACGTTACGCTATGCTATGTATGATATGATATTCTTATGCTATGTTATGTTACATTATATTATTTTGTATTGTATTAAATCATATCATATCATGTAATTTTATTTTGTATTATATTATATTATATTATATCATATCATAATATATTATTGTCCATATTAAACTGTTATTATATTAACCCTGAGAAATCATGTCCACAACCGACTTATGGACCATTCTCAAGTAAAGTGTCACTTAGGAAGTTAGGAAAAAAAAGAAACCAAATTATTCACGTTCATGAAAATTAACCTTAGGCTCTAAGAATAAAAATATATACGTTTTTGATGTAAAATATTTAGTGATAATTTTCGAAATTATCATCGGATTGAATGTAACCCGCGTGAACTTTTCACAAGAAATTTTCTTTGCAAACTTTTTATTTTTATATGTTAAATATTGCAAAACATATCTGCTTTAAAACGAACTGAATACTGATTGAGGAGTTGAAAAAAAAAGAAAAATGAAAAACGAAAAGATGAAAAAGCTTATTGAAATCTCCAGATAGCCGAAGTTACAGCTTATTTAAGAACAACACTTATAACTCTGAAAACGGAATTTCCTCGCTTTTTATCAAAGTATTGCCCTAAAGTTATCTTTATTTGTTCATATTATTAGCTCTAATTCTGAGCAGAATCAAATTTTGAATTCATTCTATATATTTTATATTAATAGTGGGAAGAAGAAGAATTTTGGTGTTATATTACTGGAATAATTTCTTTTTTTATATCTTTATATTCCTTTGTTCTTTTTTGCTACATCGTTCAACCAACGTTTCGGGGTATTCAACCATTCTCAATATGTTCTATTTTTATAAACTATATACTCCTGTTTTCTATATCCATCCTATTGATTTTGTCTGTTAATAAATACATTTAATTTAACCATAAGAATTATGTTTTATATCTTTACATATATTGCTAGGAGTGAAAAACTTACATCTATCTTTATCACGGTCACACTGCTCTGTTATTATGTCTAGTACTAGGCCATTTTCGAATGATAATTTAAAATTTAATTTGTTCGTTATCAACAGTTTTACATCTTCCAAGTTGATGCTTGAACCGAAAATTATTCTTGAAAGGCTTTGTAAAATTTTCTTTTCTGCGAAATGAACGAAACTCCATCATTTTCTGACAGAAAACGGGAAATAAGAGTTTTCGCTGTATTCTGATGGACATAATATTTTTCACTGTCAAGTTAAATGTTTGAAAGGAACACCATCTTTGTAAAAGTTCCGTTCTGTTGTAAATTTTATTCATAATGTTGAGCGGTTACTTTGCAAATCTGACTTTATGGGTTGGCCAGCTTTAGGCTGGTCGAGTAGGGTATTATGCAGTATTGTATTGTAACTGCTGACTCCTTAATACTTCCGTTATCCGGAATATTCAAATTTCGTAAATTACCATACTGATTTCTTTTCAGCGCAGTTTGTGAATTTGGGGGAAAACGATATGAATATTTACCAATGCTAATTTTAATATTGTATTTTTTATGTATAAAGACTTGAGCCTGTTTCTTTCTCGCTATATACTTTACTGCATCCCAGGATGAATGTTTAGGGTGATCTTGACGGCACTTTGGTATGATGATTGACCCATAAGAATTAAATATAGATAGGGTGATCTTGACGGCACTTTGGTATGATGATTGACCCATAAGAATTAAATACAGATCTCACCTTAAAGGAACATCAAAATAACGATGTTAAAAATACTTTGCCATGACTGGAATTTGTACATAATTAAGTCAGGTTAGGAGATAACATTAAAGTCTGTTCCAATTGTATGCCTTATTCTTAACCTCAAGTTGCTTATTAAATTTAACTCTTAAAATGACATTTTAGCTTAATGGTTACTACTGATAATTAATTAAACATTAAGCATAATTGGAATATGAGATATGTAGGAGAAAAAATTGGTACGGTGTCTGCATTACACAATTTTCACTTAACACGCTGTATTGTATTTTTCATAAAATAATATACAAGTAGAAATTATAGAACACCCACTTAAATTTGTGCGTTTTTCGTCACTCTCCATTACCTTCTATGGCTTTATAAATATTTTTTTCTATAATCTTTAGCTTTCCAACGGTATATTATGCATATATATTACTACTCTTATTTCAGGAAATTTTTTATCAACGTGGACAAATAATTCTCCTTTTTTCTCTTTTAGTTAATTATAAAATTTCTTCTTACATAAAAGATTCCTTCTTAAATAAAAGTTTATATTTATCTTTTTTTATTACTGCTAACACCGAGAGATGGTTAACTATTTCAAATAAACAAAATTAAAGATGCTTAAATTCTTAAATTAGAGGACGGAATTTTGAAAATTCGGCATTCAAGCTCTATCAGACTATTTTATTGAGGATAAGACCTAGCTGATGTTAAACAGCATTTAATTGTGCATTGATGTGACGAGTTTCGAGTAAAATTGTACAATTTCGAGAAAATTGTAAAAATGTGTAAAATCGATTATATAAAGTGGCACTTCTGGTGAGTCGATTTTGACGAAAATGCATCACATGTTTATACCTATCTTAAATACACCATTTCAGTTTCGTATAACTTTTGGCTTTTTAGCTGAACTTACCACAGATACACACAAACCATTTTACGATTGGACCTTAAAGCAAGTATTTCCGTTGAAAATTTGGATTCAAAATTTCTTACGTTCGCAGTACTTACACTTGCTATATATTCCATATATAGATAAGTGAAAGTAAAACTACAGTATTTTATTATAATTTATTTCCGTAACATATTTTTTTTTTTTTTTTTTTTTTTTAGACCATCACTCCCTGTTGAATTTATTCGCATTATGCATATGCAATTTATCCTTTGTAAAGAAAAATTATTGAGCATTCCAAAAAAATGTTTACCCTCTATAGAGCAAAACTATTGAGTATTCCCCCCAAAAAATTGTTTGCAATATATTTATTATTTTAACTATCTAATATTTAGTTCTTGTATTTTTTTTTACTAGGAATGTGTTTTAAATTCCTCATTTATAGTTTTTGAAAATAAATATACGTTTCAAATTTTTAAAAATGTATTTATTTATAACGCTAATAGTATTTCGAAGTAAAATATACTTATACTAAAATGAATTGAAATTAGATATCAATTTATTAATTATATCAATTAATAATGATATTAATTACATTAGAACACTTTGAAATGACAATAAAAAAATTAAATATTTCAAATTAAAAAAAAATACCAACATTCACCCAAGTTGTTTTTACCAAGCTGTGTCAATGTCCCCGATATTATTAAAATATTGTCCTGCCGGCAAATCTGATGAAAAAAAATGACTGAAGAAAAATCATACTGAGAAAAAATGAATAAAAAATTATTGCTACATGTTGTTTTAAAATAGTAAAAGAACTAAACTAATTTAATACTTATGAGTTTTAATTTTGTGAGAGCAAAAATGTAGGCAACGCTTTGGGGACAAACACCTGACGGTTACTGGTAGAGGCGTTGTACCTATCATTCTCTACCGGTGATTTCGGTGGATGTAGAGTCCCTAACGTATTTTTCTAACCTTGTTGCCGTCTAGTATATCCCAATAAAACTATTTGCGAAATCCTAATTGACGTATTTGGCTCTGGTTCAACATGTGTACCGGGATTCTATTAAGGATTAAAAGGGATGCTGGAAACTCATAATTTGTTGAGATTCAAATTTATATATAAATTTTTGAATATTTAATAATTATTGTATTGTACTAATTCAGGAATTTTTAATTTATTTGCAATCGTTTATTTCAATTAGAACGCAAATATGCTGAATAATAATTAGACTTTTCATAAACCTCTTTCGCCTCAGTTTACATTGTCCTCTTGCGATATCGAAATCAGTAATACAATTGCAAATCTCAATGTCGACAAGATTCGTGTTACAGATATCAAAGGAAATTTACAAGCAATCACAGACCGATTATGCAATTCATCAATTTTTTATCTTAAATCCATATCACAACCCATAGGACACCATATCGAACAAAGCATTTGGTCTTGAATGCAAAAAAATAAACACATTTTTGATAATATGGAGTCAACAAAACGATCTTCATCTTGGATCGGAATTAAAACATAAAAATCTCTGAAAATACGTCGTTTTTCCAGACTCAAATGAACGTTTGTACCAAACCTAACGATGCAATTGCCCTCGTATATTTATTCTTTACTATCGTTTCAAGATCTCAGGATATTTTATTATTTTTTTAAAGTGGAATTACATTAATCAGTACCGACGATAACGAACTATACATACCACAGTACAGAACTATACATCTGGAAGAGGGGTCAGAAGGAGGTGGGTCGGATACAACAACACATTTCCAAGTGACAGCCTCTCGAGACCAATCAGCTGCCGGCTTTGTACGGGGTATCAGCCATTGGGAGCCCTCCTTTTATCTCTACGAGTTTGGCGGTCTATAGAGCCCCTGTATCTACACTCTGTGGTCACACACAGGCACTGAGGGTGAGCTTGAGTTTCTCGGAATTATCTCGGAGTTCAGTAGCGATGGTCAATCAGAGTTTTGACGATTTTCAAATGATATGGATGTATTGGGTAGATTTACAATACTATTTATAGAATATACATTGCATAACTACTGAAATACATAATGATTTCACATATACACAAATAGATATACATATAGAAATACATGTGTTTTTTGTTTTTTTTAAACCTGTTGCAATGCCATTTTTTATTATTATGTCTTCTGGAGATATTTCTGGAATTTTAACTAAAAAACAAAAAAAGTATACTCATGTGAATATATATACGGGTGATTCTCAAACTACGGGACAGTATATAGTTCCTAGGGGATTACCGTACATCATATCCTTCAATGTTTTAGTCCAACGTGAGCCTAATGTTGAATTGGGTATACATTTAATAAATTGGGTATAATTATTCCTCTTAAGCAAAAAATTTAATTACCGTTGTTGTCCCAAAACACGGGTTTACTCTTCAAGTGTATCTATCATATTTGATATTCTTACCTCAAACTTTCAGTCCAATAAGTAAAAGCAAGCCTGGATTTCGAGAAATCAGTGAATGCAAACAGGGTCGGAGAACCAGTCAAAAAAAATATGTAATCACCGTGCCGAATAATAAAACCGGAAATTTTTTTGATGTAGTGCGGATTATTTGGTTCATTTCTAGTGGAGGAGAGGGTAGCAGCTCTACCTGTCAGAGATCTCCTGGGTTCTTGGAGGTTCTAGTCAGTTGAGTGAAAGTAAGTGGATGTCGATCAGTCCTTTTCAGGTGCATAAAGCTCAGGTTGTTGTGGCCGAGACTGTTAACAGGGTCACCAACAGCCGTGATTTCTGCTTGAATTTTTCCGCTTCGAGAACAAATCGGCCAAAAAAACGGCCAGCCATAGGAAATTTTTAGTTTTAAGTCTAATAATTCTGTTTTTTAATTAGTATTTGGCAACAAGTGTATAAAATATTAAGAAGGGCTAATATCTTTGTTGTCTACAATACCATCGGTAATTCCAAGAAAGTTAAAAAAGCCTCTTCTACTTAGTTTGTCTGTCAGTCCGTCGGTCTCAAACACGTACTCGTTCTATTTTATGTCTCACCTTACACGGCTCACTCTACCTTTCGCCAAGTAAACTAGAGATGTTACGGAAAGGTAAAATAACTTCATAGGCCATTTTCACACGATGAGGAAGTGTAACGCAATGAAGCATGCGTTCTTTTCATACGGTCTGATAATTATTGGAGTCAGATTCTATATTTCCTGCAGTCTGATTCCCCTTTAAATAACCGGATATCGGTCCGACATCCGACTTTATCTGGTTGGCCTTTCCTTTCATCGGTTTTAAACGACGGTTCGAACAACCCCAAATTTTAATTTTTACCGGTTTACACTTATATTCCTATGATAAATTCGCCAGTTATTCCTTTGCTCTTGAGGCAGAGGGCGGTGTGGCAAGGATAAGCGGTTGCCATTATTTATCTTTTACCATAATTATTTGTATGAGTAATAATAATATTGCTTATATTCACGAAGTTTTGTATGTTGAAAGAGAAGCAAACCAAACAAAATGAAATGAAAAATATTCTTGTTCAGTTATAAATCTTTTTAACAATATTAGTCATAAATAATTCTATTTACGGTGATAAGTCTCTCAAACGGACACACCTTCCTACAGAAAATTTTTAAATGTCCCAGCCTTTAAATATATATCGATGCCGTTTTTTGAATTCCCGCTCACGATATATCAGAAAAAACAAATTGAAAATGATCTTAAAATCGACTATTGATGACAAAACCACTAAATACTAACGACTCTCAGCCGTCAATCTTGACCAGTGCTAGAAGCCTTAAAAATATATTGTAAATATACGGATTGTTATTGCCTTGATTATTTATTATAGATTATGTATTGCCACTTTAATTAACTCCTATTGTTCACAATAAATAATAAAATAGAAAAAAATAAATTGTTACTTGGAGGAAAAACGTTTTCTGTGTTTCTTATATAGATATCTGAGTGGTATTTATGCCTTTTTTACTTTCCCTTACCTATATACGAAGTATTGCGATCGTGAAAATTTTCGAATTCGAGTTTTCGACGGAAATACACGTTTTAAGGTCCCCTGAGTCCAAATGACCAAGTCTCGCAAAATGGTCTGTGTGTGTGAGTGTCTGTGTGTATGTGATCAGTCTAGCTCAAAAACAAAACGTTGTACGATACTGAAATTACGTATTTAAGGTTGGTACATGCATGTGATGTTACAGCAACATTTTCGTCAAAATCGACTAACCGGAAGTGCCACTTTTACACTTTTTTCAGTTTTACACTTTTTTACAATTTTCTCGAAAACGGCTCTAATGATTTTGATGAAACTTGCCTAAATTATTCTTCATAAAGGCCTTTAACTTTTCATTTATTTAGTAAATCACCGAGGAATTGCAGGGAAAAGTGTTATGATGAAAAGAATATTTTATTTGCGCATAACATAAAAAGTATGCATTTTACGGTAAATTATGTGTAGTATGGTATGAAAGGTAATTAAATTACCTAAAAAACAATAAAAGAATCATGAAAATCGGACCAGTATTAGCAAAGATACAGCGCACCAGACTAACCGGAAATAGCTATTATATCTTGGATTTCACACTTTTTTACAATTTTCTCAAAAACGGCTCTAACGATTTTGATAAAACTTGGCTAAATTATTCTTCATAGAGGCCTTTAGCTTTTCAATTCTAGTATGTTATTTAAATCAATATATAAAGTATAAGTATTAAATTGGAGAAGTTTTGCATAATATTTTAATATCTTTTTGATGGAAATCAATTATGACCTTCAAGTAAAGTACCACTTCTGGTGATTAAGCAGTGACCAAAAAGGGAGGTTCACAACTAGATTTTACAACAATCCTAAATACAAAATTTCAACTTTCTACGGCTAACCGTTTTTGAGTTATGCGAAATACGAGCGAACATATCTACGTACGTACGTACAGACGCCACGACGAAACTAGTCAAAATGGATTCAGGGATGGTCAAAATGGATATTTGCGTTGAAATCTGAAAACCGAAAATTTTCGCGATTACAATACTTCCTTTACTTCGTACAAGGAAGTAAAAAACAACATCGATATGTATGACCTCAGTTTATTATTTTACTAGTAATGTTTCTTTGTTTACATTATAATTAATCGATCCCTCCGTCTGAAAGCTAGTCTCAAAATACGTTACCATAGTTCTATGGAATTATACACAATAAATTATAAGATAAGCAAATATATATTTTGTTTTATTATGTAAAATAAGTTTGTGAATAAAAGTGTGGTGATATTTATTCCAATAACTGAATATTATTTATTTAAAATTGGAATTAATGTTTCTGTGCTGTATTTTCTAATTATTTTTATTTTTTGCTATTCCTTCAGCCCTCAGAGTTAGAAGTTAGATTTTTAGACAATTTTTCATTATCAGAGATATAACCTTTATAATTATTCAAATTAATTGTGAAGTCCTAATTGTACATTTTATCAGGAGACAAATACTACTTTTTATCGTTTTTAATTCCTTGTTATAATATTTACAATATTAATGATTACCAAGTATTATTATGTTAATAAAAGCCGATTCGAATTTCTAATCATAATAAGTATATGCGTTTATACATATTTGAATTAATAAAATAAATATATTGAATAAAATAATTTTACCATAGTATTTAAATGGTTCGCGAGAGAGTGTAAAACTACCATTTTAAATATTTCAGATAGATTAGAATATGAATTGCAGATTTTCGAAAAAAAAAGATTACTTTCAATAAAAAATATGCAAAGTACCTACGTGTAAATATATAATAAACATAATAAATTATAATAAAAATGTTATGTTAAATTATAGTCACAGTACAAGCTATTTTGGATTTTGCAATAGTTTTTTGTTTTTCTAACTAATGACGTTATTCAAATGCTGGCTAATTTATAGAATCTGTATATGTATATTATTTAGTGCATTATATCAGACTAAATAATACATCGTCACATTGGAAAACACTCAACCACACCTTTATTTATATAATCATAAGTGATATTTGAATACTTGTCTCGCCGTTGTTATCAACAGAGAAATGGCACTCAATATCGATTTCCTTAACGGTCTCTTATTTTTTTTTTTTAATCAACGTATTTTTGGAAGATTGTTTGTTTTATAACCGAGATGGAAATATTTTGTTTCTAGAATCATAAAATTATTCTTGTGAATTACAAGAAATGCATTCTAATAGTTTGATACATTTGAGGAGAATTGGCAATTTGGCATATTTTTGTTTACCATTACCATAAACGATAGTTACAAATTGGGGAATAGAAAATTGTTTAAAAGGTGGCCATATATTTTTTAATAATGAAATTTTCATCTAGTCGTTCTTTAATATTTTCAAATACCACAAATATCAAGTGAAATGTTAATTTTTTTTTTAGTTTTATGAAACATGGATATATATATATATATATATATATATATATATATATATATATATATATATATATATATATATATATATATAGGTATAAGTAAGTTAATGTCAATTTTCTTATTATTTCACCCGATACTGTTAAAGTACATCATAAAAACTTATGATTATTATATTGCGTATCAGATATAAATAAATTTGAAAATCGTTGAAATATAGTTGACCGTGGAAATATATGTTGGAGAAACTTGGTTGGGGTAAGGTCAATGAAGAAACTCTCAATTGAGAGTTTGTAAACTATTCTACGCCACTCTGATAATGGTCGAAAACTTAGGGCGAAACGTCGGAACAGTATATAATAAGTGTCTTTTTTTTATTTGTATGTGTGTTTATTGACTACATCCCCAAGCAAGCTCCTTCTACATAAATAAATATTAAAAATATGAAAGAAAAATGTTCATTTTTTCATCATTCATTTTTTTTATTCCAATATTTATTGAAGGAAGATAATGAATTTTTTAACAGCTTGCCGATCCTTTATCAATTCTTATTGATACACCGAAAGATTTTTGAGGCGTATTACATGACCTTGTATGTTTGAATTTTTATTAATCATTACATAAACAAAAACTGATCATTTAAATAGTATTAACAACCAGTTGATGTTTTGAAAACATATTATTGTTTATATTATGTTATTAATATCAAGTACGGATCATTATTAAGGTGTAAATAAAAGTTCTTTTATTTATTTTTAATGTTTATTTTTAATTTTTTATGTACTTTTCTTCTACATATTTGTTTTCATCATCTTCGGTAACATAGCCTAACAACAATTATTAGTTTTCTGACAGCAGGTTATTTTCTCGCCGCACGTAGTCTTCTCACAGCACACAGTCTTCACACAGCAGTTTCTGGACTGTGAGTAGCAGGACTGCTTTGTGACTCCACAACAGCTTTGACCTTTACTGGTGTTGCAACAGTTGCAGGAGCAAGAGTTGTTACCTGGAAAGATTTATAATAAACTATGTTATTATGATGCTAATGGAAAATTATTTTTTTCATGAATGATCTACTTAAATAATTGATCATCGGAACATGAGGAGCAATCAACTTTTGTTTTTTTAAGGGAAAAAAAAAAATATAATTGTGTGCATTCTCAACCAAATAGTATTCGAAAGAATTTGATATATTGGCAGATTGAATATTACATTTATTGGTGATTAGAAGGAAATAGTACCAAACTAATAAAATAATAATAAATAGTATAAAAAGGAAGGTTTTTTTTTAACTAACGACATAGTTTGTTTTTTTAATGTTATAGTGTCAGTTTCAATTGTTGGTAAAAAGTAGCATATTAGAGAACTGTAATGTTTATGAAACATTTTATTCAATAAAAGAAAATGATCATTTCCGGTCTTGGCTTATTTGTGTATTTTTAAAATTTACTTTGCAATGCTTATGGCAAGATGGACTTATTTATAATGTCCGTATACATTTTTATTATTAAATTATATAAACACATTTGTTATGGTTTCTCCATGTGCAGATAATAAATTCTGAAAGAAACTTCTTACTTATAGTCTTTCTGAATCGTTTTGCAGAAATCTCAATTTACCTAATCGGGATCTTGGAGGCAGTTCTTATAAAAAAGTCTTTCCGTCTAAAGATGGCTTCTAACTCGGGTATTTCAAACTCTCAGGAGTTTGTGATTCAGCGAATATTCGATTATAAAAACTTAAATACAAAAGTAAGTAAGTTCCCAAACTTAATTTTAAAAATTAAAAATTCATGGAACATTTAGGTATAATATTTAAAATATTGCTTTCACGATGCTAAATATTATTATGGAGATTAAATTTTGATTTCGGGTTTTTGAAAAATAAATAAGAGCACTTGTACAATATATAAAAACTGTTAAAAAGGTAAATTGGTCATTAAAAATTTTAAACTATCAATTACATGAAAATTAGTTACCTATTCTTTCTCAATTCTTATTGATACACCCGACAGATTTTTGAGACGTATTAAATGACCTTGTAAATTTGAATTTTTATTAATCATTACATAAACAAATATCAAGTAAGGATCATTATTGAAGTTTAAATAAAAATTGTTTTATTTATTTTTAATGTTTATCTTTATTTTTTAATGTACTTTTCTTCTACATATTTGTTTTCATCATCTTCGGTAACATAGCCTAACAACAATTATTAGTTTTCTGACAGCAGGTTATTTTCTCGCCGCACGTAGTCTTCTCACAGCACACAGTCTTCACACAGCAGTTTCTGGACTGTGAGTAGCAGGACTGCTTTGTGACTCCACAACAGCTTTGACCTTTACTGGTGTTGCAACAGTTGCAGGAGCAAGAGTTGTTACCTGGAAAGATTTATAATAAACTATGTTATTATGATGCTAATGGAAAATTATTTTTTTCATGAATGATCTACTTAAATAATTGATCATCGGAACATGAGGAGCAATCAACTTTTGTTTTTTTAAGGGAAAAAAAAAAATATAATTGTGTGCATTCTCAACCAAATAGTATTCGAAAGAATTTGATATATTGGCAGATTGAATATTACATTTATTGGTGATTAGAAGGAAATAGTACCAAACTAATAAAATAATAATAAATAGTATAAAAAGGAAGGTTTTTTTTTAACTAACGACATAGTTTGTTTTTTTAATGTTATAGTGTCAGTTTCAATTGTTGGTAAAAAGTAGCATATTAGAGAACTGTAATGTTTATGAAACATTTTATTCAATAAAAGAAAATGATCATTTCCGGTCTTGGCTTATTTGTGTATTTTTAAAATTTACTTTGCAATGCTTATGGCAAGATGGACTTATTTATAATGTCCGTATACATTTTTATTATTAAATTATATAAACACATTTGTTATGGTTTCTCCATGTGCAGATAATAAATTCTGAAAGAAACTTCTTACTTATAGTCTTTCTGAATCGTTTTGCAGAAATCTCAATTTACCTAATCGGGATCTTGGAGGCAGTTCTTATAAAAAAGTCTTTCCGTCTAAAGATGGCTTCTAACTCGGGTATTTCAAACTCTCAGGAGTTTGTGATTCAGCGAATATTCGATTATAAAAACTTAAATACAAAAGTAAGTAAGTTCCCAAACTTAATTTTAAAAATTAAAAATTCATGGAACATTTAGGTATAATATTTAAAATATTGCTTTCACGATGCTAAATATTATTATGGAGATTAAATTTTGATTTCGGGTTTTTGAAAAATAAATAAGAGCACTTGTACAATATATAAAAACTGTTAAAAAGGTAAATTGGTCATTAAAAATTTTAAACTATCAATTACATGAAAATTAGTTACCTATTCTTTCTCAATTCTTATTGATACACCCGACAGATTTTTGAGACGTATTAAATGACCTTGTAAATTTGAATTTTTATTAATCATTACATAAACAAATATCAAGTAAGGATCATTATTGAAGTTTAAATAAAAATTGTTTTATTTATTTTTAATGTTTATCTTTATTTTTTAATGTAATTGTCGTCTACATATTTGTTTTCATCTTATTCTGCCACATAGCCTAACAGCAATTATTAGTTTTCTGACAGCACGTTATTTTCTCGCAGCACGTGGTCTTCTCACAGCACACAGTCTTCCCACAGCAGTTTCTGGTCTGTGAGCAGCAGGACTGCTTTGTGACTCCACAACAGCTTTGACCTTTACTGGTGTTGCAACAGTTGCAGGAGCAAGAGTTGTTACCTGGAAAGGTTTATAATAAACTATGTTATTATGATGCTAATGGAAAATTATTTTTTTCATGAATGATCTACTTAAATAATTGATCATCGGAACATGAGGAGCAATCAACTTTTGTTTTTTTAAGGGAAGAAAAAAAAATATAATTGTGTGCATTCTCAACCAAATAGTATTCGAAAGAATTTGATATATTGGCAGATTGAATATTACATTTATTGGTGATGAGAAGGAAATAGTACCAAACTAATAAAATAATAATAAATAGTATAAAAAGGAAGTTTTTTTTTTTTAACTAACGATACAATTTTTTTTTTTTTTTTTTTCTAGTGTCAGTATCAATTGTTGGCAAATAGAGAACTGTTATGATTATTAAACAGTTTATTCAATAAAAGAAAATTATTATTTCCGGTCTTGGCTTATTTGTGTATTTTTAAAATTTACTTTGCAATGCTTATGGCAAGATGGTCTTATAATGTCCGTATACATTTTTATTATTAAATTATATAAACACACTTGTTATGGTTTCTCCATGAGCAGATAATAAATTCTGAAAGAAACTTCTTAATTATAGTCTTTCTGAAACGTTTCGCAGAAATCTCAATTTACCTAATCGGGATCTTGGAGGCAGTTCATATAAAAAAGTCTTTCCGTCTAAAGATGGCTTCTAACTTGGGTATTTCAAACTCTCAGGAGTTTGTGGTTCAGCGAATATTCGATTATAAAAGCTTAAATACATAAGTAAGAAAGTCCCCAAACTTAATTTTAAAAATTAAAAATTTATGGAACATTTAGATATAATATTTATAATATTGCTTTCACGATGCTAAATATTATTATGGAGATTAAATTTTGATTTCGGGTTTTTGAAAAATAAATAAAAATGGTGTGTTTAAAAGAGTACTTGTAAAATATATAAAAACTGTTAAAAGGTAAATTGGTCATTAAAAAAATTTTAACTATCAATTACATGAAAATTAGTTACTAATTATAAAAAATATATTCGAAAAATGTAAAGTAATAATAATAGTCGCATTATTAATCGTTAAATAAAAAGGTATCGAAAAATAACACTCATTACACACAGATGGATATAAAATTAATAATTTGAAAAATCCTTAGTCAAATCATACTCACAGCATCCCGATGAACAAGGCATTTTGATTTTAAATTAGTTTCTTTTTTCAAACTAACAGTGTTTCAGGAGAGCTAACTTATTTATACGGGTAGTGACGTCAGATCAGTGGATTGCATCAGACTGAAAAACATCGTGTCGTCACATTGAAAAACAAACACTTAACCACACCTTTTTTTTCATTTCATCGAAATTAATATGTGCACTTGTTCTTTGATTTGTCAATAAAGACCTGGCTATCTATTATGTAATATTGATTTTCGTAAGGATTTTTTTAATGATAAAATACTTGTTTTTTCCTGTGGCTCATCTTTTTAATATTTGTTTTTTATCTGTATCTTTTTTATATTTTTTTTTTGTATTATGAAACTTGTTTTTTTTTTTCAATTTTCAAGATCCGAAGCAACCTGAGTAAAAATATTTAGATGCTTTAATTTTAATATTCCTTTTGATGCATTTCTTTTTTTCTTTAGAAATTCTTGCTGTTTAGCTGTGTCTTTTTAATATATTTGTTTGTACTATTCAACTTTTATTTCAATTTTCATGATTCCAACTAATAGTTCTTTAAAACGAGTAAGCACATTTAAATGTTTTAATTTAATATTCCTTTTCATGTATTTCTGTTTTCTATGAACTCTTGATCATTAAATTTCCATTAAATTCATCAAAATTTACCCGTTCAAAAGAGGAGGTAAACGCCCTCCTCCACTTTCCCTAGAAGGTGGTTGTTTAGGCATTATTTACTCCTAATTTATTTCTTGTTAGCACAAACGAAAGGGAAGAATCGAATTTTATTAAAAACTCATTTGAGATGCGTTCCAAATTTTATTTATTCAGGGTATTTTTTTAAATTATGTTTTTTGATTTTTTTTTTTTTAAATATGTCTTCTATAGTGGATGGCAATAAATTTCATTTCAGTTAAATTATTCTTCCATGTTGAATCCCAAAATCAGAGAGTCAAAGGAAAAACGTTTTTATGTGACACGCAAAAATATAAAATAAAAGACAAAATTGCGGTTTTAGAAAATATCTCTACTAGAAGTGAACCCAATTAAATTAAAATTAAAAATTAAAAACTAGTTCATTTTTACTTTACTTATCAACATACTACTTTTGAGCTTAGCCAATTACGTACCACGAAAACGATTTCATCCTAACTCCTCGTTTCTGCGACTTTGAACTAGTATACATACCCAATGTTTTATCAACAACATTTTCGTAGTTTATTCAAGGATCGGGGCGTCCTTTAAAATGAAGGGAAGCGACGACTGAAAAAGTGTTTGTTTTTGGAATGCTTTAAACATGTAAATCAAATTTTAATAAAATAAAATTCTCTTATGACGTCATACTCATAGGCACGTATGAACCAGCTCATAGGATTTAGTTTAAAACAATTTACAATGAAGTTTTTTTTTTCATCTAGTGGTGCCTACCTACCACATTCCTGGGAATTTTTTTGCCAATAATTTATCTTAAACTTTATAATCAGTAAATATGGATAATAAAGTCGATATTCATGAATAAAATGAATAGTTACACGAATTATTTTAACAAAATATGACAATCTGAAAAAATGGACAATTCAAATAATTATATTTATGCTAATAAAAGGAATAAGAGAACAATATAATTCGATAAAAATACGAGAACCCTATCAATAGAAAAATACTGATATACATGGGTATTTTAATGACATGCTTTATAGGTACGTAAAATTATTTGAATGATTTACAGAATGTAGGCAAAATTGCATAATTGATAATCTTATTTTTATTGACAAAAGTACAAGTGCACAAAGAAATTCCGATGAAATGAAAAAAAGGTGTAGCTAAGTGTTTTTCAATGTGACGACATGCTTTTTAGTCTGATGCAATCTACTGTATGACGTCACGACTACTATAAATTGGCAGGAACTCCTGAAACGTCGTTAGTTTGAAACAAGAAACTACTTAAAAATCAAAATGCCTTGCTCATCAGTATACTGTGAGTATGATTTAACTAAGTATTTTACTAATTATTTTTTGTTTTTTTCTCAACATAATGACAGCCTTGTCAATCTGCATATAATGAGTGATATTTTTCTACACTTTTTTTTAACGGTTAATTATATTATAATCATTATTATATTACATTTTTAGATATATTTTTTATAATTAGTAACTAATTTACACTATGATGGATAATTTATTTTTTTTTAATGACCGATTAACTGCCCGTTTATTTTTAGATATTTTTTAAAAACTATTTTTATATATTGTATTACTATTGATTTAAACACAAGGTTATGCTTATTTATCTTTTTCTCTACTTTTTATAATTCTAAATTCAAGAAACACACACACACTTATATATAATAGCATATAGCTTCTTGAATACAATATTTTAAATATTATATCTAAATGTTGTATGATTTTTAATTTTTTCGATTTTATTGAAAAATTAAGTTGTGGAACATGTTTACTTTTTTATTCAAGTTTTAATAATCGCATATTTGTCGAACTACCAAGGCCTGGAAACTGGAACTGACAAGATTTCAACCTCGCTTTAGAAGAAAAACCTTTTTCCAAAACTGCACTCGAAATCCTAGTAAACTGAGATTTGTGCAAAACGATTCAGAAAACTTTGCATCAGGTGTTTATTCCAAAATTTATTATCATCACATGAATAAAGTATAAATATGGTATAAATATCATTAAAAAAATGTATAGAATATAGGATCATCTTCCTCTATAGACGCATTGAAAAGTTAATAAATAAATAAATAAATTAGACCCGAAACGATTTTTTTTAATTCAATAAAATGCTTAATAACTTAACAATTGTAACGTCCCACTATTTACCAAAACTTGAAACGTACCCTATGAGTATTAAGTAAAACTACCTCGTTAGGTGAAAAACAAACAAAACAACTCTTTTTTCTGCTATTTATTATTACTTTATTAGTTTGGCACATCTTCCTTCTCATCATCGATAAATGTAATATTTAATCTGACAGTAGTATATCTAATTCTTTTGAATACTTTTTGGTTAAGAATACATAACAAGAATTACTTCTCTTTTTTTTTTTTAATAACCAAGTAAACATTCGGCTTCCACCTACGTGCCATTAAATAAATCAACAGTCAAATATTGATTGCTAGGCATGTTCCAATGGTCATTTATTTAAGTAGATCATAAAAATAATTTCCCCATTAGCATCAAAATACTATAGTTTATTATAAATCATTCCAGGTAAAAATTCTTGCTCCTGCAACTGTTGCAACACCAGTAAAGATCAAAATTGTTGTGCCACAAAGCAGTCCTGCTGCTCACAATCCAGAAACTGCTGTGGGAAGAATATGTGCTGTGAGAAGACGACGTGCTGCGAGAAAATAACATGCTGTCAGAAAACTAATAACTGCTGTTAGGCTATGTGGCCGAATAACGTGAAAGCAAATATGTAGAAGACAAATAAACGTTTAAAAAAATTTACTGGAATTTTTATTACTACCTCCTTATATGATATTAAATAAAATACTGTTTTCAGCACATAAACTGGGTGTTAATAATATTTAAGTGGTCAATCTTTTTTTATGTAATGATTTATAAAATATCAAATATTTCTAATTCACTAGGTCATTGAAAATGGCTCTGAAATATTTTTGATGTATCAATAGGAGTTAAAAAGAACTGTTAAAGAAATCATTATCTTCCATCGGTAAATATTAGAAAAAAGTGAACATTTTTTAAAAATATTTTTTAAATTTGCTTATTTTCGTTATTTAATGCAATAATCATAAGTGTTTATGGTGTACTTTGAAAGAACAGTTTCATTTAAAGTAATAAGCATTTTGACTACTTACGTATATATACATCATTGTTTCATAAAACTAAAACAAAAATGAACATTTCACTTGATAATTGATGTATTTGAGAATATTAATGAATAACTAGATCAAAATTACATTTTGTTTCTGGTGCCTTAACATTCCGGTACATGTAACTTGCTATCGTAATTTACGAATAACATAAAATCATGCCATAGAATGTTTTCGTGACCATGGAGGATGACCAAAACTAGCTCCCTGCTAAGTTTCAGAGCGTTTGATTTAAATCACTTAATGTGGTGGTATTAAGGACCACCACTAGGCGGTCGAAATGGGGGACGGGATATTCAAAAACGATTTGCACCAAGTAAGAACAGCTATGGTAGTATCCTTTGTCATAATTTTTTTTGTTTCTTCCTGAATCGAATGGACCACTCCCATGACGATATTGTCAATAGTTTAAGAGTTATTAGTGTTTAGGTAAAAAAAAACCACAGAGAAATCACATTTTGCTGCTGAACTATAAACAGAGTTACGGAACACTCAAATTTAGTTAAACCTAAATATATTTTTTCTTAGGGATTTTTTCTTCTTCATGATGGTACAATTGCAACTTAATAACGTTGAACAGTTTTGGATTGGTCGCTTCCTTGATACTTTCTGTGAATTCTGACCTGGGGTTTATCTGAACTTTTTAGTTACTCTAGAGGTCTGCTGTCAACAAATTTGAATATTTTTCCGTGACTTACAAGACATCCTGTAAGTATATAGCTCTTTCGAAAAATTAGATTTTCTGTGTTTTTTATCTAGGAAGTGTTATCCTACGAAATTTGGGCGGACCCGGCAGATCTCGATCCCTAATATTAAGCGGAAGTAATTATCAAACTTTCATGAATGTATAATTTTTGTTGATTACTTTGTATATTTTTCACCAATTTCATGTACCCATATACGCAACTGTGATAATGGCCTAAAACTTAGTTCGAAACGTCGAAAAGGTATATAATAAGTGTTTTTTTTTATTTGTTTGTTTCTTTATTGCCTGCACCCCCAAGCAAGCTTCTTCTACATAAATAAATATTAAAAATATAAAAGAAAATGTTCATTTTTTTTATTCCAATATTTACTGAAGGAAGATAATGAATTATTTAACAGTTTACCTATCCTTTCTTAATTCTTATTGATACACCCGACAGATTTTTGAGACGTATTAAATGACCTTGTAAATTTGAATTTTTATTAATCATTACATAAACAAATATCAAGTAAGGATCATTATTGAAGTTTAAATAAAAATTGTTTTATTTATTTTTAATGTTTATCTTTATTTTTTAATGTAATTGTCTTCTACATATTTGTTTTCATCTTATTCTGCCACATATCCTAACAGCAATTATTAGTTTTCTGACAGCACGTTATTTTCTCGCAGCACGTGGTCTTCTCACAGCACACAGTCTTCCCACAGCAGTTTCTGGACTGTGAGCAGCAGGACTGCTTTGTGACTCCACAACAGCTTTGACCTTTGCTGGTGTTGCAACAGTTGCAGGAGCAAGAGTTGTTACCTGGAAAGATTTATAATAAACTATGTTATTATGATGCTAATGGAAAATTATTTTTTTCATGAATGATCTACTTAAATAATTGATCATCGGAACATGAGGAGCAATCAACTTTTGTTTTTTTAAGGGAAGAAAAAAAAATATAATTGTGTGCATTCTCAACCAAATAGTTTACGAAATAATTTGATAAATTGGCAGATTGAATATTATATTTATTGGTGATGAGAAGGAAATAGTACCAAACTAATAAAATAATAATAAATAGTATAAAAAGGAAGGTTTTTCTTTTTTAACTAACGATACTGTGGCGACTGGGCAGTGATAGTGATATCAGTGCCAGGGAGGTTATGGTTGTAAAATGGGTTTGCCAATGTATATAAAATTAATTATTTCATTTTTTCGTTTTTCCGCTAAACATTTTCAATTAACTAATTTTCTTATTGCAAATTTCAATAGTCAAATTTTCTTGCGTGTTCATTGGCAAGCCTATTAATTACCTCCCTGAAAAAGTTGTTCTGTTGAGAGCTCTCTCATGTGTGTATTGTTGTCCAATAATTCTTATTCTGCTATTTTCTCATTTTGTTCCAGTATACCTTTTATGTACCAATTGCTTTGGAAAATAAAAGCACGGCTTTGAATTATTATCAATTATTTAGTGTACATCGTACCCCGAACACCAATTACATTAAAATACAATTTTTTTTTTTTATATTTTCTAGTGTCAGTATCAATTGTTGGCAAATAGAGAACTGTTATGATTATTAAACATTTTATTCAATAAAAGAAAATTATTATTTCCGGTCTTGGCTTATTTGTGTATTTTTAAAATTTACTTTGCAATGCTTATGCCAAGATGGTCTTATAATGTCCGTATACATTTTTATTATTAAGTAATATAAACACACTTGTTATGGTTTCTCCATGTGCTGATAATAAATTCTGAAAGAAACTTCTTAATTATAGTCTTTCTGAAACGTTTCGCAGAAATCTCAATTTACCTAATCGGGATCTTGGAGGCAGTTCTTATAAAAAAGTCTTTCCGTCTAAAGATGGCTTCTAACATGGGTATTTCAAACTCTCAGGAGTGGTGGTTCAAATTATAAAAACTTAAATACAAAAGTAAGTAAGTTCCCAAACTTAATTTTAAAAATTAAAAATTTATGGAACATTTAGATATAATATTTAAAATATTGCATTCACGATGCTAAATATTATTATGGAGATTAAATTTTGATTTCGGGTTTTTGAAAAATAAATAAAAATAGTGTGTTTAAAAGAGTACTTGTACAATATATAAAAAGGTAAATTGATCATTAAAAAAAATTAAACTATCAATTACATGAAAATTAGTTACTAATTATAAAAAATATATTTGAAAAATGTAAATAATATAATTGATCGTTAAAAAAGTGTAGAAAAATATCACTCATTAAATGCAGATGGACAAACAAGACTGCCATTATGTTGAGAAAAAAACAAAAAATAATTTGTAAAATACTTAGTTAAATCATACTCACAGTATACTGATGAGCAAGGCATTTTGATTTTTAAGTAGTTTCTTGTTTCAAACTAACGACGTTTCAGGAGTTTCTACCAATTTATAGTGGTCGTGACGTCATATCAGTAGATTGCATCAGACTAAAAAGCATGTCGTCACATTGAAAAACACTTAACTATACCTTTTTTTCATTTCATCGGAATTTCTATGTGCACTTGTACTTTTGTCAATAAAAATAAGATTATCAAGCATGCAAATTTACCTAAATTCTGTAAATCATTCAAATAATTTTACTTAACTATAAAGCATGTCATTAACATACCCATGTATATCAGTATTTTTCTATTGATATGGTTCTAATATAATTATTTGAATTGTCCATTTTTTCAGATTGTCATATTTTGTTAAAATAATTAAACTTGTTTTTTTTTTTAAATTTTCAAGATCCGAAGCAATCTGAGTAAACATATTTAGATGTTTTAATTTTAATATTCCTTTTGATGCATTTCTTTTTTTTAGAAATTCTTGCTGTTTAGCTGTGTCTTTTTAATATATTTGTTTGTACTATTCAACTTTTATTTCAATTTTCATGATTCCAAGTAATAGTTCTTTAAAACGAGTAAGCACATTTAAGTGTTTTAATTTAATATTCCTTTTCATGTATTTCTGTTTCTATGAACTGTTGATCATTAAATTTCCATTAAATTCATCAAAATTTACCCGTTCAAAAGAGGAGGTAAACGCCCTCCTCCACTTTCCCTAGAAGGTGGTTGTTTAGGCGTTATTTACTCCTAATTTATTTCTTGTTAGCACAAACGAAAGGGAAGAATCGAGTTTTATTAAAAACTCATCTGAGATGCGTTCCAAATTTTATTTATTCAGGGTATTTTTTTAAATTATGTTTTTTGATTTTTTTTTTTAAATATGTCTTCTATAGTGGATGGCAATAAATTTCATATCAGTTAAATTATTCTTCCATGTTGAATCCCAAAATCAGAGAGTCAAAGGAAAAACGTTTTTATGTGACACGCGAAAAAATAAAATAAAAGACAAAATTGCGGTTTTAGAAAATATCTCCAATAGAAGTGAACCCAATTAAATTAAAATTAAAAATTAAAAACTAGTTCATTTTTACTTTACTTATCAACATACTACTTTTGAGCTTAGCCAATTACGTACCACGAAAACGTTTTCATACTAATTCCTCGTTTATTCTCCGACTTTGAACTACTATACATCCCCAATGTTTTATCAACAACATTTTCGTAGTTTATTCAAGGATCGGGGCGTCCTTTAAAATGAAGGGAAGCGACGACTGAAAAAGTGTTTGTTTTTGGAATGCTTTAAAACATGTAAATTAAATTTTAATAAAATAAAATTCTCTTATGACGTCATACTCATAGGCACGTATTAACCAGCTCATAGGATTTAGTTTAAAACAATTTACAATGAAGTTTTTTTTTTCATCTAGTTGGTACCTACCTACCACATTCCTGGGAATTTTTTTGCCAATAATTTATCTTAAACTTTATAATCAGTAAATATGGATAATAAAGTCGATATTCATGAATAAAATAAATAGTTACACGAATTATTTTAACAAAATATGACAATCTGAAAAAATGGACAATTCAAATAATTATATTTATGCTAATAAAAGGAATAAGAGAACAATATAATTCGATAAAAATACGAGAACCCTATCAATAGAAAAATACTGATATACATGGGTATTTTAATGACATGCTTTATAGGTACGTAAAATTATTTGAATGATTTACAGAATGTAGGCAAAATTGCATAATTGATAATCTTATTTTTATTGACAAAAGTACAAGTGCACAAAGAAATTCCGATGAAATGAAAAAAAGGTGTAGCTAAGTGTTTTTCAATGTGACGACATGCTTTTTAGTCTGATGCAATCTACTGTATGACGTCACGACTACTATAAATTGGCAGGAACTCCTGAAACGTCGTTAGTTTGAAACAAGAAACTACTTAAAAATCAAAATGCCTTGCTCATCAGTATACTGTGAGTATGATTTAACTAAGTATTTTACTAATTATTTTTTGTTTTTTTCTCAACATAATGACAGCCTTGTCAATCTGCATATAATGAGTGATATTTTTCTACACTTTTTTTTAACGGTTAATTATATTATAATCATTATTATATTACATTTTTAGATATATTTTTTATAATTAGTAACTAATTTACACTATGATGGATAATTAATTTTTTTTTAATGACCGATTAACTGCCCGTTTATTTTTAGATATTTTTTAAAAACTATTTTTATATATTGTATTACTATTGATTTAAACACAAGGTTATGCTTATTTATCTTTTTCTCTACTTTTTATAATTCTAAATTCAAGAAACACACACACACTTATATATAATAGCATATAGCTTCTTGAATACAATATTTTAAATATTATATCTAAATGTTGTATGATTTTTAATTTTTTCGATTTTATTGAAAAATTAAGTTGTGGAACATGTTTACTTTTTTATTCAAGTTTTAATAATCGCATATTTGTCGAACTACCAAGGCCTGGAAACTGGAACTGACAAGATTTCAACCTCGCTTTAGAAGAAAAACCTTTTTCCAAAACTGCACTCGAAATCCTAGTAAACTGAGATTTGTGCAAAACGATTCAGAAAACTTTGCATCAGGTGTTTATTCCAAAATTTATTATCATCACATGAATAAAGTATAAATATGGTATAAATATCATTAAAAAAATGTATAGAATATAGGATCATCTTCCTCTATAGACGCATTGAAAAGTTAATAAATAAATAAATAAATTAGACCCGAAACGATTTTTTTTAATTCAATAAAATGCTTAATAACTTAACAATTGTAACGTCCCACTATTTACCAAAACTTGAAACGTACCCTATGAGTATTAAGTAAAACTACCTCGTTAGGTGAAAAACAAACAAAACAACTCTTTTTTCTGCTATTTATTATTACTTTATTAGTTTGGCACATCTTCCTTCTCATCATCGATAAATGTAATATTTAATCTGACAGTAGTATATCTAATTCTTTTGAATACTTTTTGGTTAAGAATACATAACAAGAATTACTTCTCTTTTTTTTTTTTTAATAACCAAGTAAACATTCGGCTTCCACCTACGTGCCATTAAATAAATCAACAGTCAAATATTGATTGCTAGGCATGTTCCAATGGTCATTTATTTAAGTAGATCATAAAAATAATTTCCCCATTAGCATCAAAATACTATAGTTTATTATAAATCATTCCAGGTAACAATTCTTGCTCCTGCAACTGTTGCAACACCAGTAAAGATCAAAATTGTTGTGCCACAAAGCAGTCCTGCTGCTCACAATCCAGAAACTGCTGTGGGAAGAATATGTGCTGTGAGAAGACGACGTGCTGCGAGAAAATAACATGCTGTCAGAAAACTAATAACTGCTGTTAGGCTATGTGGCCGAATAACGTGAAAGCAAATATGTAGAAGACAAATAAACGTTTAAAAAAATTTACTGGAATTTTTATTACTACCTCCTTATATGATATTAAATAAAATACTGTTTTCAGCACATAAACTGGGTGTTAATAATATTTAAGTGGTCAATCTTTTTTTATGTAATGATTTATAAAATATCAAATATTTCTAATTCACTAGGTCATTGAAAATGGCTCTGAAATATTTTTGATGTATCAATAGGAGTTAAAAAGAACTGTTAAAGAAATCATTATCTTCCATCGGTAAATATTAGAAAAAAGTGAACATTTTTTAAAAATATTTTTTAAATTTGCTTATTTTCGTTATTTAATGCAATAATCATAAGTGTTTATGGTGTACTTTGAAAGAACAGTTTCATTTAAAGTAATAAGCATTTTGACTACTTACGTATATATACATCATTGTTTCATAAAACTAAAACAAAAATGAACATTTCACTTGATAATTGATGTATTTGAGAATATTAATGAATTACTAGATCAAAATTACATTTTGTTTCTGGTGCCTTAACATTCTCCGGTACATGTAACTTGCTATCGTAATTTACGAATAACATAAAATCATGCCATAGAATGTTTTCGTGACCATGGAGGATGACCAAAACTAGCTCCCTGCTAAGTTTCAGAGCGTTTGATTTAAATCACTTAATGTGGTGGTATTAAGGACCACCACTAGGCGGTCGAAATGGGGGACGGGATATTCAAAAACGATTTGCACCAAGTAAGAACAGCTATGGTAGTATCCTTTGTCATAATTTTTTTTGTTTCTTCCTGAATCGAATGGACCACTCCCATGACGATATTGTCAATAGTTTAAGAGTTATTAGTGTTTAGGTAAAAAAAAACCACAGAGAAATCACATTTTGCTGCTGAACTATAAACAGAGTTACGGAACACTCAAATTTAGTTAAACCTAAATATATTTTTTCTTAGGGATTTTTTCTTCTTCATGATGGTACAATTGCAACTTAATAACGTTGAACAGTTTTGGATTGGTCGCTTCCTTGATACTTTCTGTGAATTCTGACCTGGGGTTTATCTGAACTTTTTAGTTACTCTAGAGGTCTGCTGTCAACAAATTTGAATATTTTTCCGTGACTTACAAGACATCCTGTAAGTATATAGCTCTTTCGAAAAATTAGATTTTCTGTGTTTTTTATCTAGGAAGTGTTATCCTACGAAATTTGGGCGGACCCGGCAGATCTCGATCCCTAATATTAAGCGGAAGTAATTATCAAACTTTCATGAATGTATAATTTTTGTTGATTACTTTGTATATTTTTCACCAATTTCATGTACCCATATACGCAACTGTGATAATGGCCTAAAACTTAGTTCGAAACGTCGAAAAGGTATATAATAAGTGTTTTTTTTTATTTGTTTGTTTCTTTATTGCCTGCACCCCCAAGCAAGCTTCTTCTACATAAATAAATATTAAAAATATAAAAGAAAATGTTCATTTTTTTTATTCCAATATTTACTGAAGGAAGATAATGAATTATTTAACAGTTTACCTATCCTTTCTTAATTCTTATTGATACACCCGACAGATTTTTGAGACGTATTAAATGACCTTGTAAATTTGAATTTTTATTAATCATTACATAAACAAATATCAAGTAAGGATCATTATTGAAGTTTAAATAAAAATTGTTTTATTTATTTTTAATGTTTATCTTTATTTTTTAATGTAATTGTCTTCTACATATTTGTTTTCATCTTATTCTGCCACATATCCTAACAGCAATTATTAGTTTTCTGACAGCACGTTTTTTTCTCGCAGCACGTGGTCTTCTCACAGCACACAGTCTTCCCACAGCAGTTTCTGGACTGTGAGCAGCAGGACTGCTTTGTGACTCCACAACAGCTTTGACCTTTGCTGGTGTTGCAACAGTTGCAGGAGCAAGAGTTGTTACCTGGAAAGATTTATAATAAACTATGTTATTATGATGCTAATGGAAAATTATTTTTTTCATGAATGATCTACTTAAATAATTGATCATCGGAACATGAGGAGCAATCAACTTTTGTTTTTTTAAGGGAAGAAAAAAAAATATAATTGTGTGCATTCTCAACCAAATAGTTTACGAAATAATTTGATAAATTGGCAGATTGAATATTATATTTATTGGTGATGAGAAGGAAATAGTACCAAACTAATAAAATAATAATAAATAGTATAAAAAGGAAGGTTTTTCTTTTTTAACTAACGATACTGTGGCGACTGGGCAGTGATAGTGATATCAGTGCCAGGGAGGTTATGGTTGTAAAATGGGTTTGCCAATGTATATAAAATTAATTATTTCATTTTTTCGTTTTTCCGCTAAACATTTTCAATTAACTAATTTTCTTATTGCAAATTTCAATAGTCAAATTTTCTTGCGTGTTCATTGGCAAGCCTATTAATTACCTCCCTGAAAAAGTTGTTCTGTTGAGAGCTCTCTCATGTGTGTATTGTTGTCCAATAATTCTTATTCTGCTATTTTCTCATTTTGTTCCAGTATACCTTTTATGTACCAATTGCTTTGGAAAATAAAAGCACGGCTTTGAATTATTATCAATTATTTAGTGTACATCGTACCCCGAACACCAATTACATTAAAATACAATTTTTTTTTTTATATTTTCTAGTGTCAGTATCAATTGTTGGCAAATAGAGAACTGTTATGATTATTAAACATTTTATTCAATAAAAGAAAATTATTATTTCCGGTCTTGGCTTATTTGTGTATTTTTAAAATTTACTTTGCAATGCTTATGCCAAGATGGTCTTATAATGTCCGTATACATTTTTATTATTAAGTAATATAAACACACTTGTTATGGTTTCTCCATGTGCTGATAATAAATTCTGAAAGAAACTTCTTAATTATAGTCTTTCTGAAACGTTTCGCAGAAATCTCAATTTACCTAATCGGGATCTTGGAGGCAGTTCTTATAAAAAAGTCTTTCCGTCTAAAGATGGCTTCTAACATGGGTATTTCAAACTCTCAGGAGTGGTGGTTCAAATTATAAAAACTTAAATACAAAAGTAAGTAAGTTCCCAAACTTAATTTTAAAAATTAAAAATTTATGGAACATTTAGATATAATATTTAAAATATTGCATTCACGATGCTAAATATTATTATGGAGATTAAATTTTGATTTCGGGTTTTTGAAAAATAAATAAAAATAGTGTGTTTAAAAGAGTACTTGTACAATATATAAAAAGGTAAATTGATCATTAAAAAAAATTAAACTATCAATTACATGAAAATTAGTTACTAATTATAAAAAATATATTTGAAAAATGTAAATAATATAATTGATCGTTAAAAAAGTGTAGAAAAATATCACTCATTAAATGCAGATGGACAAACAAGACTGCCATTATGTTGAGAAAAAAACAAAAAATAATTTGTAAAATACTTAGTTAAATCATACTCACAGTATACTGATGAGCAAGGCATTTTGATTTTTAAGTAGTTTCTTGTTTCAAACTAACGACGTTTCAGGAGTTTCTACCAATTTATAGTGGTCGTGACGTCATATCAGTAGATTGCATCAGACTAAAAAGCATGTCGTCACATTGAAAAACACTTAACTATACCTTTTTTTCATTTCATCGGAATTTCTATGTGCACTTGTACTTTTGTCAATAAAAATAAGATTATCAAGCATGCAAATTTACCTAAATTCTGTAAATCATTCAAATAATTTTACTTAACTATAAAGCATGTCATTAACATACCCATGTATATCAGTATTTTTCTATTGATATGGTTCTAATATAATTATTTGAATTGTCCATTTTTTCAGATTGTCATATTTTGTTAAAATAATTAAACTTGTTTTTTTTTTTAAATTTTCAAGATCCGAAGCAATCTGAGTAAACATATTTAGATGTTTTAATTTTAATATTCCTTTTGATGCATTTCTTTTTTTTTAGAAATTCTTGCTGTTTAGCTGTGTCTTTTTAATATATTTGTTTGTACTATTCAACTTTTATTTCAATTTTCATGATTCCAAGTAATAGTTCTTTAAAACGAGTAAGCACATTTAAGTGTTTTAATTTAATATTCCTTTTCATGTATTTCTGTTTCTATGAACTGTTGATCATTAAATTTCCATTAAATTCATCAAAATTTACCCGTTCAAAAGAGGAGGTAAACGCCCTCCTCCACTTTCCCTAGAAGGTGGTTGTTTAGGCGTTATTTACTCCTAATTTATTTCTTGTTAGCACAAACGAAAGGGAAGAATCGAGTTTTATTAAAAACTCATCTGAGATGCGTTCCAAATTTTATTTATTCAGGGTATTTTTTTAAATTATGTTTTTTGATTTTTTTTTTTTAAATATGTCTTCTATAGTGGATGGCAATAAATTTCATATCAGTTAAATTATTCTTCCATGTTGAATCCCAAAATCAGAGAGTCAAAGGAAAAACGTTTTTATGTGACACGCGAAAAAATAAAATAAAAGACAAAATTGCGGTTTTAGAAAATATCTCCAATAGAAGTGAACCCAATTAAATTAAAATTAAAAATTAAAAACTAGTTCATTTTTACTTTACTTATCAACATACTACTTTTGAGCTTAGCCAATTACGTACCACGAAAACGTTTTCATACTAATTCCTCGTTTATTCTCCGACTTTGAACTACTATACATCCCCAATGTTTTATCAACAACATTTTCGTAGTTTATTCAAGGATCGGGGCGTCCTTTAAAATGAAGGGAAGCGACGACTGAAAAAGTGTTTGTTTTTGGAATGCTTTAAAACATGTAAATTAAATTTTAATAAAATAAAATTCTCTTATGACGTCATACTCATAGGCACGTATTAACCAGCTCATAGGATTTAGTTTAAAACAATTTACAATGAAGTTTTTTTTTTCATCTAGTTGGTACCTACCTACCACATTCCTGGGAATTTTTTTGCCAATAATTTATCTTAAACTTTATAATCAGTAAATATGGATAATAAAGTCGATATTCATGAATAAAATAAATAGTTACACGAATTATTTTAACAAAATATGACAATCTGAAAAAATGGACAATTCAAATAATTATATTTATGCTAATAAAAGGAATAAGAGAACAATATAATTCGATAAAAATACGAGAACCCTATCAATAGAAAAATACTGATATACATGGGTATTTTAATGACATGCTTTATAGGTACGTAAAATTATTTGAATGATTTACAGAATGTAGGCAAAATTGCATAATTGATAATCTTATTTTTATTGACAAAAGTACAAGTGCACAAAGAAATTCCGATGAAATGAAAAAAAGGTGTAGCTAAGTATTTTTCAATGTGACGACATGCTTTTTAGTCTGATGCAATCTACTGTATGACGTCACGACTACTATAAATTGGCAGGAACTCCTGAAACGTCGTTAGTTTGAAACAAGAAACTACTTAAAAATCAAAATGCCTTGCTCATCAGTATACTGTGAGTATGATTTAACTAAGTATTTTACTAATTATTTTTTGTTTTTTTCTCAACATAATGACAGCCTTGTCAATCTGCATATAATGAGTGATATTTTTCTACACTTTTTTTTAACGGTTAATTATATTATAATCATTATTATATTACATTTTTAGATATATTTTTTATAATTAGTAACTAATTTACACTATGATGGATAATTTATTTTTTTTTAATGACCGATTAACTGCCCGTTTATTTTTAGATATTTTTAAAAAACTATTTTTATATATTGTATTACTATTGATTTAAACACAAGGTTATGCTTATTTATCTTTTTCTCTACTTTTTATAATTCTAAATTCAAGAAACACACACACACTTATATATAATAGCATATAGCTTCTTGAATACAATATTTTAAATATTATATCTAAATGTTGTATGATTTTTAATTTTTTCGATTTTATTGAAAAATTAAGTTGTGGAACATGTTTACTTTTTTATTCAAGTTTTAATAATCGCATATTTGTCGAACTACCAAGGCCTGGAAACTGGAACTGACAAGATTTCAACCTCGCTTTAGAAGAAAAACCTTTTTCCAAAACTGCACTCGAAATCCTAGTAAACTGAGATTTGTGCAAAACGATTCAGAAAACTTTGCATCAGGTGTTTATTCCAAAATTTATTATCATCACATGAATAAAGTATAAATATGGTATAAATATCATTAAAAGAATGTATAGAATATAGGATCATCTTCCTCTATAGACGCATTGAAAAGTTAATAAATAAATAAATAAATTAGACCCGAAACGATTTTTTTTAATTCAATAAAATGTTTAATAACTTAACAATTGTAACGTCCCACTATTTACCAAAACTTGAAACGTACCCTATGAGTATTAAGTAAAACTACCTCGTTAGGTGAAAAACAAACAAAACAACTCTTTTTTCTGCTATTTATTATTACTTTATTAGTTTGGCACATCTTCCTTCTCATCATCGATAAATGTAATATTTAATCTGACAGTAGTATATCTAATTCTTTTGAATACTTTTTGGTTAAGAATACATAACAAGAATTACTTCTCTTTTTTTTTTTTTAATAACCAAGTAAACATTCGGCTTCCACCTACGTGCCATTAAATAAATCAACAGTCAAATATTGATTGCTAGGCATGTTCCAATGGTCATTTATTTAAGTAGATCATAAAAATAATTTCCCCATTAGCATCAAAATACTATAGTTTATTATATATCATTCCAGGTAAAAATTCTTGCTCCTGCAACTGTTGCAACACCAGTAAAGATCAAAATTGTTGTGCCACAAAGCAGTCCTGCTGCTCACAATCCAGAAACTGCTGTGGGAAGAATATGTGCTGTGAGAAGACGACGTGCTGCGAGAAAATAACATGCTGTCAGAAAACTAATAACTGCTGTTAGGCTATGTGGCCGAATAACGTGAAAGCAAATATGTAGAAGACAAATAAACGTTTAAAAAAATTTACTGGAATTTTTATTACTACCTCCTTATATGATATTAAATAAAATACTGTTTTCAGCACATAAACTGGGTGTTAATAATATTTAAGTGGTCAATCTTTTTTTATGTAATGATTTATAAAATATCAAATATTTCTAATTCACTAGGTCATTGAAAATGGCTCTGAAATATTTTTGATGTATCAATAGGAGTTAAAAAGAACTGTTAAAGAAATCATTATCTTCCATCGGTAAATATTAGAAAAAAGTGAACATTTTTTAAAAATATTTTTTAAATTTGCTTATTTTCGTTATTTAATGCAATAATCATAAGTGTTTATGGTGTACTTTGAAAGAACAGTTTCATTTAAAGTAATAAGCATTTTGACTACTTACGTATATATACATCATTGTTTCATAAAACTAAAACAAAAATGAACATTTCACTTGATAATTGATGTATTTGAGAATATTAATGAATAACTAGATCAAAATTACATTTTGTTTCTGGTGCCTTAACATTCCGGTACATGTAACTTGCTATCGTAATTTACGAATAACATAAAATCATGCCATAGAATGTTTTCGTGACCATGGAGGATGACCAAAACTAGCTCCCTGCTAAGTTTCAGAGCGTTTGATTTAAATCACTTAATGTGGTGGTATTAAGGACCACCACTAGGCGGTCGAAATGGGGGACGGGATATTCAAAAACGATTTGCACCAAGTAAGAACAGCTATGGTAGTATCCTTTGTCATAATTTTTTTTGTTTCTTCCTGAATCGAATGGACCACTCCCATGACGATATTGTCAATAGTTTAAGAGTTATTAGTGTTTAGGTAAAAAAAAACCACAGAGAAATCACATTTTGCTGCTGAACTATAAACAGAGTTACGGAACACTCAAATTTAGTTAAACCTAAATATATTTTTTCTTAGGGATTTTTTCTTCTTCATGATGGTACAATTGCAACTTAATAACGTTGAACAGTTTTGGATTGGTCGCTTCCTTGATACTTTCTGTGAATTCTGACCTGGGGTTTATCTGAACTTTTTAGTTACTCTAGAGGTCTGCTGTCAACAAATTTGAATATTTTTCCGTGACTTACAAGACATCCTGTAAGTATATAGCTCTTTCGAAAAATTAGATTTTCTGTGTTTTTTATCTAGGAAGTGTTATCCTACGAAATTTGGGCGGACCCGGCAGATCTCGATCCCTAATATTAAGCGGAAGTAATTATCAAACTTTCATGAATGTATAATTTTTGTTGATTACTTTGTATATTTTTCACCAATTTCATGTACCCATATACGCAACTGTGATAATGGCCTAAAACTTAGTTCGAAACGTCGAAAAGGTATATAATAAGTGTTTTTTTTTATTTGTTTGTTTCTTTATTGCCTGCACCCCCAAGCAAGCTTCTTCTACATAAATAAATATTAAAAATATAAAAGAAAATGTTCATTTTTTTTATTCCAATATTTACTGAAGGAAGATAATGAATTATTTAACAGTTTACCTATCCTTTCTTAATTCTTATTGATACACCCGACAGATTTTTGAGACGTATTAAATGACCTTGTAAATTTGAATTTTTATTAATCATTACATAAACAAATATCAAGTAAGGATCATTATTGAAGTTTAAATAAAAATTGTTTTATTTATTTTTAATGTTTATCTTTATTTTTTAATGTAATTGTCTTCTACATATTTGTTTTCATCTTATTCTGCCACATATCCTAACAGCAATTATTAGTTTTCTGACAGCACGTTATTTTCTCGCAGCACGTGGTCTTCTCACAGCACACAGTCTTCCCACAGCAGTTTCTGGACTGTGAGCAGCAGGACTGCTTTGTGACTCCACAACAGCTTTGACCTTTGCTGGTGTTGCAACAGTTGCAGGAGCAAGAGTTGTTACCTGGAAAGATTTATAATAAACTATGTTATTATGATGCTAATGGAAAATTATTTTTTTCATGAATGATCTACTTAAATAATTGATCATCGGAACATGAGGAGCAATCAACTTTTGTTTTTTTAAGGGAAGAAAAAAAAAATATAATTGTGTGCATTCTCAATCAAATAGTTTACGAAATAATTTGATAAATTGGCAGATTGAATATTATATTTATTGGTGATGAGAAGGAAATAGTACCAAACTAATAAAATAATAATAAATAGTATAAAAAGGAAGGTTTTTCTTTTTTAACTAACGATACTGTGGCGACTGGGCAGTGATAGTGATATCAGTGCCAGGGAGGTTATGGTTGTAAAATGGGTTTGCCAATGTATATAAAATTAATTATTTCATTTTTTCGTTTTTCCGCTAAACATTTTCAATTAACTAATTTTCTTATTGCAAATTTCAATAGTCAAATTTTCTTGCGTGTTCATTGGCAAGCCTATTAATTACCTCCCTGAAAAAGTTGTTCTGTTGAGAGCTCTCTCATGTGTGTATTGTTGTCCAATAATTCTTATTCTGCTATTTTCTCATTTTGTTCCAGTATACCTTTTATGTACCAATTGCTTTGGAAAATAAAAGCACGGCTTTGAATTATTATCAATTATTTAGTGTACATCGTACCCCGAACACCAATTACATTAAAATACAATTTTTTTTTTTATATTTTCTAGTGTCAGTATCAATTGTTGGCAAATAGAGAACTGTTATGATTATTAAACATTTTATTCAATAAAAGAAAATTATTATTTCCGGTCTTGGCTTATTTGTGTATTTTTAAAATTTACTTTGCAATGCTTATGCCAAGATGGTCTTATAATGTCCGTATACATTTTTATTATTAAGTAATATAAACACACTTGTTATGGTTTCTCCATGTGCTGATAATAAATTCTGAAAGAAACTTCTTAATTATAGTCTTTCTGAAACGTTTCGCAGAAATCTCAATTTACCTAATCGGGATCTTGGAGGCAGTTCTTATAAAAAAGTCTTTCCGTCTAAAGATGGCTTCTAACATGGGTATTTCAAACTCTCAGGAGTGGTGGTTCAAATTATAAAAACTTAAATACAAAAGTAAGTAAGTTCCCAAACTTAATTTTAAAAATTAAAAATTTATGGAACATTTAGATATAATATTTAAAATATTGCATTCACGATGCTAAATATTATTATGGAGATTAAATTTTGATTTCGGGTTTTTGAAAAATAAATAAAAATAGTGTGTTTAAAAGAGTACTTGTACAATATATAAAAAGGTAAATTGATCATTAAAAAAAATTAAACTATCAATTACATGAAAATTAGTTACTAATTATAAAAAATATATTTGAAAAATGTAAATAATATAATTGATCGTTAAAAAAGTGTAGAAAAATATCACTCATTAAATGCAGATGGACAAACAAGACTGCCATTATGTTGAGAAAAAAACAAAAAATAATTTGTAAAATACTTAGTTAAATCATACTCACAGTATACTGATGAGCAAGGCATTTTGATTTTTAAGTAGTTTCTTGTTTCAAACTAACGACGTTTCAGGAGTTTCTACCAATTTATAGTGGTCGTGACGTCATATCAGTAGATTGCATCAGACTAAAAAGCATGTCGTCACATTGAAAAACACTTAACTATACCTTTTTTTCATTTCATCGGAATTTCTATGTGCACTTGTACTTTTGTCAATAAAAATAAGATTATCAAGCATGCAAATTTACCTAAATTCTGTAAATCATTCAAATAATTTTACTTAACTATAAAGCATGTCATTAACATACCCATGTATATCAGTATTTTTCTATTGATATGGTTCTAATATAATTATTTGAATTGTCCATTTTTTCAGATTGTCATATTTTGTTAAAATAATTAAACTTGTTTTTTTTTTTCAATTTTCAAGATCCGAAGCAATCTGAGTAAACATATTTAGATGTTTTAATTTTAATATTCCTTTTGATGCATTTCTTTTTTTTAGAAATTCTTGCTGTTTAGCTGTGTCTTTTTAATATATTTGTTTGTACTATTCAACTTTTATTTCAATTTTCATGATTCCAAGTAATAGTTCTTTAAAACGAGTAAGCACATTTAAGTGTTTTAATTTAATATTCCTTTTCATGTATTTCTGTTTCTATGAACTGTTGATCATTAAATTTCCATTAAATTCATCAAAATTTACCCGTTCAAAAGAGGAGGTAAACGCCCTCCTCCACTTTCCCTAGAAGGTGGTTGTTTAGGCGTTATTTACTCCTAATTTATTTCTTGTTAGCACAAACGAAAGGGAAGAATCGAGTTTTATTAAAAACTCATCTGAGATGCGTTCCAAATTTTATTTATTCAGGGTATTTTTTTAAATTATGTTTTTTGATTTTTTTTTTTAAATATGTCTTCTATAGTGGATGGCAATAAATTTCATATCAGTTAAATTATTCTTCCATGTTGAATCCCAAAATCAGAGAGTCAAAGGAAAAACGTTTTTATGTGACACGCGAAAAAATAAAATAAAAGACAAAATTGCGGTTTTAGAAAATATCTCCAATAGAAGTGAACCCAATTAAATTAAAATTAAAAATTAAAAACTAGTTCATTTTTACTTTACTTATCAACATACTACTTTTGAGCTTAGCCAATTACGTACCACGAAAACGTTTTCATACTAATTCCTCGTTTATTCTCCGACTTTGAACTACTATACATCCCCAATGTTTTATCAACAACATTTTCGTAGTTTATTCAAGGATCGGGGCGTCCTTTAAAATGAAGGGAAGCGACGACTGAAAAAGTGTTTGTTTTTGGAATGCTTTAAAACATGTAAATTAAATTTTAATAAAATAAAATTCTCTTATGACGTCATACTCATAGGCACGTATTAACCAGCTCATAGGATTTAGTTTAAAACAATTTACAATGAAGTTTTTTTTTTCATCTAGTTGGTACCTACCTACCACATTCCTGGGAATTTTTTTGCCAATAATTTATCTTAAACTTTATAATCAGTAAATATGGATAATAAAGTCGATATTCATGAATAAAATAAATAGTTACACGAATTATTTTAACAAAATATGACAATCTGAAAAAATGGACAATTCAAATAATTATATTTATGCTAATAAAAGGAATAAGAGAACAATATAATTCGATAAAAATACGAGAACCCTATCAATAGAAAAATACTGATATACATGGGTATTTTAATGACATGCTTTATAGGTACGTAAAATTATTTGAATGATTTACAGAATGTAGGCAAAATTGCATAATTGATAATCTTATTTTTATTGACAAAAGTACAAGTGCACAAAGAAATTCCGATGAAATGAAAAAAAGGTGTAGCTAAGTGTTTTTCAATGTGACGACATGCTTTTTAGTCTGATGCAATCTACTGTATGACGTCACGACTACTATAAATTGGCAGGAACTCCTGAAACGTCGTTAGTTTGAAACAAGAAACTACTTAAAAATCAAAATGCCTTGCTCATCAGTATACTGTGAGTATGATTTAACTAAGTATTTTACTAATTATTTTTTGTTTTTTTCTCAACATAATGACAGCCTTGTCAATCTGCATATAATGAGTGATATTTTTCTACACTTTTTTTTAACGGTTAATTATATTATAATCATTATTATATTACATTTTTAGATATATTTTTTATAATTAGTAACTAATTTACACTATGATGGATAATTTATTTTTTTTTAATGACCGATTAACTGCCCGTTTATTTTTAGATATTTTTTAAAAACTATTTTTATATATTGTATTACTATTGATTTAAACACAAGGTTATGCTTATTTATCTTTTTCTCTACTTTTTATAATTCTAAATTCAAGAAACACACACACACTTATATATAATAGCATATAGCTTCTTGAATACAATATTTTAAATATTATATCTAAATGTTGTATGATTTTTAATTTTTTCGATTTTATTGAAAAATTAAGTTGTGGAACATGTTTACTTTTTTATTCAAGTTTTAATAATCGCATATTTGTCGAACTACCAAGGCCTGGAAACTGGAACTGACAAGATTTCAACCTCGCTTTAGAAGAAAAACCTTTTTCCAAAACTGCACTCGAAATCCTAGTAAACTGAGATTTGTGCAAAACGATTCAGAAAACTTTGCATCAGGTGTTTATTCCAAAATTTATTATCATCACATGAATAAAGTATAAATATGGTATAAATATCATTAAAAAAATGTATAGAATATAGGATCATCTTCCTCTATAGACGCATTGAAAAGTTAATAAATAAATAAATAAATTAGACCCGAAACGATTTTTTTTAATTCAATAAAATGTTTAATAACTTAACAATTGTAACGCCCCACTATTTACCAAAACTTGAAACGTACCCTATGAGTATTAAGTAAAACTACCTCGTTAGTTGAAAAACAAACAAAACAACTCTTTTTTCTGCTATTTATTATTACTTTATTAGTTTGGCACATCTTCCTTCTCATCATCGATAAATGTAATATTTAATCTGACAGTAGTATATCTAATTCTTTTGAATACTTTTTGGTTAAGAATACATAACAAGAATTACTTCTCTTTTTTTTTTTTTAATAACCAAGTAAACATTCGGCTTCCACCTACGTGCCATTAAATAAATCAACAGTCAAATATTGATTGCTAGGCATGTTCCAATGGTCATTTATTTAAGTAGATCATAAAAATAATTTCCCCATTAGCATCAAAATACTATAGTTTATTATAAATCATTCCAGGTAACAATTCTTGCTCCTGCAACTGTTGCAACACCAGTAAAGATCAAAATTGTTGTGCCACAAAGCAGTCCTGCTGCTCACAATCCAGAAACTGCTGTGGGAAGAATATGTGCTGTGAGAAGACGACGTGCTGCGAGAAAATAACATGCTGTCAGAAAACTAATAACTGCTGTTAGGCTATGTGGCCGAATAACGTGAAAGCAAATATGTAGAAGACAAATAAACGTTTAAAAAAATTTACTGGAATTTTTTTTACTACCTCCTTATATGATATTAAATAAAATACTGTTTTCAGCACATAAACTGGGTGTTAATAATATTTAAGTGGTCAATCTTTTTTTATGTAATGATTTATAAAATATCAAATATTTCTAATTCACTAGGTCATTGAAAATGGCTCTGAAATATTTTTGATGTATCAATAGGAGTTAAAAAGAACTGTTAAAGAAATCATTATCTTCCATCGGTAAATATTAGAAAAAAGTGAACATTTTTTAAAAATATTTTTTAAATTTGCTTATTTTCGTTATTTAATGCAATAATCATAAGTGTTTATGGTGTACTTTGAAAGAACAGTTTCATTTAAAGTAATAAGCATTTTGACTACTTACGTATATATACATCATTGTTTCATAAAACTAAAACAAAAATGAACATTTCACTTGATAATTGATGTATTTGAGAATATTAATGAATAACTAGATCAAAATTACATTTTGTTTCTGGTGCCTTAACATTCCGGTACATGTAACTTGCTATCGTAATTTACGAATAACATAAAATCATGCCATAGAATGTTTTCGTGACCATGGAGGATGACCAAAACTAGCTCCCTGCTAAGTTTCAGAGCGTTTGATTTAAATCATTTAATGTGGTGGTATTAAGGACCACCACTAGGCGGTCGAAATGGGGGACGGGATATTCAAAAACGATTTGCACCAAGTAAGAACAGCTATGGTAGTATCCTTTGTCATAATTTTTTTTGTTTCTTCCTGAATCGAATGGACCACTCCCATGACGATATTGTCAATAGTTTAAGAGTTATTAGTGTTTAGGTAAAAAAAAACCACAGAGAAATCACATTTTGCTGCTGAACTATAAACAGAGTTACGGAACACTCAAATTTAGTTAAACCTAAATATATTTTTTCTTAGGGATTTTTTCTTCTTCATGATGGTACAATTGCAACTTAATAACGTTGAACAGTTTTGGATTGGTCGCTTCCTTGATACTTTCTGTGAATTCTGACCTGGGGTTTATCTGAACTTTTTAGTTACTCTAGAGGTCTGCTGTCAACAAATTTGAATATTTTTCCGTGACTTACAAGACATCCTGTAAGTATATAGCTCTTTCGAAAAATTAGATTTTCTGTGTTTTTTATCTAGGAAGTGTTATCCTACGAAATTTGGGCGGACCCGGCAGATCTCGATCCCTAATATTAAGCGGAAGTAATTATCAAACTTTCATGAATGTATAATTTTTGTTGATTACTTTGTATATTTTTCACCAATTTCATGTACCCATATACGCAACTGTGATAATGGCCTAAAACTTAGTTCGAAACGTCGAAAAGGTATATAATAAGTGTTTTTTTTTATTTGTTTGTTTCTTTATTGCCTGCACCCCCAAGCAAGCTTCTTCTACATAAATAAATATTAAAAATATAAAAGAAAATGTTCATTTTTTTTATTCCAATATTTACTGAAGGAAGATAATGAATTATTTAACAGTTTACCTATCCTTTCTTAATTCTTATTGATACACCCGACAGATTTTTGAGACGTATTAAATGACCTTGTAAATTTGAATTTTTATTAATCATTACATAAACAAATATCAAGTAAGGATCATTATTGAAGTTTAAATAAAAATTGTTTTATTTATTTTTAATGTTTATCTTTATTTTTTAATGTAATTGTCTTCTACATATTTGTTTTCATCTTATTCTGCCACATATCCTAACAGCAATTATTAGTTTTCTGACAGCACGTTATTTTCTCGCAGCACGTGGTCTTCTCACAGCACACAGTCTTCCCACAGCAGTTTCTGGACTGTGAGCAGCAGGACTGCTTTGTGACTCCACAACAGCTTTGACCTTTGCTGGTGTTGCAACAGTTGCAGGAGCAAGAGTTGTTACCTGGAAAGATTTATAATAAACTATGTTATTATGATGCTAATGGAAAATTATTTTTTTCATGAATGATCTACTTAAATAATTGATCATCGGAACATGAGGAGCAATCAACTTTTGTTTTTTTAAGGGAAGAAAAAAAAATATAATTGTGTGCATTCTCAACCAAATAGTTTACGAAATAATTTGATAAATTGGCAGATTGAATATTATATTTATTGGTGATGAGAAGGAAATAGTACCAAACTAATAAAATAATAATAAATAGTATAAAAAGGAAGGTTTTTCTTTTTTAACTAACGATACTGTGGCGACTGGGCAGTGATAGTGATATCAGTGCCAGGGAGGTTATGGTTGTAAAATGGGTTTGCCAATGTATATAAAATTAATTATTTCATTTTTTCGTTTTTCCGCTAAACATTTTCAATTAACTAATTTTCTTATTGCAAATTTCAATAGTCAAATTTTCTTGCGTGTTCATTGGCAAGCCTATTAATTACCTCCCTGAAAAAGTTGTTCTGTTGAGAGCTCTCTCATGTGTGTATTGTTGTCCAATAATTCTTATTCTGCTATTTTCTCATTTTGTTCCAGTATACCTTTTATGTACCAATTGCTTTGGAAAATAAAAGCACGGCTTTGAATTATTATCAATTATTTAGTGTACATCGTACCCCGAACACCAATTACATTAAAATACAATTTTTTTTTTTATATTTTCTAGTGTCAGTATCAATTGTTGGCAAATAGAGAACTGTTATGATTATTAAACATTTTATTCAATAAAAGAAAATTATTATTTCCGGTCTTGGCTTATTTGTGTATTTTTAAAATTTACTTTGCAATGCTTATGCCAAGATGGTCTTATAATGTCCGTATACATTTTTATTATTAAGTAATATAAACACACTTGTTATGGTTTCTCCATGTGCTGATAATAAATTCTGAAAGAAACTTCTTAATTATAGTCTTTCTGAAACGTTTCGCAGAAATCTCAATTTACCTAATCGGGATCTTGGAGGCAGTTCTTATAAAAAAGTCTTTCCGTCTAAAGATGGCTTCTAACATGGGTATTTCAAACTCTCAGGAGTGGTGGTTCAAATTATAAAAACTTAAATACAAAAGTAAGTAAGTTCCCAAACTTAATTTTAAAAATTAAAAATTTATGGAACATTTAGATATAATATTTAAAATATTTCATTCACGATGCTAAATATTATTATGGAGATTAAATTTTGATTTCGGGTTTTTGAAAAATAAATAAAAATAGTGTGTTTAAAAGAGTACTTGTACAATATATAAAAAGGTAAATTGATCATTAAAAAAAATTAAACTATCAATTACATGAAAATTAGTTACTAATTATAAAAAATATATTTGAAAAATGTAAATAATATAATTGATCGTTAAAAAAGTGTAGAAAAATATCACTCATTAAATGCAGATGGACAAACAAGACTGCCATTATGTTGAGAAAAAAACAAAAAATAATTTGTAAAATACTTAGTTAAATCATACTCACAGTATACTGATGAGCAAGGCATTTTGATTTTTAAGTAGTTTCTTGTTTCAAACTAACGACGTTTCAGGAGTTTCTACCAATTTATAGTGGTCGTGACGTCATATCAGTAGATTGCATCAGACTAAAAAGCATGTCGTCACATTGAAAAACACTTAACTATACCTTTTTTTCATTTCATCGGAATTTCTATGTGCACTTGTACTTTTGTCAATAAAAATAAGATTATCAAGCATGCAAATTTACCTAAATTCTGTAAATCATTCAAATAATTTTACTTAACTATAAAGCATGTCATTAACATACCCATGTATATCAGTATTTTTCTATTGATATGGTTCTAATATAATTATTTGAATTGTCCATTTTTTCAGATTGTCATATTTTGTTAAAATAATTAAACTTGTTTTTTTTTTTCAATTTTCAAGATCCGAAGCAATCTGAGTAAACATATTTAGATGTTTTAATTTTAATATTCCTTTTGATGCATTTCTTTTTTTTAGAAATTCTTGCTGTTTAGCTGTGTCTTTTTAATATATTTGTTTGTACTATTCAACTTTTATTTCAATTTTCATGATTCCAAGTAATAGTTCTTTAAAACGAGTAAGCACATTTAAGTGTTTTAATTTAATATTCCTTTTCATGTATTTCTGTTTCTATGAACTGTTGATCATTAAATTTCCATTAAATTCATCAAAATTTACCCGTTCAAAAGAGGAGGTAAACGCCCTCCTCCACTTTCCCTAGAAGGTGGTTGTTTAGGCGTTATTTACTCCTAATTTATTTCTTGTTAGCACAAACGAAAGGGAAGAATCGAGTTTTATTAAAAACTCATCTGAGATGCGTTCCAAATTTTATTTATTCAGGGTATTTTTTTAAATTATGTTTTTTGATTTTTTTTTTTAAATATGTCTTCTATAGTGGATGGCAATAAATTTCATATCAGTTAAATTATTCTTCCATGTTGAATCCCAAAATCAGAGAGTCAAAGGAAAAACGTTTTTATGTGACACGCGAAAAAATAAAATAAAAGACAAAATTGCGGTTTTAGAAAATATCTCCAATAGAAGTGAACCCAATTAAATTAAAATTAAAAATTAAAAACTAGTTCATTTTTACTTTACTTATCAACATACTACTTTTGAGCTTAGCCAATTACGTACCACGAAAACGTTTTCATACTAATTCCTCGTTTATTCTCCGACTTTGAACTACTATACATCCCCAATGTTTTATCAACAACATTTTCGTAGTTTATTCAAGGATCGGGGCGTCCTTTAAAATGAAGGGAAGCGACGACTGAAAAAGTGTTTGTTTTTGGAATGCTTTAAAACATGTAAATTAAATTTTAATAAAATAAAATTCTCTTATGACGTCATACTCATAGGCACGTATTAACCAGCTCATAGGATTTAGTTTAAAACAATTTACAATGAAGTTTTTTTTTTCATCTAGTTGGTACCTACCTACCACATTCCTGGGAATTTTTTTGCCAATAATTTATCTTAAACTTTATAATCAGTAAATATGGATAATAAAGTCGATATTCATGAATAAAATAAATAGTTACACGAATTATTTTAACAAAATATGACAATCTGAAAAAATGGACAATTCAAATAATTATATTTATGCTAATAAAAGGAATAAGAGAACAATATAATTCGATAAAAATACGAGAACCCTATCAATAGAAAAATACTGATATACATGGGTATTTTAATGACATGCTTTATAGGTACGTAAAATTATTTGAATGATTTACAGAATGTAGGCAAAATTGCATAATTGATAATCTTATTTTTATTGACAAAAGTACAAGTGCACAAAGAAATTCCGATGAAATGAAAAAAAGGTGTAGCTAAGTGTTTTTCAATGTGACGACATGCTTTTTAGTCTGATGCAATCTACTGTATGACGTCACGACTACTATAAATTGGCAGGAACTCCTGAAACGTCGTTAGTTTGAAACAAGAAACTACTTAAAAATCAAAATGCCTTGCTCATCAGTATACTGTGAGTATGATTTAACTAAGTATTTTACTAATTATTTTTTGTTTTTTTCTCAACATAATGACAGCCTTGTCAATCTGCATATAATGAGTGATATTTTTCTACACTTTTTTTTAACGGTTAATTATATTATAATCATTATTATATTACATTTTTAGATATATTTTTTATAATTAGTAACTAATTTACACTATGATGGATAATTTATTTTTTTTTAATGACCGATTAACTGCCCGTTTATTTTTAGATATTTTTTAAAAACTATTTTTATATATTGTATTACTATTGATTTAAACACAAGGTTATGCTTATTTATCTTTTTCTCTACTTTTTATAATTCTAAATTCAAGAAACACACACACACTTATATATAATAGCATATAGCTTCTTGAATACAATATTTTAAATATTATATCTAAATGTTGTATGATTTTTAATTTTTTCGATTTTATTGAAAAATTAAGTTGTGGAACATGTTTACTTTTTTATTCAAGTTTTAATAATCGCATATTTGTCGAACTACCAAGGCCTGGAAACTGGAACTGACAAGATTTCAACCTCGCTTTAGAAGAAAAACCTTTTTCCAAAACTGCACTCGAAATCCTAGTAAACTGAGATTTGTGCAAAACGATTCAGAAAACTTTGCATCAGGTGTTTATTCCAAAATTTATTATCATCACATGAATAAAGTATAAATATGGTATAAATATCATTAAAAAAATGTATAGAATATAGGATCATCTTCCTCTATAGACGCATTGAAAAGTTAATAAATAAATAAATAAATTAGACCCGAAACGATTTTTTTTAATTCAATAAAATGTTTAATAACTTAACAATTGTAACGCCCCACTATTTACCAAAACTTGAAACGTACCCTATGAGTATTAAGTAAAACTACCTCGTTAGTTGAAAAACAAACAAAACAACTCTTTTTTCTGCTATTTATTATTACTTTATTAGTTTGGCACATCTTCCTTCTCATCATCGATAAATGTAATATTTAATCTGACAGTAGTATATCTAATTCTTTTGAATACTTTTTGGTTAAGAATACATAACAAGAATTACTTCTCTTTTTTTTTTTTTAATAACCAAGTAAACATTCGGCTTCCACCTACGTGCCATTAAATAAATCAACAGTCAAATATTGATTGCTAGGCATGTTCCAATGGTCATTTATTTAAGTAGATCATAAAAATAATTTCCCCATTAGCATCAAAATACTATAGTTTATTATAAATCATTCCAGGTAACAATTCTTGCTCCTGCAACTGTTGCAACACCAGTAAAGATCAAAATTGTTGTGCCACAAAGCAGTCCTGCTGCTCACAATCCAGAAACTGCTGTGGGAAGAATATGTGCTGTGAGAAGACGACGTGCTGCGAGAAAATAACATGCTGTCAGAAAACTAATAACTGCTGTTAGGCTATGTGGCCGAATAACGTGAAAGCAAATATGTAGAAGACAAATAAACGTTTAAAAAAATTTACTGGAATTTTTATTACTACCTCCTTATATGATATTAAATAAAATACTGTTTTCAGCACATAAACTGGGTGTTAATAATATTTAAGTGGTCAATCTTTTTTTATGTAATGATTTATAAAATATCAAATATTTCTAATTCACTAGGTCATTGAAAATGGCTCTGAAATATTTTTGATGTATCAATAGGAGTTAAAAAGAACTGTTAAAGAAATCATTATCTTCCATCGGTAAATATTAGAAAAAAGTGAACATTTTTTAAAAATATTTTTTAAATTTGCTTATTTTCGTTATTTAATGCAATAATCATAAGTGTTTATGGTGTACTTTGAAAGAACAGTTTCATTTAAAGTAATAAGCATTTTGACTACTTACGTATATATACATCATTGTTTCATAAAACTAAAACAAAAATGAACATTTCACTTGATAATTGATGTATTTGAGAATATTAATGAATAACTAGATCAAAATTACATTTTGTTTCTGGTGCCTTAACATTCCGGTACATGTAACTTGCTATCGTAATTTACGAATAACATAAAATCATGCCATAGAATGTTTTCGTGACCATGGAGGATGACCAAAACTAGCTCCCTGCTAAGTTTCAGAGCGTTTGATTTAAATCACTTAATGTGGTGGTATTAAGGACCACCACTAGGCGGTCGAAATGGGGGACGGGATATTCAAAAACGATTTGCACCAAGTAAGAACAGCTATGGTAGTATCCTTTGTCATAATTTTTTTTGTTTCTTCCTGAATCGAATGGACCACTCCCATGACGATATTGTCAATAGTTTAAGAGTTATTAGTGTTTAGGTAAAAAAAAACCACAGAGAAATCACATTTTGCTGCTGAACTATAAACAGAGTTACGGAACACTCAAATTTAGTTAAACCTAAATATATTTTTTCTTAGGGATTTTTTCTTCTTCATGATGGTACAATTGCAACTTAATAACGTTGAACAGTTTTGGATTGGTCGCTTCCTTGATACTTTCTGTGAATTCTGACCTGGGGTTTATCTGAACTTTTTAGTTACTCTAGAGGTCTGCTGTCAACAAATTTGAATATTTTTCCGTGACTTACAAGACATCCTGTAAGTATATAGCTCTTTCGAAAAATTAGATTTTCTGTGTTTTTTATCTAGGAAGTGTTATCCTACGAAATTTGGGCGGACCCGGCAGATCTCGATCCCTAATATTAAGCGGAAGTAATTATCAAACTTTCATGAATGTATAATTTTTGTTGATTACTTTGTATATTTTTCACCAATTTCATGTACCCATATACGCAACTGTGATAATGGCCTAAAACTTAGTTCGAAACGTCGAAAAGGTATATAATAAGTGTTTTTTTTTATTTGTTTGTTTCTTTATTGCCTGCACCCCCAAGCAAGCTTCTTCTACATAAATAAATATTAAAAATATAAAAGAAAATGTTCATTTTTTTTATTCCAATATTTACTGAAGGAAGATAATGAATTATTTAACAGTTTACCTATCCTTTCTTAATTCTTATTGATACACCCGACAGATTTTTGAGACGTATTAAATGACCTTGTAAATTTGAATTTTTATTAATCATTACATAAACAAATATCAAGTAAGGATCATTATTGAAGTTTAAATAAAAATTGTTTTATTTATTTTTAATGTTTATCTTTATTTTTTAATGTAATTGTCTTCTACATATTTGTTTTCATCTTATTCTGCCACATATCCTAACAGCAATTATTAGTTTTCTGACAGCACGTTATTTTCTCGCAGCACGTGGTCTTCTCACAGCACACAGTCTTCCCACAGCAGTTTCTGGACTGTGAGCAGCAGGACTGCTTTGTGACTCCACAACAGCTTTGACCTTTGCTGGTGTTGCAACAGTTGCAGGAGCAAGAGTTGTTACCTGGAAAGATTTATAATAAACTATGTTATTATGATGCTAATGGAAAATTATTTTTTTCATGAATGATCTACTTAAATAATTGATCATCGGAACATGAGGAGCAATCAACTTTTGTTTTTTTAAGGGAAGAAAAAAAAATATAATTGTGTGCATTCTCAACCAAATAGTTTACGAAATAATTTGATAAATTGGCAGATTGAATATTATATTTATTGGTGATGAGAAGGAAATAGTACCAAACTAATAAAATAATAATAAATAGTATAAAAAGGAAGGTTTTTCTTTTTTAACTAACGATACTGTGGCGACTGGGCAGTGATAGTGATATCAGTGCCAGGGAGGTTATGGTTGTAAAATGGGTTTGCCAATGTATATAAAATTAATTATTTCATTTTTTCGTTTTTCCGCTAAACATTTTCAATTAACTAATTTTCTTATTGCAAATTTCAATAGTCAAATTTTCTTGCGTGTTCATTGGCAAGCCTATTAATTACCTCCCTGAAAAAGTTGTTCTGTTGAGAGCTCTCTCATGTGTGTATTGTTGTCCAATAATTCTTATTCTGCTATTTTCTCATTTTGTTCCAGTATACCTTTTATGTACCAATTGCTTTGGAAAATAAAAGCACGGCTTTGAATTATTATCAATTATTTAGTGTACATCGTACCCCGAACACCAATAACATTAAAATACAATTTTTTTTTTTATATTTTCTAGTGTCAGTATCAATTGTTGGCAAATAGAGAACTGTTATGATTATTAAACATTTTATTCAATAAAAGAAAATTATTATTTCCGGTCTTGGCTTATTTGTGTATTTTTAAAATTTACTTTGCAATGCTTATGCCAAGATGGTCTTATAATGTCCGTATACATTTTTATTATTAAGTAATATAAACACACTTGTTATGGTTTCTCCATGTGCTGATAATAAATTCTGAAAGAAACTTCTTAATTATAGTCTTTCTGAAACGTTTCGCAGAAATCTCAATTTACCTAATCGGGATCTTGGAGGCAGTTCTTATAAAAAAGTCTTTCCGTCTAAAGATGGCTTCTAACATGGGTATTTCAAACTCTCAGGAGTGGTGGTTCAAATTATAAAAACTTAAATACAAAAGTAAGTAAGTTCCCAAACTTAATTTTAAAAATTAAAAATTTATGGAACATTTAGATATAATATTTAAAATATTGCATTCACGATGCTAAATATTATTATGGAGATTAAATTTTGATTTCGGGTTTTTGAAAAATAAATAAAAATAGTGTGTTTAAAAGAGTACTTGTACAATATATAAAAAGGTAAATTGATCATTAAAAAAAATTAAACTATCAATTACATGAAAATTAGTTACTAATTATAAAAAATATATTTGAAAAATGTAAATAATATAATTGATCGTTAAAAAAGTGTAGAAAAATATCACTCATTAAATGCAGATGGACAAACAAGACTGCCATTATGTTGAGAAAAAAACAAAAAATAATTTGTAAAATACTTAGTTAAATCATACTCACAGTATACTGATGAGCAAGGCATTTTGATTTTTAAGTAGTTTCTTGTTTCAAACTAACGACGTTTCAGGAGTTTCTACCAATTTATAGTGGTCGTGACGTCATATCAGTAGATTGCATCAGACTAAAAAGCATGTCGTCACATTGAAAAACACTTAACTATACCTTTTTTTCATTTCATCGGAATTTCTATGTGCACTTGTACTTTTGTCAATAAAAATAAGATTATCAAGCATGCAAATTTACCTAAATTCTGTAAATCATTCAAATAATTTTACTTAACTATAAAGCATGTCATTAACATACCCATGTATATCAGTATTTTTCTATTGATATGGTTCTAATATAATTATTTGAATTGTCCATTTTTTCAGATTGTCATATTTTGTTAAAATAATTAAACTTGTTTTTTTTTTTCAATTTTCAAGATCCGAAGCAATCTGAGTAAACATATTTAGATGTTTTAATTTTAATATTCCTTTTGATGCATTTCTTTTTTTTAGAAATTCTTGCTGTTTAGCTGTGTCTTTTTAATATATTTGTTTGTACTATTCAACTTTTATTTCAATTTTCATGATTCCAAGTAATAGTTCTTTAAAACGAGTAAGCACATTTAAGTGTTTTAATTTAATATTCCTTTTCATGTATTTCTGTTTCTATGAACTGTTGATCATTAAATTTCCATTAAATTCATCAAAATTTACCCGTTCAAAAGAGGAGGTAAACGCCCTCCTCCACTTTCCCTAGAAGGTGGTTGTTTAGGCGTTATTTACTCCTAATTTATTTCTTGTTAGCACAAACGAAAGGGAAGAATCGAGTTTTATTAAAAACTCATCTGAGATGCGTTCCAAATTTTATTTATTCAGGGTATTTTTTTAAATTATGTTTTTTGATTTTTTTTTTTAAATATGTCTTCTATAGTGGATGGCAATAAATTTCATATCAGTTAAATTATTCTTCCATGTTGAATCCCAAAATCAGAGAGTCAAAGGAAAAACGTTTTTATGTGACACGCGAAAAAATAAAATAAAAGACAAAATTGCGGTTTTAGAAAATATCTCCAATAGAAGTGAACCCAATTAAATTAAAATTAAAAATTAAAAACTAGTTCATTTTTACTTTACTTATCAACATACTACTTTTGAGCTTAGCCAATTACGTACCACGAAAACGTTTTCATACTAATTCCTCGTTTATTCTCCGACTTTGAACTACTATACATCCCCAATGTTTTATCAACAACATTTTCGTAGTTTATTCAAGGATCGGGGCGTCCTTTAAAATGAAGGGAAGCGACGACTGAAAAAGTGTTTGTTTTTGGAATGCTTTAAAACATGTAAATTAAATTTTAATAAAATAAAATTCTCTTATGACGTCATACTCATAGGCACGTATTAACCAGCTCATAGGATTTAGTTTAAAACAATTTACAATGAAGTTTTTTTTTTCATCTAGTTGGTACCTACCTACCACATTCCTGGGAATTTTTTTGCCAATAATTTATCTTAAACTTTATAATCAGTAAATATGGATAATAAAGTCGATATTCATGAATAAAATAAATAGTTACACGAATTATTTTAACAAAATATGACAATCTGAAAAAATGGACAATTCAAATAATTATATTTATGCTAATAAAAGGAATAAGAGAACAATATAATTCGATAAAAATACGAGAACCCTATCAATAGAAAAATACTGATATACATGGGTATTTTAATGACATGCTTTATAGGTACGTAAAATTATTTGAATGATTTACAGAATGTAGGCAAAATTGCATAATTGATAATCTTATTTTTATTGACAAAAGTACAAGTGCACAAAGAAATTCCGATGAAATGAAAAAAAAGGTGTAGCTAAGTGTTTTTCAATGTGACGACATGCTTTTTAGTCTGATGCAATCTACTGTATGACGTCACGACTACTATAAATTGGCAGGAACTCCTGAAACGTCGTTAGTTTGAAACAAGAAACTACTTAAAAATCAAAATGCCTTGCTCATCAGTATACTGTGAGTATGATTTAACTAAGTATTTTACTAATTATTTTTTGTTTTTTTCTCAACATAATGACAGCCTTGTCAATCTGCATATAATGAGTGATATTTTTCTACACTTTTTTTTAACGGTTAATTATATTATAATCATTATTATATTACATTTTTAGATATATTTTTTATAATTAGTAACTAATTTACACTATGATGGATAATTTATTTTTTTTTAATGACCGATTAACTGCCCGTTTATTTTTAGATATTTTTTAAAAACTATTTTTATATATTGTATTACTATTGATTTAAACACAAGGTTATGCTTATTTATCTTTTTCTCTACTTTTTATAATTCTAAATTCAAGAAACACACACACACTTATATATAATAGCATATAGCTTCTTGAATACAATATTTTAAATATTATATCTAAATGTTGTATGATTTTTAATTTTTTCGATTTTATTGAAAAATTAAGTTGTGGAACATGTTTACTTTTTTATTCAAGTTTTAATAATCGCATATTTGTCGAACTACCAAGGCCTGGAAACTGGAACTGACAAGATTTCAACCTCGCTTTAGAAGAAAAACCTTTTTCCAAAACTGCACTCGAAATCCTAGTAAACTGAGATTTGTGCAAAACGATTCAGAAAACTTTGCATCAGGTGTTTATTCCAAAATTTATTATCATCACATGAATAAAGTATAAATATGGTATAAATATCATTAAAAAAATGTATAGAATATAGGATCATCTTCCTCTATAGACGCATTGAAAAGTTAATAAATAAATAAATAAATTAGACCCGAAACGATTTTTTTTAATTCAATAAAATGTTTAATAACTTAACAATTGTAACGCCCCACTATTTACCAAAACTTGAAACGTACCCTATGAGTATTAAGTAAAACTACCTCGTTAGGTGAAAAACAAACAAAACAACTCTTTTTTCTGCTATTTATTATTACTTTATTAGTTTGGCACATCTTCCTTCTCATCATCGATAAATGTAATATTTAATCTGACAGTAGTATATCTAATTCTTTTGAATACTTTTTGGTTAAGAATACATAACAAGAATTACTTCTCTTTTTTTTTTTTTAATAACCAAGTAAACATTCGGCTTCCACCTACGTGCCATTAAATAAATCAACAGTCAAATATTGATTGCTAGGCATGTTCCAATGGTCATTTATTTAAGTAGATCATAAAAATAATTTCCCCATTAGCATCAAAATACTATAGTTTATTATAAATCATTCCAGGTAACAATTCTTGCTCCTGCAACTGTTGCAACACCAGTAAAGATCAAAATTGTTGTGCCACAAAGCAGTCCTGCTGCTCACAATCCAGAAACTGCTGTGGGAAGAATATGTGCTGTGAGAAGACGACGTGCTGCGAGAAAATAACATGCTGTCAGAAAACTAATAACTGCTGTTAGGCTATGTGGCCGAATAACGTGAAAGCAAATATGTAGAAGACAAATAAACGTTTAAAAAAATTTACTGGAATTTTTATTACTACCTCCTTATATGATATTAAATAAAATACTGTTTTCAGCACATAAACTGGGTGTTAATAATATTTAAGTGGTCAATCTTTTTTTATGTAATGATTTATAAAATATCAAATATTTCTAATTCACTAGGTCATTGAAAATGGCTCTGAAATATTTTTGATGTATCAATAGGAGTTAAAAAGAACTGTTAAAGAAATCATTATCTTCCATCGGTAAATATTAGAAAAAAGTGAACATTTTTTAAAAATATTTTTTAAATTTGCTTATTTTCGTTATTTAATGCAATAATCATAAGTGTTTATGGTGTACTTTGAAAGAACAGTTTCATTTAAAGTAATAAGCATTTTGACTACTTACGTATATATACATCATTGTTTCATAAAACTAAAACAAAAATGAACATTTCACTTGATAATTGATGTATTTGAGAATATTAATGAATAACTAGATCAAAATTACATTTTGTTTCTGGTGCCTTAACATTCCGGTACATGTAACTTGCTATCGTAATTTACGAATAACATAAAATCATGCCATAGAATGTTTTCGTGACCATGGAGGATGACCAAAACTAGCTCTCTGCTAAGTTTCAGAGCGTTTGATTTAAATCACTTAATGTGGTGGTATTAAGGACCACCACTAGGCGGTCGAAATGGGGGACGGGATATTCAAAAACGATTTGCACCAAGTAAGAACAGCTATGGTAGTATCCTTTGTCATAATTTTTTTTGTTTCTTCCTGAATCGAATGGACCACTCCCATGACGATATTGTCAATAGTTTAAGAGTTATTAGTGTTTAGGTAAAAAAAAACCACAGAGAAATCACATTTTGCTGCTGAACTATAAACAGAGTTACGGAACACTCAAATTTAGTTAAACCTAAATATATTTTTTCTTAGGGATTTTTTCTTCTTCATGATGGTACAATTGCAACTTAATAACGTTGAACAGTTTTGGATTGGTCGCTTCCTTGATACTTTCTGTGAATTCTGACCTGGGGTTTATCTGAACTTTTTAGTTACTCTAGAGGTCTGCTGTCAACAAATTTGAATATTTTTCCGTGACTTACAAGACATCCTGTAAGTATATAGCTCTTTCGAAAAATTAGATTTTCTGTGTTTTTTATCTAGGAAGTGTTATCCTACGAAATTTGGGCGGACCCGGCAGATCTCGATCCCTAATATTAAGCGGAAGTAATTATCAAACTTTCATGAATGTATAATTTTTGTTGATTACTTTGTATATTTTTCACCAATTTCATGTACCCATATACGCAACTGTGATAATGGCCTAAAACTTAGTTCGAAACGTCGAAAAGGTATATAATAAGTGTTTTTTTTTATTTGTTTGTTTCTTTATTGCCTGCACCCCCAAGCAAGCTTCTTCTACATAAATAAATATTAAAAATATAAAAGAAAATGTTCATTTTTTTTATTCCAATATTTACTGAAGGAAGATAATGAATTATTTAACAGTTTACCTATCCTTTCTTAATTCTTATTGATACACCCGACAGATTTTTGAGACGTATTAAATGACCTTGTAAATTTGAATTTTTATTAATCATTACATAAACAAATATCAAGTAAGGATCATTATTGAAGTTTAAATAAAAATTGTTTTATTTATTTTTAATGTTTATCTTTATTTTTTAATGTAATTGTCTTCTACATATTTGTTTTCATCTTATTCTGCCACATATCCTAACAGCAATTATTAGTTTTCTGACAGCACGTTATTTTCTCGCAGCACGTGGTCTTCTCACAGCACACAGTCTTCCCACAGCAGTTTCTGGACTGTGAGCAGCAGGACTGCTTTGTGACTCCACAACAGCTTTGACCTTTGCTGGTGTTGCAACAGTTGCAGGAGCAAGAGTTGTTACCTGGAAAGATTTATAATAAACTATGTTATTATGATGCTAATGGAAAATTATTTTTTTCATGAATGATCTACTTAAATAATTGATCATCGGAACATGAGGAGCAATCAACTTTTGTTTTTTTAAGGGAAGAAAAAAAAATATAATTGTGTGCATTCTCAACCAAATAGTTTACGAAATAATTTGATAAATTGGCAGATTGAATATTATATTTATTGGTGATGAGAAGGAAATAGTACCAAACTAATAAAATAATAATAAATAGTATAAAAAGGAAGGTTTTTCTTTTTTAACTAACGATACTGTGGCGACTGGGCAGTGATAGTGATATCAGTGCCAGGGAGGTTATGGTTGTAAAATGGGTTTGCCAATGTATATAAAATTAATTATTTCATTTTTTCGTTTTTCCGCTAAACATTTTCAATTAACTAATTTTCTTATTGCAAATTTCAATAGTCAAATTTTCTTGCGTGTTCATTGGCAAGCCTATTAATTACCTCCCTGAAAAAGTTGTTCTGTTGAGAGCTCTCTCATGTGTGTATTGTTGTCCAATAATTCTTATTCTGCTATTTTCTCATTTTGTTCCAGTATACCTTTTATGTACCAATTGCTTTGGAAAATAAAAGCACGGCTTTGAATTATTATCAATTATTTAGTGTACATCGTACCCCGAACACCAATAACATTAAAATACAATTTTTTTTTTTATATTTTCTAGTGTCAGTATCAATTGTTGGCAAATAGAGAACTGTTATGATTATTAAACATTTTATTCAATAAAAGAAAATTATTATTTCCGGTCTTGGCTTATTTGTGTATTTTTAAAATTTACTTTGCAATGCTTATGCCAAGATGGTCTTATAATGTCCGTATACATTTTTATTATTAAGTAATATAAACACACTTGTTATGGTTTCTCCATGTGCTGATAATAAATTCTGAAAGAAACTTCTTAATTATAGTCTTTCTGAAACGTTTCGCAGAAATCTCAATTTACCTAATCGGGATCTTGGAGGCAGTTCTTATAAAAAAGTCTTTCCGTCTAAAGATGGCTTCTAACATGGGTATTTCAAACTCTCAGGAGTGGTGGTTCAAATTATAAAAACTTAAATACAAAAGTAAGTAAGTTCCCAAACTTAATTTTAAAAATTAAAAATTTATGGAACATTTAGATATAATATTTAAAATATTGCATTCACGATGCTAAATATTATTATGGAGATTAAATTTTGATTTCGGGTTTTTGAAAAATAAATAAAAATAGTGTGTTTAAAAGAGTACTTGTACAATATATAAAAAGGTAAATTGATCATTAAAAAAAATTAAACTATCAATTACATGAAAATTAGTTACTAATTATAAAAAATATATTTGAAAAATGTAAATAATATAATTGATCGTTAAAAAAGTGTAGAAAAATATCACTCATTAAATGCAGATGGACAAACAAGACTGCCATTATGTTGAGAAAAAAACAAAAAATAATTTGTAAAATACTTAGTTAAATCATACTCACAGTATACTGATGAGCAAGGCATTTTGATTTTTAAGTAGTTTCTTGTTTCAAACTAACGACGTTTCAGGAGTTTCTACCAATTTATAGTGGTCGTGACGTCATATCAGTAGATTGCATCAGACTAAAAAGCATGTCGTCACATTGAAAAACACTTAACTATACCTTTTTTTCATTTCATCGGAATTTCTATGTGCACTTGTACTTTTGTCAATAAAAATAAGATTATCAAGCATGCAAATTTACCTAAATTCTGTAAATCATTCAAATAATTTTACTTAACTATAAAGCATGTCATTAACATACCCATGTATATCAGTATTTTTCTATTGATATGGTTCTAATATAATTATTTGAATTGTCCATTTTTTCAGATTGTCATATTTTGTTAAAATAATTAAACTTGTTTTTTTTTTTCAATTTTCAAGATCCGAAGCAATCTGAGTAAACATATTTAGATGTTTTAATTTTAATATTCCTTTTGATGCATTTCTTTTTTTTAGAAATTCTTGCTGTTTAGCTGTGTCTTTTTAATATATTTGTTTGTACTATTCAACTTTTATTTCAATTTTCATGATTCCAAGTAATAGTTCTTTAAAACGAGTAAGCACATTTAAGTGTTTTAATTTAATATTCCTTTTCATGTATTTCTGTTTCTATGAACTGTTGATCATTAAATTTCCATTAAATTCATCAAAATTTACCCGTTCAAAAGAGGAGGTAAACGCCCTCCTCCACTTTCCCTAGAAGGTGGTTGTTTAGGCGTTATTTACTCCTAATTTATTTCTTGTTAGCACAAACGAAAGGGAAGAATCGAGTTTTATTAAAAACTCATCTGAGATGCGTTCCAAATTTTATTTATTCAGGGTATTTTTTTAAATTATGTTTTTTGATTTTTTTTTTTTAAATATGTCTTCTATAGTGGATGGCAATAAATTTCATATCAGTTAAATTATTCTTCCATGTTGAATCCCAAAATCAGAGAGTCAAAGGAAAAACGTTTTTATGTGACACGCGAAAAAATAAAATAAAAGACAAAATTGCGGTTTTAGAAAATATCTCCAATAGAAGTGAACCCAATTAAATTAAAATTAAAAATTAAAAACTAGTTCATTTTTACTTTACTTATCAACATACTACTTTTGAGCTTAGCCAATTACGTACCACGAAAACGTTTTCATACTAATTCCTCGTTTATTCTCCGACTTTGAACTACTATACATCCCCAATGTTTTATCAACAACATTTTCGTAGTTTATTCAAGGATCGGGGCGTCCTTTAAAATGAAGGGAAGCGACGACTGAAAAAGTGTTTGTTTTTGGAATGCTTTAAAACATGTAAATTAAATTTTAATAAAATAAAATTCTCTTATGACGTCATACTCATAGGCACGTATTAACCAGCTCATAGGATTTAGTTTAAAACAATTTACAATGAAGTTTTTTTTTTCATCTAGTTGGTACCTACCTACCACATTCCTGGGAATTTTTTTGCCAATAATTTATCTTAAACTTTATAATCAGTAAATATGGATAATAAAGTCGATATTCATGAATAAAATAAATAGTTACACGAATTATTTTAACAAAATATGACAATCTGAAAAAATGGACAATTCAAATAATTATATTTATGCTAATAAAAGGAATAAGAGAACAATATAATTCGATAAAAATACGAGAACCCTATCAATAGAAAAATACTGATATACATGGGTATTTTAATGACATGCTTTATAGGTACGTAAAATTATTTGAATGATTTACAGAATGTAGGCAAAATTGCATAATTGATAATCTTATTTTTATTGACAAAAGTACAAGTGCACAAAGAAATTCCGATGAAATGAAAAAAAGGTGTAGCTAAGTGTTTTTCAATGTGACGACATGCTTTTTAGTCTGATGCAATCTACTGTATGACGTCACGACTACTATAAATTGGCAGGAACTCCTGAAACGTCGTTAGTTTGAAACAAGAAACTACTTAAAAATCAAAATGCCTTGCTCATCAGTATACTGTGAGTATGATTTAACTAAGTATTTTACTAATTATTTTTTGTTTTTTTCTCAACATAATGACAGCCTTGTCAATCTGCATATAATGAGTGATATTTTTCTACACTTTTTTTTAACGGTTAATTATATTATAATCATTATTATATTACATTTTTAGATATATTTTTTATAATTAGTAACTAATTTACACTATGATGGATAATTTATTTTTTTTTAATGACCGATTAACTGCCCGTTTATTTTTAGATATTTTTTAAAAACTATTTTTATATATTGTATTACTATTGATTTAAACACAAGGTTATGCTTATTTATCTTTTTCTCTACTTTTTATAATTCTAAATTCAAGAAACACACACACACTTATATATAATAGCATATAGCTTCTTGAATACAATATTTTAAATATTATATCTAAATGTTGTATGATTTTTAATTTTTTCGATTTTATTGAAAAATTAAGTTGTGGAACATGTTTACTTTTTTATTCAAGTTTTAATAATCGCATATTTGTCGAACTACCAAGGCCTGGAAACTGGAACTGACAAGATTTCAACCTCGCTTTAGAAGAAAAACCTTTTTCCAAAACTGCACTCGAAATCCTAGTAAACTGAGATTTGTGCAAAACGATTCAGAAAACTTTGCATCAGGTGTTTATTCCAAAATTTATTATCATCACATGAATAAAGTATAAATATGGTATAAATATCATTAAAAAAATGTATAGAATATAGGATCATCTTCCTCTATAGACGCATTGAAAAGTTAATAAATAAATAAATAAATTAGACCCGAAACGATTTTTTTTAATTCAATAAAATGTTTAATAACTTAACAATTGTAACGCCCCACTATTTACCAAAACTTGAAACGTACCCTATGAGTATTAAGTAAAACTACCTCGTTAGTTGAAAAACAAACAAAACAACTCTTTTTTCTGCTATTTATTATTACTTTATTAGTTTGGCACATCTTCCTTCTCATCATCGATAAATGTAATATTTAATCTGACAGTAGTATATCTAATTCTTTTGAATACTTTTTGGTTAAGAATACATAACAAGAATTACTTCTCTTTTTTTTTTTTAATAACCAAGTAAACATTCGGCTTCCACCTACGTGCCATTAAATAAATCAACAGTCAAATATTGATTGCTAGGCATGTTCCAATGGTCATTTATTTAAGTAGATCATAAAAATAATTTCCCCATTAGCATCAAAATACTATAGTTTATTATAAATCATTCCAGGTAACAATTCTTGCTCCTGCAACTGTTGCAACACCAGTAAAGATCAAAATTGTTGTGCCACAAAGCAGTCCTGCTGCTCACAATCCAGAAACTGCTGTGGGAAGAATATGTGCTGTGAGAAGACGACGTGCTGCGAGAAAATAACATGCTGTCAGAAAACTAATAACTGCTGTTAGGCTATGTGGCCGAATAACGTGAAAGCAAATATGTAGAAGACAAATAAACGTTTAAAAAAATTTACTGGAATTTTTATTACTACCTCCTTATATGATATTAAATAAAATACTGTTTTCAGCACATAAACTGGGTGTTAATAATATTTAAGTGGTCAATCTTTTTTTATGTAATGATTTATAAAATATCAAATATTTCTAATTCACTAGGTCATTGAAAATGGCTCTGAAATATTTTTGATGTATCAATAGGAGTTAAAAAGAACTGTTAAAGAAATCATTATCTTCCATCGGTAAATATTAGAAAAAAGTGAACATTTTTTAAAAATATTTTTTAAATTTGCTTATTTTCGTTATTTAATGCAATAATCATAAGTGTTTATGGTGTACTTTGAAAGAACAGTTTCATTTAAAGTAATAAGCATTTTGACTACTTACGTATATATACATCATTGTTTCATAAAACTAAAACAAAAATGAACATTTCACTTGATAATTGATGTATTTGAGAATATTAATGAATAACTAGATCAAAATTACATTTTGTTTCTGGTGCCTTAACATTCCGGTACATGTAACTTGCTATCGTAATTTACGAATAACATAAAATCATGCCATAGAATGTTTTCGTGACCATGGAGGATGACCAAAACTAGCTCCCTGCTAAGTTTCAGAGCGTTTGATTTAAATCACTTAATGTGGTGGTATTAAGGACCACCACTAGGCGGTCGAAATGGGGGACGGGATATTCAAAAACGATTTGCACCAAGTAAGAACAGCTATGGTAGTATCCTTTGTCATAATTTTTTTTGTTTCTTCCTGAATCGAATGGACCACTCCCATGACGATATTGTCAATAGTTTAAGAGTTATTAGTGTTTAGGTAAAAAAAAAACACAGAGAAATCACATTTTGCTGCTGAACTATAAACAGAGTTACGGAACACTCAAATTTAGTTAAACCTAAATATATTTTTTCTTAGGGATTTTTTCTTCTTCATGATGGTACAATTGCAACTTAATAACGTTGAACAGTTTTGGATTGGTCGCTTCCTTGATACTTTCTGTGAATTCTGACCTGGGGTTTATCTGAACTTTTTAGTTACTCTAGAGGTCTGCTGTCAACAAATTTGAATATTTTTCCGTGACTTACAAGACATCCTGTAAGTATATAGCTCTTTCGAAAAATTAGATTTTCTGTGTTTTTTATCTAGGAAGTGTTATCCTACGAAATTTGGGCGGACCCGGCAGATCTCGATCCCTAATATTAAGCGGAAGTAATTATCAAACTTTCATGAATGTATAATTTTTGTTGATTACTTTGTATATTTTTCACCAATTTCATGTACCCATATACGCAACTGTGATAATGGCCTAAAACTTAGTTCGAAACGTCGAAAAGGTATATAATAAGTGTTTTTTTTTATTTGTTTGTTTCTTTATTGCCTGCACCCCCAAGCAAGCTTCTTCTACATAAATAAATATTAAAAATATAAAAGAAAATGTTCATTTTTTTTATTCCAATATTTACTGAAGGAAGATAATGAATTATTTAACAGTTTACCTATCCTTTCTTAATTCTTATTGATACACCCGACAGATTTTTGAGACGTATTAAATGACCTTGTAAATTTGAATTTTTATTAATCATTACATAAACAAATATCAAGTAAGGATCATTATTGAAGTTTAAATAAAAATTGTTTTATTTATTTTTAATGTTTATCTTTATTTTTTAATGTAATTGTCTTCTACATATTTGTTTTCATCTTATTCTGCCACATATCCTAACAGCAATTATTAGTTTTCTGACAGCACGTTATTTTCTCGCAGCACGTGGTCTTCTCACAGCACACAGTCTTCCCACAGCAGTTTCTGGACTGTGAGTAGCAGGACTGCTTTGTGACTCCACAACAGCTTTGACCTTTGCTGGTGTTGCAACAGTTGCAGGAGCAAGAGTTGTTACCTGGAAAGATTTATAATAAACTATGTTATTATGATGCTAATGGAAAATTATTTTTTTCATGAATGATCTACTTAAATAATAGATCATCGGAACATGAGGAGCAATCAACTTTTGTTTTTTTAAGGGAAGAAAAAAAAATATAATTGTGTGCATTCTCAACCAAATAGTTTACGAAATAATTTGATAAATTGGCAGATTGAATATTATATTTATTGGTGATGAGAAGGAAATAGTACCAAACTAATAAAATAATAATAAATAGTATAAAAAGGAAGGTTTTTCTTTTTTAACTAACGATACTGTGGCGACTGGGCAGTGATAGTGATATCAGTGCCAGGGAGGTTATGGTTGTAAAATGGGTTTGCCAATGTATATAAAATTAATTATTTCATTTTTTCGTTTTTCCGCTAAACATTTTCAATTAACTAATTTTCTTATTGCAAATTTCAATAGTCAAATTTTCTTGCGTGTTCATTGGCAAGCCTATTAATTACCTCCCTGAAAAAGTTGTTCTGTTGAGAGCTCTCTCATGTGTGTATTGTTGTCCAATAATTCTTATTCTGCTATTTTCTCATTTTGTTCCAGTATACCTTTTATGTACCAATTGCTTTGGAAAATAAAAGCACGGCTTTGAATTATTATCAATTATTTAGTGTACATCGTACCCCGAACACCAATTACATTAAAATACAATTTTTTTTTTTATATTTTCTAGTGTCAGTATCAATTGTTGGCAAATAGAGAACTGTTATGATTATTAAACATTTTATTCAATAAAAGAAAATTATTATTTCCGGTCTTGGCTTATTTGTGTATTTTTAAAATTTACTTTGCAATGCTTATGCCAAGATGGTCTTATAATGTCCGTATACATTTTTATTATTAAGTAATATAAACACACTTGTTATGGTTTCTCCATGTGCTGATAATAAATTCTGAAAGAAACTTCTTAATTATAGTCTTTCTGAAACGTTTCGCAGAAATCTCAATTTACCTAATCGGGATCTTGGAGGCAGTTCTTATAAAAAAGTCTTTCCGTCTAAAGATGGCTTCTAACATGGGTATTTCAAACTCTCAGGAGTGGTGGTTCAAATTATAAAAACTTAAATACAAAAGTAAGTAAGTTCCCAAACTTAATTTTAAAAATTAAAAATTTATGGAACATTTAGATATAATATTTAAAATATTGCATTCACGATGCTAAATATTATTATGGAGATTAAATTTTGATTTCGGGTTTTTGAAAAATAAATAAAAATAGTGTGTTTAAAAGAGTACTTGTACAATATATAAAAAGGTAAATTGATCATTAAAAAAAATTAAACTATCAATTACATGAAAATTAGTTACTAATTATAAAAAATATATTTGAAAAATGTAAATAATATAATTGATCGTTAAAAAAGTGTAGAAAAATATCACTCATTAAATGCAGATGGACAAACAAGACTGCCATTATGTTGAGAAAAAAACAAAAAATAATTTGTAAAATACTTAGTTAAATCATACTCACAGTATACTGATGAGCAAGGCATTTTGATTTTTAAGTAGTTTCTTGTTTCAAACTAACGACGTTTCAGGAGTTTCTACCAATTTATAGTGGTCGTGACGTCATATCAGTAGATTGCATCAGACTAAAAAGCATGTCGTCACATTGAAAAACACTTAACTATACCTTTTTTTCATTTCATCGGAATTTCTATGTGCACTTGTACTTTTGTCAATAAAAATAAGATTATCAAGCATGCAAATTTACCTAAATTCTGTAAATCATTCAAATAATTTTACTTAACTATAAAGCATGTCATTAACATACCCATGTATATCAGTATTTTTCTATTGATATGGTTCTAATATAATTATTTGAATTGTCCATTTTTTCAGATTGTCATATTTTGTTAAAATAATTAAACTTGTTTTTTTTTTCAATTTTCAAGATCCGAAGCAATCTGAGTAAACATATTTAGATGTTTTAATTTTAATATTCCTTTTGATGCATTTCTTTTTTTTAGAAATTCTTGCTGTTTAGCTGTGTCTTTTTAATATATTTGTTTGTACTATTCAACTTTTATTTCAATTTTCATGATTCCAAGTAATAGTTCTTTAAAACGAGTAAGCACATTTAAGTGTTTTAATTTAATATTCCTTTTCATGTATTTCTGTTTCTATGAACTGTTGATCATTAAATTTCCATTAAATTCATCAAAATTTACCCGTTCAAAAGAGGAGGTAAACGCCCTCCTCCACTTTCCCTAGAAGGTGGTTGTTTAGGCGTTATTTACTCCTAATTTATTTCTTGTTAGCACAAACGAAAGGGAAGAATCGAGTTTTATTAAAAACTCATCTGAGATGCGTTCCAAATTTTATTTATTCAGGGTATTTTTTTAAATTATGTTTTTTGATTTTTTTTTTTAAATATGTCTTCTATAGTGGATGGCAATAAATTTCATATCAGTTAAATTATTCTTCCATGTTGAATCCCAAAATCAGAGAGTCAAAGGAAAAACGTTTTTATGTGACACGCGAAAAAATAAAATAAAAGACAAAATTGCGGTTTTAGAAAATATCTCCAATAGAAGTGAACCCAATTAAATTAAAATTAAAAATTAAAAACTAGTTCATTTTTACTTTACTTATCAACATACTGCTTTTGAGCTTAGCCAATTACGTACCACGAAAACGTTTTCATACTAATTCCTCGTTTATTCTCCGACTTTGAACTACTATACATCCCCAATGTTTTATCAACAACATTTTCGTAGTTTATTCAAGGATCGGGGCGTCCTTTAAAATGAAGGGAAGCGACGACTGAAAAAGTGTTTGTTTTTGGAATGCTTTAAAACATGTAAATTAAATTTTAATAAAATAAAATTCTCTTATGACGTCATACTCATAGGCACGTATTAACCAGCTCATAGGATTTAGTTTAAAACAATTTACAATGAAGTTTTTTTTTTCATCTAGTTGGTACCTACCTACCACATTCCTGGGAATTTTTTTGCCAATAATTTATCTTAAACATTATAATCAGTAAATATGGATAATAAAGTCGATATTCATGAATAAAATAAATAGTTACACGAATTATTTTAACAAAATATGACAATCTGAAAAAATGGACAATTCAAATAATTATATTTATGCTAATAAAAGGAATAAGAGAACAATATAATTCGATAAAAATACGAGAACCCTATCAATAGAAAAATACTGATATACATGGGTATTTTAATGACATGCTTTATAGGTACGTAAAATTATTTGAATGATTTACAGAATGTAGGCAAAATTGCATAATTGATAATCTTATTTTTATTGACAAAAGTACAAGTGCACAAAGAAATTCCGATGAAATGAAAAAAAGGTGTAGCTAAGTGTTTTTCAATGTGACGACATGCTTTTTAGTCTGATGCAATCTACTGTATGACGTCACGACTACTATAAATTGGCAGGAACTCCTGAAACGTCGTTAGTTTGAAACAAGAAACTACTTAAAAATCAAAATGCCTTGCTCATCAGTATACTGTGAGTATGATTTAACTAAGTATTTTACTAATTATTTTTTGTTTTTTTCTCAACATAATGACAGCCTTGTCAATCTGCATATAATGAGTGATATTTTTCTACACTTTTTTTTAACGGTTAATTATATTATAATCATTATTATATTACATTTTTAGATATATTTTTTATAATTAGTAACTAATTTACACTATGATGGATAATTTATTTTTTTTTAATGACCGATTAACTGCCCGTTTATTTTTAGATATTTTTTAAAAACTATTTTTATATATTGTATTACCATTGATTTAAACACAAGGTTATGCTTATTTATCTTTTTCTCTACTTTTTATAATTCTAAATTCAAGAAACACACACACACTTATATATAATAGCATATAGCTTCTTGAATACAATATTTTAAATATTATATCTAAATGTTGTATGAATTTTTAATTTTTTCGATTTTATTGAAAAATTAGTTGTGGAACATGTTTACTTTTTTATTCAAGTTTTAATAATCGCATATTTGTCAAACTACCAAGTCCTGGAAACTGGAACTGACAAGATTTCAGCCTCGCTTTAGAAGAAAAACCTTTTTCCAAAACGGCACTCGAAATCCTAGTAAACTGAGATTTGTGCAAAACGATTCAGAAAACTTTGCATCAGGTGTTTATTCCAAAATTTATTATCATCACATGAATAAAGTATAAATATGGTATAAATATCATTAAAAAAATGTATAGAATGTAGGATCATCTTCCTCTATAGACGCATTGAAAAGTTAATAAATAAATAAATAAATTAGACCGGAAACGATTTTTTTTAATTCAATAAAATGTTTAATAACTTAACAATTGTAACGCCCCACTATTTACCAAAACTTGAAACGTACCCTATGAGTATTAAGTAAAACTACCTCGTTAGTTGAAAATCAAACAAAACAACTCTTTTTTCTGCTATTTATTATTACTTTATTAGTTTGGCACATCTTCCTTCTCATCATCGATAAATGTAATATTTAATCTGACAGTAGTATATCTAATTCTTTTGAATACTTTTTGGTTAAGAATACATAACAAGAATTACTTCTTTTTTTTTTTTTTAATAACCAAGTAAACATTCGGCTTCCACCTACGTGCCATTAAATAAATCAACAGTCAAATATTGATTGCTAGGCATGTTCCAATGGTCATTTATTTAAGTAGATCATAAAAATAATTTCCCCATTAGCATCAAAATACTATAGTTTATTATAAATCATTCCAGGTAACAATTCTTGCTCCTGCAACTGTTGCAACACCAGTAAAGATCAAAATTGTTGTGCCACAAAGCAGTCCTGCTGCTCACAATCCAGAAACTGCTGTGGGAAGAATATGTGCTGTGAGAAGACGACGTGCTGCGAGAAAATAACATGCTGTCAGAAAACTAATAACTGCTGTTAGGCTATGTGGCCGAATAACGTGAAAGCAAATATGTAGAAGACAAATAAACGTTTAAAAAAATTTACTGGAATTTTTATTACTACCTCCTTATATGATATTAAATAAAATACTGTTTTCAGCACATAAACTGGGTGTTAATAATATTTAAGTGGTCAATCTTTTTTTATGTAATGATTTATAAAATATCAAATATTTCTAATTCACTAGGTCATTGAAAATGGCTCTGAAATATTTTTGATGTATCAATAGGAGTTAAAAAGAACTGTTAAAGAAATCATTATCTTCCATCGGTAAATATTAGAAAAAAGTGAACATTTTTTAAAAATATTTTTTAAATTTGCTTATTTTCGTTATTTAATGCAATAATCATAAGTGTTTATGGTGTACTTTGAAAGAACAGTTTCATTTAAAGTAATAAGCATTTTGACTACTTACGTATATATACATCATTGTTTCATAAAACTAAAACAAAAATGAACATTTCACTTGATAATTGATGTATTTGAGAATATTAATGAATAACTAGATCAAAATTACATTTTGTTTCTGGTGCCTTAACATTCCGGTACATGTAACTTGCTATCGTAATTTACGAATAACATAAAATCATGCCATAGAATGTTTTCGTGACCATGGAGGATGACCAAAACTAGCTCCCTGCTAAGTTTCAGAGCGTTTGATTTAAATCATTTAATGTGGTGGTATTAAGGACCACCACTAGGCGGTCGAAATGGGGGACGGGATATTCAAAAACGATTTGCACCAAGTAAGAACAGCTATGGTAGTATCCTTTGTCATAATTTTTTTTGTTTCTTCCTGAATCGAATGGACCACTCCCATGACGATATTGTCAATAGTTTAAGAGTTATTAGTGTTTAGGTAAAAAAAAACCACAGAGAAATCACATTTTGCTGCTGAACTATAAACAGAGTTACGGAACACTCAAATTTAGTTAAACCTAAATATATTTTTTCTTAGGGATTTTTTCTTCTTCATGATGGTACAATTGCAACTTAATAACGTTGAACAGTTTTGGATTGGTCGCTTCCTTGATACTTTCTGTGAATTCTGACCTGGGGTTTATCTGAACTTTTTAGTTACTCTAGAGGTCTGCTGTCAACAAATTTGAATATTTTTCCGTGACTTACAAGACATCCTGTAAGTATATAGCTCTTTCGAAAAATTAGATTTTCTGTGTTTTTTATCTAGGAAGTGTTATCCTACGAAATTTGGGCGGACCCGGCAGATCTCGATCCCTAATATTAAGCGGAAGTAATTATCAAACTTTCATGAATGTATAATTTTTGTTGATTACTTTGTATATTTTTCACCAATTTCATGTACCCATATACGCAACTGTGATAATGGCCTAAAACTTAGTTCGAAACGTCGAAAAGGTATATAATAAGTGTTTTTTTTTATTTGTTTGTTTCTTTATTGCCTGCACCCCCAAGCAAGCTTCTTCTACATAAATAAATATTAAAAATATAAAAGAAAATGTTCATTTTTTTTATTCCAATATTTACTGAAGGAAGATAATGAATTATTTAACAGTTTACCTATCCTTTCTTAATTCTTATTGATACACCCGACAGATTTTTGAGACGTATTAAATGACCTTGTAAATTTGAATTTTTATTAATCATTACATAAACAAATATCAAGTAAGGATCATTATTGAAGTTTAAATAAAAATTGTTTTATTTATTTTTAATGTTTATCTTTATTTTTTAATGTAATTGTCTTCTACATATTTGTTTTCATCTTATTCTGCCACATATCCTAACAGCAATTATTAGTTTTCTGACAGCACGTTATTTTCTCGCAGCACGTGGTCTTCTCACAGCACACAGTCTTCCCACAGCAGTTTCTGGACTGTGAGCAGCAGGACTGCTTTGTGACTCCACAACAGCTTTGACCTTTGCTGGTGTTGCAACAGTTGCAGGAGCAAGAGTTGTTACCTGGAAAGATTTATAATAAACTATGTTATTATGATGCTAATGGAAAATTATTTTTTTCATGAATGATCTACTTAAATAATTGATCATCGGAACATGAGGAGCAATCAACTTTTGTTTTTTTAAGGGAAGAAAAAAAAATATAATTGTGTGCATTCTCAACCAAATAGTTTACGAAATAATTTGATAAATTGGCAGATTGAATATTATATTTATTGGTGATGAGAAGGAAATAGTACCAAACTAATAAAATAATAATAAATAGTATAAAAAGGAAGGTTTTTCTTTTTTAACTAACGATACTGTGGCGACTGGGCAGTGATAGTGATATCAGTGCCAGGGAGGTTATGGTTGTAAAATGGGTTTGCCAATGTATATAAAATTAATTATTTCATTTTTTCGTTTTTCCGCTAAACATTTTCAATTAACTAATTTTCTTATTGCAAATTTCAATAGTCAAATTTTCTTGCGTGTTCATTGGCAAGCCTATTAATTACCTCCCTGAAAAAGTTGTTCTGTTGAGAGCTCTCTCATGTGTGTATTGTTGTCCAATAATTCTTATTCTGCTATTTTCTCATTTTGTTCCAGTATACCTTTTATGTACCAATTGCTTTGGAAAATAAAAGCACGGCTTTGAATTATTATCAATTATTTAGTGTACATCGTACCCCGAACACCAATTACATTAAAATACAATTTTTTTTTTTATATTTTCTAGTGTCAGTATCAATTGTTGGCAAATAGAGAACTGTTATGATTATTAAACATTTTATTCAATAAAAGAAAATTATTATTTCCGGTCTTGGCTTATTTGTGTATTTTTAAAATTTACTTTGCAATGCTTATGCCAAGATGGTCTTATAATGTCCGTATACATTTTTATTATTAAGTAATATAAACACACTTGTTATGGTTTCTCCATGTGCTGATAATAAATTCTGAAAGAAACTTCTTAATTATAGTCTTTCTGAAACGTTTCGCAGAAATCTCAATTTACCTAATCGGGATCTTGGAGGCAGTTCTTATAAAAAAGTCTTTCCGTCTAAAGATGGCTTCTAACATGGGTATTTCAAACTCTCAGGAGTGGTGGTTCAAATTATAAAAACTTAAATACAAAAGTAAGTAAGTTCCCAAACTTAATTTTAAAAATTAAAAATTTATGGAACATTTAGATATAATATTTAAAATATTGCATTCACGATGCTAAATATTATTATGGAGATTAAATTTTGATTTCGGGTTTTTGAAAAATAAATAAAAATAGTGTGTTTAAAAGAGTACTTGTACAATATATAAAAAGGTAAATTGATCATTAAAAAAAATTAAACTATCAATTACATGAAAATTAGTTACTAATTATAAAAAATATATTTGAAAAATGTAAATAATATAATTGATCGTTAAAAAAGTGTAGAAAAATATCACTCATTAAATGCAGATGGACAAACAAGACTGCCATTATGTTGAGAAAAAAACAAAAAATAATTTGTAAAATACTTAGTTAAATCATACTCACAGTATACTGATGAGCAAGGCATTTTGATTTTTAAGTAGTTTCTTGTTTCAAACTAACGACGTTTCAGGAGTTTCTACCAATTTATAGTGGTCGTGACGTCATATCAGTAGATTGCATCAGACTAAAAAGCATGTCGTCACATTGAAAAACACTTAACTATACCTTTTTTTCATTTCATCGGAATTTCTATGTGCACTTGTACTTTTGTCAATAAAAATAAGATTATCAAGCATGCAAATTTACCTAAATTCTGTAAATCATTCAAATAATTTTACTTAACTATAAAGCATGTCATTAACATACCCATGTATATCAGTATTTTTCTATTGATATGGTTCTAATATAATTATTTGAATTGTCCATTTTTTCAGATTGTCATATTTTGTTAAAATAATTAAACTTGTTTTTTTTTTCAATTTTCAAGATCCGAAGCAATCTGAGTAAACATATTTAGATGTTTTAATTTTAATATTCCTTTTGATGCATTTCTTTTTTTTAGAAATTCTTGCTGTTTAGCTGTGTCTTTTTAATATATTTGTTTGTACTATTCAACTTTTATTTCAATTTTCATGATTCCAAGTAATAGTTCTTTAAAACGAGTAAGCACATTTAAGTGTTTTAATTTAATATTCCTTTTCATGTATTTCTGTTTCTATGAACTGTTGATCATTAAATTTCCATTAAATTCATCAAAATTTACCCGTTCAAAAGAGGAGGTAAACGCCCTCCTCCACTTTCCCTAGAAGGTGGTTGTTTAGGCGTTATTTACTCCTAATTTATTTCTTGTTAGCACAAACGAAAGGGAAGAATCGAGTTTTATTAAAAACTCATCTGAGATGCGTTCCAAATTTTATTTATTCAGGGTATTTTTTTAAATTATGTTTTTTGATTTTTTTTTTTAAATATGTCTTCTATAGTGGATGGCAATAAATTTCATATCAGTTAAATTATTCTTCCATGTTGAATCCCAAAATCAGAGAGTCAAAGGAAAAACGTTTTTATGTGACACGCGAAAAAATAAAATAAAAGACAAAATTGCGGTTTTAGAAAATATCTCCAATAGAAGTGAACCCAATTAAATTAAAATTAAAAATTAAAAACTAGTTCATTTTTACTTTACTTATCAACATACTGCTTTTGAGCTTAGCCAATTACGTACCACGAAAACGTTTTCATACTAATTCCTCGTTTATTCTCCGACTTTGAACTACTATACATCCCCAATGTTTTATCAACAACATTTTCGTAGTTTATTCAAGGATCGGGGCGTCCTTTAAAATGAAGGGAAGCGACGACTGAAAAAGTGTTTGTTTTTGGAATGCTTTAAAACATGTAAATTAAATTTTAATAAAATAAAATTCTCTTATGACGTCATACTCATAGGCACGTATTAACCAGCTCATAGGATTTAGTTTAAAACAATTTACAATGAAGTTTTTTTTTTCATCTAGTTGGTACCTACCTACCACATTCCTGGGAATTTTTTTGCCAATAATTTATCTTAAACATTATAATCAGTAAATATGGATAATAAAGTCGATATTCATGAATAAAATAAATAGTTACACGAATTATTTTAACAAAATATGACAATCTGAAAAAATGGACAATTCAAATAATTATATTTATGCTAATAAAAGGAATAAGAGAACAATATAATTCGATAAAAATACGAGAACCCTATCAATAGAAAAATACTGATATACATGGGTATTTTAATGACATGCTTTATAGGTACGTAAAATTATTTGAATGATTTACAGAATGTAGGCAAAATTGCATAATTGATAATCTTATTTTTATTGACAAAAGTACAAGTGCACAAAGAAATTCCGATGAAATGAAAAAAAGGTGTAGCTAAGTGTTTTTCAATGTGACGACATGCTTTTTAGTCTGATGCAATCTACTGTATGACGTCACGACTACTATAAATTGGCAGGAACTCCTGAAACGTCGTTAGTTTGAAACAAGAAACTACTTAAAAATCAAAATGCCTTGCTCATCAGTATACTGTGAGTATGATTTAACTAAGTATTTTACTAATTATTTTTTGTTTTTTTCTCAACATAATGACAGCCTTGTCAATCTGCATATAATGAGTGATATTTTTCTACACTTTTTTTTAACGGTTAATTATATTATAATCATTATTATATTACATTTTTAGATATATTTTTTATAATTAGTAACTAATTTACACTATGATGGATAATTTATTTTTTTTTAATGACCGATTAACTGCCCGTTTATTTTTAGATATTTTTTAAAAACTATTTTTATATATTGTATTACCATTGATTTAAACACAAGGTTATGCTTATTTATCTTTTTCTCTACTTTTTATAATTCTAAATTCAAGAAACACACACACACTTATATATAATAGCATATAGCTTCTTGAATACAATATTTTAAATATTATATCTAAATGTTGTATGAATTTTTAATTTTTTCGATTTTATTGAAAAATTAGTTGTGGAACATGTTTACTTTTTTATTCAAGTTTTAATAATCGCATATTTGTCAAACTACCAAGTCCTGGAAACTGGAACTGACAAGATTTCAGCCTCGCTTTAGAAGAAAAACCTTTTTCCAAAACGGCACTCGAAATCCTAGTAAACTGAGATTTGTGCAAAACGATTCAGAAAACTTTGCATCAGGTGTTTATTCCAAAATTTATTATCATCACATGAATAAAGTATAAATATGGTATAAATATCATTAAAAAAATGTATAGAATGTAGGATCATCTTCCTCTATAGACGCATTGAAAAGTTAATAAATAAATAAATAAATTAGACCGGAAACGATTTTTTTTAATTCAATAAAATGTTTAATAACTTAACAATTGTAACGCCCCACTATTTACCAAAACTTGAAACGTACCCTATGAGTATTAAGTAAAACTACCTCGTTAGTTGAAAATCAAACAAAACAACTCTTTTTTCTGCTATTTATTATTACTTTATTAGTTTGGCACATCTTCCTTCTCATCATCGATAAATGTAATATTTAATCTGACAGTAGTATATCTAATTCTTTTGAATACTTTTTGGTTAAGAATACATAACAAGAATTACTTCTTTTTTTTTTTTTTAATAACCAAGTAAACATTCGGCTTCCACCTACGTGCCATTTAATAAATCAACAGTCAAAAATTGATTGCTAGGCATGTTCCAATAGTCATTTATTTAAGTAGATCATAAAAATAATTTCCCCATTAGCATCAAAATACTATAGTTTATTATAAATCATTCCAGGTAACAATTCTTGCTCCTGCAACTGTTGCAACACCAGTAAAGATCAAAATTGTTGTGCCACAAAGCAGTCCTGCTGCTCACAATCCAGAAACTGCTGTGGGAAGAATATGTGCTGTGAGAAGACGACGTGCTGCGAGAAAATAACATGCTGTCAGAAAACTAATAACTGCTGTTAGGCTATGTGGCCGAATAACGTGAAAGCAAATATGTAGAAGACAAATAAACGTTTAAAAAAATTTACTGGAATTTTTATTACTACCTCCTTATATGATATTAAATAAAATACTGTTTTCAGCACATAAACTGGGTGTTAATAATATTCAAGTGATCAATCTTTTAATTAGAGATTGATAAATTATTTGCCACTTCTATAAATTTGTTTTATTGAAAACTAGTTTCGAATGTTATACATTCATACTCAGTTCTAAAAACACACAAAAAATTCAAAAATAAACAATTCAAAATATAGTTGGTATTATTATAAATATTAAATTAGATTAATATAAATCATTATTACAAAAACATTTATGAATTATGAATTTAATTAGGACAAGAAATCAAATACATGTTGGTACTCACCAAGATTTAAACGGATTATATCAAACAGAAAATTTTTTACTGGCTTCTTCTCGCATTGATCTAACAATGAACGAAAGGTAAGCGGTTTAAGGGTCAAGGTTTTTCCAGTAATGCCGGTGAGTAATTGTTTTTCTGTTATAGAAAGGAATAAATTTAAGATTGGACTATTGAAGATATTTATTTGGTCGTTTAAGCAAAAATCTGGATTGGATTTGAAGGATTTTATTATTTCAAATGCTTCATATATATATAATTTGAGGCTGTTTTCAACGTGATGTTATTATTTAACTTCTGAGTCTTTGATGAATTTATGATTATTTTCATTTAAATGAATTGCAAAGTGGGAATCATCTGTCTTATTATTATATGCACGTATATTTTCTTTTAATATCTGATTTAGCGATCTTCTAGTCGTGGGTGGGTTTCCGGTAAATTCCAAATTTATGATGTTCTTTACTGAGATTTTGAAATCTAAAAATTTTATTATTTTGTTTTCGTCCAGTTCTACTGTGAATTTAATCGAGGGGTGAATTTCGTTAATTTCCTTTAAAAACTTATTTATTTGTCTTGTCGTACCAGACCATAGGCATATAATGTCATCTACATACCGATACCAGTATATGATATGTTGAGCTAGTTGAGAATTGTTTGGGTCAAGAATTTTTTGTTCTAATTTGTCCATGAATTAATCTGTCAGAAGGGGTGAGAGAGGGGAGCCCCTCAGTAAGCCTTCTTCCTGTTTGAAGAATTTTCCTACAAATTGAAAATAATTCTTTTATTAATCAATCTTTTTTTTTTTTTTATCGATCAATCTTTTTTTATGATGATTTATAAAATATAAAATATTTCTAATTCACTAGCTCATTGAAAATGGCTCTTAATTCTTTCCGATGTATCAATAGGAGTTGAGAAAGATAAAGTGTTAAAGAAATCATTATCTTCCTTCCGTAAATATTGGAAAAAAGTGAAAAATTTTTAAAAATATTTTTAAAATTTGCTTATTTTCGACAATGAACATTTCACTTTTTATTTGTTGTATTGGAAAATATTAATGAACAACTAGATCAAAATTTCTTTTTGTTTTCGGTGCCTTAACATTCCGGTATGGGTAACATGCTATCGTAATTTACGAATAACATAAAATCCTGTCATAGAATATTTTCGCGACCATGGAGGATGACAAAAACTAGCTCTCTGCAAAGTTTCAGAGCGTTTGATTTAAACCACTTATTATAGATACAGGACCTCCATTAGGGGGTTAAATGGGGGGCGGGATATTCGAAAACGTTTTGCACAAAGTAAGAGCAGCAATGGTGGTATCCTTTGTCATAGTTTTTTTCGTTTGTTCCTGAATCGAATGGACCACTCCCATGACAATATTGTCAATAGTTTAAAGAGTTATTCGTGATTTAGGTAAAAAAACACAGAGAAATCACATTTTGCTGCTGAACTATATACAGAGTTACGGAACACTCAAATTTAGTTAAACCAAAATATATTTCTTAATTTTTTTCTTAGGGATGTTTTCTTCTTCATGATGGCACAATTGCAACTTAATAACGTTGAACAGTTTTTGATTGATCGCTTCCTATTCAGCAAAAACCGTCATACTTTATGTGTGAAATCTGACCTGTGGTTTATCTGAACTTTTTAGTTGCTCTTGAGGTCACTAATTCGAATATTTTCCGTGACATAAGCGACATCCTGTAAGTGTATTGTTCTACCGCAAAATGTGATTTTTTTGTGTTTTTTACCTGAAATTCAGCTCCTAATTTCGACCCTCCCTCAGGAAGTTTTATCCTCTGAAATTTGGATGGACTCGGCAGATCTCGATCCCTACTATTTAGTCGAAGTGATGACCAAAGTTTCATGAATGTATGATTTTTGTTGATTACTTTGTCAATTTTTCCTATACTTTCAATCAAATTTCACCAATTCAGACATCATCGGGACCGAAAATGATAGATATATACATCATATAAAGCCTAGAATACAGATAGCATATCCTAGTCTCTAGTCTGCATTTGAGTAGTTTAGACACGTAAGGAATTGTTTTAAAATTTTCCAATTGTACCACATCAGTCTGACTTCTAATAACTCATTTTTCGTGAATGCTGTTTCAGAAGCTTCAACCCAAGGTTGAATGCATCATTGAGCTGGTATTTTTATTAATGGATTTCTGTAACAATTTATACGCATATATCATCATACTCCGATCCTCTTTAGTATCGCTGTGCAGTGTGAGGATGCCCTCTGTAGAGCTTGTCCCTCTCCTCTTACAGCTCTCTCCTCCTGTCCCAGTCCAGCCCTCGCTTTCTCAATGTCTCCCGCACAACTTCTTTCCAGATGATGCGTGGTATTTCTCTTGGTCTTATTTCTTCCACTCATATCTCATAAGTCATCCTCCTGTCTCTCCTGGTCTTTCCTTCGACTTTTCTCAGGTGCCGCACCTCCATTGGCTGGATCTGGCTCCCGTGTTTTGAGGTAAGGGTCCATGATTCCGAGGAATAGAAAAGAATGGGCAGACACGTTGGCCTGTAGATGAACATATTTGTCTTCTCATACCTATATGTCTATACAAACACGTGTGTATATGAATAAAAAGTAATTTATAATTATAAAGTAAATTCATTCTCTGTGAATGTAATGAAACGAAATAATCTATTGTTCTACATTTATAGGGATGAGCCGTATGCAGAATCTTACTCACCATCCATTCACTCAAGTGAATATTTCAGGCTTCTGAAATTTTAAATAAGGCTAAATAGGCAGGGTAATGTGAGAGCCGTCGGAAAAGAGGCTTTTTGAAAATTTAATTAAACGCCTAACAGGACACAGGATTCAACTCTTTCGTCTAAAATATACCCGGCGGTCCTACTACTGCCCTTTGCTCAATTTATCTCCGAACTAATTGAAACTGTTAGAGTAATACTATTAGAGTAATATCCAGTTAAAGACAGCGCAATTCATTAAACCAAGTACAGAAGCTACCAGCAAGGATCAGACATATATTTGGCCAATAACCAAGCACCTTTAATATCACAAATACAGTAATTGCTATTAATAACCTATTATTTTTTATTAATATAACAGAAGAATTAAAAGTGAAATATTCAGGTCACTCTATAGTTGGGTATATAATCTGATATACCTATATCGTCTTAAATATACCATCAGATATAAATGGGTCATTCCATGTCAAATCAATTAATGGTCTGGAACTTGATATTTCTAAATTCTAAGTTGTTTTTTTTTTCTTATGCATTATTATCAGTTAGGATGAAAATTTCATATTTATCCCATGTTTAGTTTTTGAGTTATAAATTTAAAAATAATCGAAAATAGGCTGTTTTTTGACCCGTTTTGAATGATTGGAAATCTTACAACTCCAAAACTATTTGCCCTAGAAAGCTCGAAATAGAATTCAAAAAGTTATTTCTTCAAAAACTCAAATCGAAATTTTTTTGAAAAAATATATTTTGGATCTGCATGTTATAAGAATTTATGGGAAATATTTCCAGAAGCAGCTTTTGAGTATTCTGTTATAAAAAATAAAACTGTATTTTTAGGCCAATTTTTTTTTTTAACTGAAATGACACTGCATGTGTCATTGCTAAAAAAAAATGTATTTACTTTGCTAAAAGTCATCAAACAAACTGGGTTTTTAGGTTATTTACCATACCCGACATTATTCTTTAGCCATTAAATTGGTGGAATAGCTTCCACAAACTTTTTTTTTTACATCATCCCATTGAGATGTCATCATAAAATTTGGTGCATTCTGATATTAGTATTAAACATACATTTAACTAATCGTATTTTGGAAAGTTGAACACATTCACATTAAATATATATGATTTTTAAAAATACAAAATATCGATTTTGAGTCTAAAAAAAAAACCTTTGATTTAAAAAAAATGTATATATGTTTGGTATTAATAAAAGAATGCATATAACAAATTTTATGATAGGATGTTCATTGGATCATGTCAAAAAATGGTTTGTGTAAGCACATTCACCAATGGCATGGTAATAACATAAAAACCCAGTTTGTATAATGATTTCTGGCAAAGTGAATTTAATTTTTTTTAAATTTGACATTTACAGTGTATCTCCATTTCATTTTGAAAAAATGGAAAACGCCTAAAAGTACAAGATTTTATTTTTTTATGAGAGAAACCTCAAAAACTTCCTCTAGACATATTGCCAATAGTTTCACAAAAAAAATTAGAAATTTAGATTTTGAGTTTTTGAAAAAAAGAAACTTTTCAGAATTTTTTTAACATTTTAAAATTGGTTTTGTTAAGTCAAAATAAATATCAAATTAAAGGTCATGTAATTATGAAGATAAATATTTTGAAAAACTTCGAGTCTAAAATTATTTTTTATTGATTGATGTGGTGTGGACTGACCCAAATATAAACTTGATAATAAAAAGTAATCAATAGTAAGTGCTTCCGATTTATTGATTTAAATATTTTCCTTAACATTTTAGTTGACGTACAACGTTTACAATACAACTTTTCGGTGTATGCCCTATTTTCAGGAATTCGTTAAATCAGCTTATTGCTAATATTAATCATATTTTGTAGTGAATGCATAACTAAACACTTTCCTCCTAATTGTCACTCCTAATCCATAATATATAATATTATTTTGCCCTATATAAATAAAAAAAATGTATATAATAACTAATATTAGGAGCTAGTAAAGACTTGCAATCTTTCACTACATAATGTTTTTTTTTGTTTTTTTAAATAGAACAAAATAATATTATGACATTTGGTCTTCATGAAATTGTTTATTAAAAATCAAAATGGTTCTCTTTGATTGCTCGAGTTATATACCCCTCATAGAAAACCCTTTTTTCATAAAACATGAGAACTACATACATTTTTAAGTGGTTTTGTTGTTTGTTCACAAAGGGTGCACTAAATCAAAAAAGTGATAAGAAAAAATTCGTTATAAAATTTCCTGCAAAAATTCGTCATACATTCCAAATTTGCACACAAAGGCGCATTCGTGTTGTTTCAGACTCGATTTTCTCAATTACTATTTTATCAAGAGCTCTGAAAATGGCTGCATATTGAATATAATTTGATTTGCTCCAATGTGAGCACTATTTTTTTTTTTTTTTTTATCCTGTGCTTTCTTCTGGATATTTGCTTGAAATTACGTGAATATCTGTAGTTGTTGGCGTTTAGAGCTTGGAATTGGGAACTGGGAATCGATCAAATATGTAAGGGTATATTTTGGATTTGCAACAACACAATTTTAAGGCTAATTAATATAAGGATATTTATAGCTTTAAAATTGTAATGCCTATCAGAATCTGCCATAGATTATACCTTTTTTGTTTGTTGTTAATTTATTAGTAGTTAATAATATTATAATTAGTTAATTTCAATTAGGTTCGCTGAAGAGGTAGAGGAGGCTATTTAATCGATCCTTCTAGCAAATGAAACTGCATATTCCTTAACTAAAGCTATGTCCACTCAGTTCGGCTTTCGATTCGACATCGCATACTACACTTTCCTCCCCTGTTCGTCATGAACAATGTCGTCATAGCTTTAGACATACAAAGTTTCATTATGAAATTCTAATTCTCAAAACTCTTTAGAGTAAGGAAGGTGGACACAACATTCACAACATCGTCACAACACAGACACTCCTCTGAGACACCCACTATGGAGTCAGAAAAATAACTGCATCGAAATAATGATTTCAGGTTTCCAGAAGAACTGCTATATGTTTTTCTCTTCTTCTAGAATGCCAAGTAAAGTATATAACTTAATTTTTTTTAAATTCATTTTTTAAATAAAATAAACATGTAAAAACGTTATGTATTTCATAACAACAAAAAAAGTAATGTGAACTTTTCCTTGGCAAAGTTAAAGGACTAAATTAAAAACCCTGTGCTCTTTCCAACCCACGCAGGGCTTTTAATAAAAAACAAAACAAATTATATTTAACTAAATTAAATCGAATTTTAATGCGAAATATTCTCTAATAAATCTCGCGCCATATTTGAAATTCCAGTTGGCATTCTAGTATCATAAGTATATATAAAATTATTAGTGCTTGTATACGGTAAGCTAATAAATATTAGGTAAACCATAAAAAAAAAATAATAATAAAACGAAAAAAAAACTACTCAATAAAGATATTTTTGAAATTTTTTGTTGCTTTTGAAGTGTATTATTGATTCCAAGAGTATTTATGGCTGTCACGAGATTGTTGATTCATGATGATAAACATATTAGACGCACACACGAAATACCTCAGTGTCTCATACATAGGCTTAATGATTTGTTAATCATGTTTTTATTTTATATTTATATGCAGTTATATTTCAACTGCATCCATATGCACTTTTTAAATTTAAAGGTCTATTTATATATTTACATCACATATCTATATTCTTATGTATAAATTATGTGTATTTGATTACATTCTAAAAAATTTAGTATAGACCGTAATGTAGCATGCACCTAGATGTATTAACCTCACCGGAACCGCTAAGGACGTGGTTGTGGTAAAAAGGATGCTCCGTGGAGTGCCTAATGCGACCTACTTAATTATTCTATTTTTCATAACGAGTTAAAAGCACAAAGCCCCGCCACTTTTCATGCATTTTCAATGAGCTCGTTCGTGAAGGACTCGTTAAAAAATGTAAATTAAGTTAGAACAGGGATCGGATTCGAGAGCTGCCCTCTCGTTTCGTTAATTATCTCGTAAATATAATTAAGCCTATTTAATGAATTTTATCCTGTTTGCGGTTATTCATCAAAATTCTGAATACGATTCTAGAACACACAGATGATATATTTTTTCGTTTATTTTTGAAACCTAATTTTCTACCTAATACATAGGGAAATAATTCAAATTAGATGCACAGGGAAATGCCTGAGAGACCCCAACATTCTGATACCTGACAACAACCTATGCTCTACAGACACGAACAACCTGCAGTACACCACTTACTAAAATTGCATTACTTTTTGGAACTGTGAAGGACAAACGTCTACACGTCACCACTTAGATGTAAAAATATCTCCAATATACATTCTTATCAGATTATATTCGCAGACGTATAACGTTTGAAAATCATCTCAAAAACCAAATGTGATTTACACACTACACAAACAAAAATATAAATCAAAACTATAATGAAAGCTAGTGACTGGTACGAAATTAGTTATAAAAGTTTTGATTTATGATTCTCAGATTTATGTTACTGAAAATGACGCACGTTTCAAAAAAATTTAACTTTTCTCCAACATTTTTAACATTCAGTTTTCTAGTTCAAGAACCCTGGTACTTTTATTTACACAACCATGCCTTCTGTCTTATACAATCCAAGATATTGGTGCAGTACATTTGAAATGCATATGATTACACGAAAAATTATAATAACAGTAATTTACATATAAAAATTTGCTGCGTCCTGCAGAAAACTAGAATGAGATTGCTACGGTCAAAAATGAGAAATCACATTGAGAAGAATGAAAAATATTCTGAAGAAAAATAAACTTCTGGATATTGTTTTTTCTTTTGCCAGATATGCCATTTTTATGTTGTTTTTTTTTTCTTTAGATAATGTCCAAAATGTCTATACTTATTTAGAGAGGAGAGACTAAGGAGTAAAGTTAAAAAAAAAAAGATTTACGGTATTTGTAATAATTAATAATAATTGTTTTGTTTAAAAATTGTAGGTAAAGCACTATTCAAAAGAAGTCCGAGGACTATATATGCCAAAATCTCTTCTTCAAGCAATTTTGAAAAAATTTAAATGAGATTAGATTGTTCGATCTATTGTATAGAAACAAATCCTGCACTAAATATATTTATTCCTTCATGTTTTATTCATCAATATATTTTTATTAAAATAAATATGAATTGCTAATATGAACTTGCTTTATCATCGTGGGAAAATTGAAATGTCTATTTAAGGCGGTTTCTCTTGAGTATAGTTTAATTAAACGATTATAGTTAATCAACTAAAGTTGAATGAAAGATAAGAAAGGCGAATTAAAGGTGAGAACCAATTGGTCAAATACGTATAATTCAAGACTTGAGGGAATGAATTTCCTATGAAATGAAACTTTAAAAACTGATTTATTCTTATTAATGAAGGTGTTTCGTGCTTATCTTCGCCTTGTAATATTAACTACTAAAGATTCTAGGCTAATCGCATGATTTCTCAGTGGATTGGATAGATCATTTCTTAAAAAAACAAAAAAAAAACATTTTCTTTGTATATGTTTGTTGATTAAGGTGAACCCTCCAATATATAAAAATAAACAAGCATAATTTTGATTTTACTAATACGAAGATTATTGCAAAATAAAAATCATAAAAGAAAAATACTTGAGTCCATATACATAGCAAAAAATTTGAATAGAGTGTGCAATTTTAAATCTGATACTAATGGTTTGAATAGCACATATGCTAATATAATTACTAAATTGAAGTTTTGATTTATTTAAATTAATATGATATTAGATTTATAAATTAATAGATTGCATTTTGGGGGGTTTCAATGTTTGTAGATTAATTGTTGCATAATTATTAATAGCTTAGTAAATTATTCAGTTGTAATTATTGGCTGTAACATTGCATTGTCTTCTTTGGAGTTTCACCTGTGATGGCTGTGATGACTGAGATGGCTCCCGTATTGTTATTTTATTTTTGAATTTGTGAGCGTTTTATTGATATCAACTTAATAGGAATTTTGCATTTTAAACTGTAATGAAATTTGATCCAACCTCAATTTTGTTATTGTGTTTTTATTGTAATTATTTATTTATTATTTTTTTTTTAGTGACGCTGTATATTTCGACTTGGTCCGGATTGGACTTAAATATGACAGTATATGCATTTTAAATAATTTTAGTATGTACTCGTATAATTAATAAGTAAGTAAGTAAGTATAATTAATTCTGTGATATGTTAAAAATTTAACTAAATAAGAGCTTTTTACAGTGATGCCTGAGGATGGCTTGTAGCCCGAAAATTTGCATGATAATAAATAAATTGGTGAAATTAAAGCAGCCTGCCTTTATTTTTACATTTTCTTTGCATTTAATGTTGTAAAAGGTTTTGTCTCTTGATTCATTTAATGTTGTAAAAGGTTTTGTCCCTTGATTAAAACAGAAAAAAAAGGATGTCAACATTGCTTTTTAAAACTTTTTGAACGCTCTGCTGATTAATAAACCTCTGTTACCTCAATTTTGTTTTTTAAATATTAGTATAAAGTTTAACAATAAATTTTAAAGCAACAGATAAGAGCCTATGAAAATTGAATAATGGATGCTGTGAAGGTAAGGAGTGGCTAATGTTAGTCCAAATCTGACCCTATGAACTTGACCTCTACCCAACTACATTCAATATGCATCCGCATAAGTGACCATTACTACTAGAAATTGTATTATTTTATATTAACTATAACTTAGAGTATATTTATGCAAAAGTAATTTAAGACTAAAGAGAATTGTTTTAGTGATTTTTTTTTTTTTTCAATATTTATTTTTTAATATCAATTTATTATTATATTATAAACATATTAATAACTCTATATTTATTATTTAACAAAGTATTTACCAATGGATGTATTAGAAAACAACAATAATTATAAATTATGTAATACTACGACGACCGTTCCTTTTAAGAATAAGTTCATAGAGACAAATTATTAAAATCGTTCAAACAAGAACTGTAAACTCATGAATTTTCTAATATTTTGAAATGTGTTAAAAATTTGCTTTTAGTGATAAAGAAGTGTTTAACAACTTTTTGATAATTTTCTATGGTCTGGATTTCTATTTAAATGCTATTACCTGCTTTTCAACTCAGTGTTCAAAAGATTTTAATGTTTAAGCTGTTGTTTATCCTATCGGACAACTTTTTTTATGGAGCTCTAATGGAAGAAAGTAAGATTCACCGCGATACCACGAAAATCATTGCAGAAACTGAACGCATTTTTGATGGTTGATTAAATCCTCATAAAGTATCTATTGGGTCCTGACTCACTTAGATCGAGCTAATATGAAAAAAAAAAAACATGTTAAATGTCCTTTTTTGTTCTTCTTTGGTTTACAATGTGTGAAATTCTTTTAATAAATAGTGATGATGACACATGTGCATGCTAAGTATATTACCTATTTTAAATAGTGCTCTTTTCTACTAGCAAACAACTTTAGTGAGTACTTTGTGGATGGAGCTTAGGCCAGGTGGTTATGATCAAGGAAGGGAAAGCCTTGCCACTAAATACGTGGCTGTAAATTTTGACAGCTGGCTTGTGAAATAACCATTAACTTGAATTTCTTTTTTAAAATTTTTATCTATTTTCTATCGCGTGCACTAATTTGTAAGCTGATTGTTATTTAAATCAATTAAAAAAAATAGCTTTAAAATTATAAAGAAATTATTATATTAATAAACAGATAAAACTGGGAAAACATCAGACTAAATCGCAATACAAACAGTAAACAATCGTCGCGAGACAGAGGTGGGAAGTTATTTTTTGTTATCCATCAAAGTAACTAAAATGATAGGAATCTATTATTTCTTACTCAAACCCAGGCTTGGCATGTAGTGGTTAGAGATTATATAGAGGAGGTTTTCTCTTCAAACTTGCGCAAGCGCACTCAAAGGTTCTCCCTTAAGTTGTTTGGCTACACTTTTTTTTTTTAATAAATCACTGCAAACAGTTAAGTAATAGTAATAACGCATTTATGTATGTGTAGCCGTACTTATGTCAAGTTTCAATGTGCATTCGGCCTGAAATATAGAGTATTTTTATTATAACTTTTTTTAATTCTAATTCTAGTTTTATTTCTAATATTACCATTTGATAATGATAATTATTTAAAATCCACTTCATTATAGACCAAATTCTACTATTTAAGTATTTATTATTTTTTTTTTTTAACTAATATTGATTTTTTATCTTCCAGGAAGTTGCCGAGTTGCAGTATTTACTGCCAATAACTGTATGTATTCGCTAATATAATATCACATACTATTTATTTATACAAATTGTATTTTTACCAATTGTTGATATATTTTATCAGCATAAATAAAAAGCCGAGAGCGGTGAGATCGATAGATCATGTTGGACACGGTACAGCGCTGACACTGGGCACTCTGTGGTCTGCTGGACCTGTTGTGCATTTATCATCTTCTCACTTCATAACTCCCGATGGTACAACCTCACTGGTCAACCTCGAGGCTATTTTTCGTTAGTTGACTGCAAAAAAAAAATATTTTATAACTTAGTGCTTTAAACTAAAATATCTGTTAAATTTCAATTAAAGGTCTGATAATCAGGCATGTTGAAAGAACCTGTTAAATTAAACACGGTATCTCTTTTTTCAAACTCTGTGTACATTCACACAATATTCTATCATATATTATTATGTTCCTCGATACTTTTTCGTCATGATTTAAAATTTAAAATAATTTTTAAAGATTAGGCGTTTGTTTTCTGTGTTTAGTTTCCAGAAAATGTAATAGTTGTTTGTTTCGTTTTGTCAGTTCTTGTATTTTCAATTTTGTATGTGTGCTACATGTGAGTCTTTTGCCCAATAATGGTCTGAGATACCGTACACAGTTTTTCGAAGATAGTGAGTTGTAGATTTTTACAGCTGAACATGGATTCCATAAAGCCATACATAATATTATTATATCAATCTGGATTGGAAATGGAATACCCGTAGATTGGAGAATAGGTATTGTATGCCCAATTCACAAGAAGGGAGACATCTTGGAATGTGACAATTATCGAGGTATTACCCTCCTGAAATGGGCCTACAAAGTACTATCTTATGTATGCCCTCTTTATGAAGCTCCTCCGCTGAGGGAGTAATTGGCAAATATCAGTCTGGATTTAGAACGGGCAGATCGACGGTAGATCAAATATTTGGGTTCCACACAATTCTGAAAAAAGATGTGGAATATAAAATTTCTTTTTATATATTCCCAAAGCGCATACGATAGCATTATGAGGCCAAAGCTGTACGAAGCTCTGCGTAATTTCGGAATCCCCGTAAAGCTGATACACCTGATTCAAATTACGATGAATGATGTTAAGTGTGCAGTCCAAGTCCAACTAGATTCATCCCCTGAATTTAGGACAAACAGAAGATTGAGACAGGGTGATGCCCTAGCATGTCTACTCTTTAATCTTGCCTTAGAGAATGTTATAAGAAGAGCTGGATTAAAAACAACTGATGGGTTGGTACAGGTACAGACGATCTTGACATAGTCGCTAGACCTCTAAATGCACTAAAAAAAGCTTTTCTTAGATTAGTGGAAGAAGCTATGGAAATTGGGCTAGTTATAAATCAAGAAAATCTAAGTATATGAGAGCTGCTCCGGGAGAAGATAATTCTATCAAGGAACCACTGACGATCGGACCGTTCTCCTTCGAAAATGTAGATCAGTATACGTATACAAATAAGATATCCCTTGAGATCGGCCAACGAATACGGAAGGCAACAGCTGCTATTTTGTATTGTGAAAACACCTTGACAGAAAGGTCCTGTCTCGTCAGACCATGTGCCATCTTTATAAATCACTCATATGACCAATGCTAACGTATGCTTCTGATATGTGGACCCTAACATGTAAAGAAGAAAAAGAGCTTCTTATATTCGAAAGAAAGATTTTGCGCCGTATATTTGGGCCCGTTTAGAACGAAGGAAACCAGTGGAGGAGGCGCTATAACAGGGAGATATATGAACTCTTTGGGGAAGTAAACGTCATACGTTTTATGAAGTGTGGTCGACTGAGATGGATAGGCCACGTATTAAGAATGAATGAGGAATAAATTCCCAAGAAGCTACTGATAGAGAAGCTGGACCGGTCGAGAGGAAGAGGAATCTCAAGGCTATCCCCAGTCACCAGGGATTCCAGACTCTTTTAAACGTGCAAAATTGGAAAGCGGCTGCACACGACCGAGCCACCTGGCGAATGTTCATTGATGGGGCCAAGGACCACATCGGACTGAAGCGCCATTGAAAGTAAAGTAAAGCAACTTTATGTATTTTCTACTTCAAACTCCTAACCCCGGAATGTGGAAACGATTTGTTACTGTTCGAAAAGTTTGCGAAGTCGAAATTTTAGAGCAATAGGTTTCGTTTATTGTTGAAAGGAAATATCTACTAAATAACAAGAGTTATGATTGAAATTGGCCTTGAATCTGCAGAAAAAATGTATTGTTTGATTTCATCATAAAATTTCCTATGCTCTGTTGTCTTTTTAAAACGTTTTTACTGTTATAATTATGAGGTTCATAATATTTCAGTATTTTTATAAAGCAAGGTTCAACACTTTAAAATACAAATGCTAAAATTTATGTGGATTTTTTTTGTTGCTAGGTAGCACTTTCACAATTTTTTTTTTTTTTTAAAACAAATGTGAAATATTTAGTGAAGTATTTTGAGACCAAATAAGCCTTTCTTGTAAAAGAGGAACGAAAGATCATTTAGAAATATAAACTAAACTAATGACAAAGGACCTCTTTGTGTCCACTCCCTTAGGCAGGAGTCTGTTTAATTTACACTAGAGTTCATTTGTTGTTCTGTTTTGGTTGCCGATGTGTTCTTTGAAGGCTGACATTGGTTCTGGATAGCTCTGTGAACAAACTCTAATTTGTCTTTCGCCCCTATCCCGGCTAGGTAAACTTGATGTGTTTACCTAGCCGGGACAGAGGAGCATATTACACTTTATAAATAGTTGCTACAGAAATCATTCCCCACAGGTCTTGATTTCTTTTTTGTCTCAAAAATATTACAAAATTAATATATTTTTCTTTATTAAATCAATGATGTAATTGGCTCTGGAGTATTATGCAATAGTGGCAAAAGTGTACCCGATTTAAACGACATAAATATATAGGATTGATTTTCAAATGTCGAAAAAGTATAGACAATTTTATATACTTATATTCACCTTCATTAATTACTGCACTATTTTACTATAACAACTTTCAGACTTGGAGATAATTTAATGTGAGTACGCTACCGGAGTCGATATTATATTTAGTTGCCTATTAACATTCTGCACATTTTTTTTTAAAGATATTATCACTATAACAGATTTCTAAGAAAATATCCTTTAAAAAGATACTCGAGCCCACTGGAAAATATATTAAACAGTGGATTTACAAAACTTGTATTGAGCATTTTAGCCCAACTTTTTGGTAGTTGCAACCATTTTTGCACTCATAGGAGATGATCCGCAGTAGGATCTGAGTAGCTGGATCCAGGACTATGGTGATTGGGGTAAGCCCCTTATCATCGAGCTTCCATTCACAATATGTTGGATTTTTTAACTACCAACCACTTTAGAAATTGGTTATAAATTCTGTTAGCATAGTGGTATGCTGCATCCTCTGTTGGGAACCAGCGGGAAAGATCAATTTTGGAGTTTGCTGCAAATTTAACGAGCAGCTGGTGGCGAAGGCTATTCAAGGTGGCAATAAAGAAATCATCCCCACACAGAACTGTAAAAAACTTCTATCCAGCATTTTATATGAATTCCTTGCATGATTCTGGTTGCTGAAAAAGTTCAATTATTTCTACAAGTTGGGAATTTTCGTTTAATAAGTTAGTGAACTTGGTTGGCCAAAAGGATTCAAGTGTCACATTCTCTGAACGCATGAATAAAAGGTACTGTTTGAGTAATGGTGATTGCCAGCTTCACCTTTGCTACTCTTCTGGAAGTAGATGTTGGTAGCACTTGAGCCTAAACCTTGAGGAAAACGAGGAAACCGAAATCTTCTCCTACTACACTAACACGGTCAAATGTTGGACTTTTGGATAATGCCCTGTCAATGATGTTCTGATCATCGTTTTCTTTGGAAACTTTCACATGAATGTCCTCCTTCTCAAGTGAATGGCAGTAAAGGAGTCTGATAAGGCGCCTCTTGTTGTTTTCATTGGCAATTGGCAAATTTTTGAAACAAAGATTGAAAAAATTACTATTCACAAATTTCATGTATGTGTGTTCAGTTTAGATTGAAAAGGACGATTTTGTCAGGGAAAAATTCGGTCCGACAAACTGAATAACCTTCAGAGGCAGTTTGGAATGAAGAGTTTAATCTGCCCTTTTTTTGAGTATGAAATACAATATTGAATTTAGTTTTTAAACTAGGTATAAATACTATTTTGCTGCACTTTGAGCAATTGTTTTGAGCACAGTGATGACGATAAAGTCTGTAAACATTAGTCATGTTTTTTAATACGGGCGAAAGATATTTACGAGTTGAGCTTCCACGACAATGCGAAGACACGGTAGGAAGTATTGCAATAAACTAGATTATATCTTTTGTGTTGGCTTGATCGGGGAAGATTTTCGTCCGGTAATCTCTTCTTTCTTTGATAAACTTAGTTCTATTCGATTTTCTTCCGCATACGGTACAAATTTCTCCGTTATGCCAACTGTTTTTAAAAATAATTGAAAACAAACCTGCTGTTTTCCTCCGTTTATGATGACATAATATTTTTTCGTGACAGACCTACGACGTTTTCTTGCTTTTGAATACGTACGCTTTATTTCCTCTCTGGAAATGGAGGAAAGAATACAATTATTTTTGGCACCTTTTGTTATTCAACTGGTGAAATGTTGTAGTGCGATATCTTCTTTTATTTCAAAGCACTTATTTGGATTTGGTTTTAATTTTGTACCTTCCTTGAATTCCCCGCTTCTTTGTAAGTATCCTTTACCCTCTTATTTTTCAGTTGATTTCCTTATCTCTTTTCTTTTTTTTTTTCCATTCACTGCAATCAACAATGGGGTCTGATTCAGAATCAGAATTCGTAAAATTTAAATCTACCACTGCTTGAACTTCATTGTTGTACCGATTGCCAGTGTCGTTCCGACTGTCTGCGATTAACTCGTCTGATCTGGTAATTGTTTGTTCGTCAATAGGATTATTAAACAAATCAAAATCATCTGTGGATTCATCTAATTTGTTTGAGACACGAATCGTATTATTGATAAAAATAATGTATAAGTCCTGCGAGGATGGCGTCTTGGTGCCCGGAACCATTGCGCTGTCATGTTACACCCGTGGGTGGGTACCAAGCGTTTAGTGTTATACTCATTCTTCTGTTTGGATTAATTGTTTTAAATATCAATGTTCATGAAAACTTGTGGGTGAATTATTATTTTCTCTGTTCATACTCTAAGCTCCTATATTAAAAAAATAATTGTATTATTTATTCAACACGAATTTACTTTTAATTTACAATATAAATTTATGCATTTAGATTTATGACTAAAATCCATTTGCCTTTTACCTGATAAATAATGCCCCGAACAGAGATACAATATCACCTGCAATTTTGTGGCAATTTAGCGACCAGAGATAATAAATAAGGACGGCTCCGGTAGGAGGGCGCGAACAGCTGTTTGTGGTGGGCTATGTATTCCCGCCCTTTTAGAACCCCTAAAATATTTCACTTTTTTTTCATTTTTTTATTTCAATTGTGTTACTCCAGCTTCGTTATTGCGGGGAGCAGTAGTTTCAATGGCCATGGAACTCGGCCAGCGGTTTTACTTCTCGTTAAAAGTCGGTCAGACAATAATATACCATTTATGAGTGCTATCCATTGTTCTAATTGTCGCATAAAGGCAACCATTTAACTCAGTTAAATATTTCAAAGTTTAGGATTGTGGTCAATAAAATATGAGCGTTGTGTTACCGGACGATCTCGTTCATCAACTCTTCCATAAAGTATTCGGAATGGTTTCTCTCGACCCTCAGTGAAGTTTTTTTTACGAAAAATTCCCACGTTCTAAATTTTCCTCGAAAGTTTCCTTAGAAAATGTTTACGTATTTCATTGATTCATTTTTAGTGCTGCTTTTAACATAACATTTCGGTTGGTTATTCAAGAAATGTGACTGTTAAAATTTTACTGCATCACAAACCTTCCGTTTACAACTTGACAAATCGTGAAAAATTCCTTCTTTTTTTATTTATTTTTTCTCTGCCTAATAGGCCCATAAAAATATTATAATCATTGTTTAGTCTAAATGAGCAGAAAATGAAAACAAAACTACTAATTATCCGTTAAGGCTCATATTATTCTTTTTTTTTCTCTCTATTCTGGGTCCTTTATTCCTATCAACTCTAAATTAAAGCAGATAGGACTATAAAAATCATTTGTTATAATAACTTAAACGTCCCTCGGGGACGAGGAGAGGGGAAACGCCCTTGGTCCTTTGTTTACAAAAATATAAAATCACATCCCATTAAAAAGACGAACCCGGGCTTGCTCTGACAAATAATTGGCCTTTTGTAATGAAATATCTACTCTATCGAATTTTAGGCTGTACTATGTACATTGGGGGAGCAATCGGTACGAAAAAATATGTGATTGCCATTTGATGGATTTTGCTCTGGATATCTTGGTAAACCGTTGTCTTTTAAATCATTTTTCAAATAATCCCACAACTATACATCTCTCGGAACTTTTGAAGGATAATTTAATTATTGTTTTGGACATTGGACCCAAAGCAGTAAGGAAGTTTCATTTAAATCCTTTTGGCGCTAGAGACCGATGCGGTCCTTGGCCTTCTCAATAAGTCTTCACCAGGTGCTCAATCATTTGCGGTTGCTCGCCAGTTGCGGGTGTTTAATCCCATCCAGCAACTTCTTGGGCATTTCCTTCACCGCCATGTGTACAATGTGGCCTGTCCAGCTCCTTTTTTCTAGCTTAATGCTCCTCTTTACATCGCCATAAACTTGGTAAATTTCTCTATTCGTTCGCTGACTCCAGTTTTCTCCGACTCTGACTGGTCCAAATATTCGCCGAAGGATCTTACTTTCAAATATAAGAATCTCCCTCTCTTCATTACTACAGAGGGTCCAGATTTTTGATCCATAGTTTAGGGCTGTCCTAATAAGGGTCTTGTACAAGAGGCATTTGGTACGGCGGGAGAGGTAGGAACTTTTCAGGTGTTTTCTGAGGTCAAAATAGCACCTATAGGCTGTTGAACATCATCGCCTGTCTAACACCTCTAATAGATTCAAATTGTGGTAGCAGTAGAGAGTTCTGATTGAATGCGTACAGTTCACCTCGTATCATTAATGGTCATCGTGATCAACCAAACCAGTTTCAGAGGAACTCCAAGATCTCTTGAAGCTGCATAAAACCCATGCCTTTTAATATTATCATAGGCACTCCAGAAATCGACGAAAAGGTGATGGAGCAGTCATCCTATATTCCTGGGACTTCACAAGAATCATCCGGAGATCGAGCATTTGATCAGCTGTAGCTCTTCCTCCTCTGAAACCCGCTTGAATTTTACTATTTTTTCTCTCTGTAAACGGAAGAAGCTTCTTGTAAATGAGGTTAGACGAAACCTTGTAGGTGCACGGTAGAAGCGAAATATCACGGTAGTTGGAGTATTCCAGAGTGTTTCCTTTCTTGCAAAGTAGATAGACAATGCCTTTTCTACTCTGTTCTGGCATTCTCGCTTCGATCCAGACTGAGAGAATACCAGGGCTCTCAAAAACTCCTCGCCACTATGCTTCAGGAGCTCGGCTGGAACCCCATCTTCACCTGGAGTCTTTTTGTTGTTAAACTTATTCACAGCATCCTCCACATCATGCTTCTGATGATGACATTTCTGACAGTTAGATGTCATTTTTGACTTTCTCAGTAGTCAGATTTGTGAAAAGTTTCCATAACTTTGTCAGGTTTCAATCAGTTATTCACTTAAGTAGAAGTCTGAGACGATTCAACACAGTTTTTGCATGCTCCTGATGATGAAATTTCTAGCAGTTTGATGTCATTTTTGACACTTTCTTAGTAGTCAGATTTGTGAAAAGTTTCCAGCTATATCTTAACTAACAATGGTTCGATTTCGGTGATTTTCGTTTTGTGCACATGACAATGTCTATTCAATGATATATCTATTTTGACTCTTTTATAGAAGGAGTAATCGCTACGATTAAGAAAGTGCTAGCCTTTTAATATATAGACTTCATTCATTGCCATTAAAATATCCGGAAGGATTCTCTTTTTACAACTGGACCTGTCGCGACCTGTTCATATGTCACAGGATCATTTTTAGTACGTTTCGAAACATACTCAATTGAATTGCAAATTTTAATGAAGGTTAAAATTAATGAAAAATTTTACGTATATTTTCATGTGTCGCGATATTATTTTTCAAATATCTGTGTTAAATTATGAAGTGTGCTTGCTTGAGGGAGGATATGAATTTGCTTCGAGATAAGAACACCTTTACCAAATTATCCATTTTCTCGGAGCTTTATTGTTAGTCTAACATAACATCTTTGCCTTATGGCCTATCATACGCATACGTGTTCATGTAACCCTGTGATAAGCTAAACTGTTTCGTGTTATCTGGAAATTAGATAACATATATTACTTCTGTTAAAGTAAAGCAACCGTGACATGTTATATCTGAAACGTGATCGCAGCATAATAACAGTTTGAAAGTCCTTTTTAAAATAATGGCCTATGCTATAAACTTCGGAAGGGGTTATTGTTCTTCCTTTGAAAGGTAAGATGTCATTATGATAATATATTATCATATTTATCGTTCCGAATCCTTGGCGTAATATCTTCATCAATCATTTATATATAACATCTCAAATTAATCTTAACTTTTAAATTTATAATATATCTTGTTCTGCATCCTACCCGCTAATTAAAACTTTAAGACACCTTATATTCCACCTCTACGAGATTATTTGAGGATAAAATAGACAGGTATGATTTTCAAGTAATACGATTAAAATATTATCACATTATATATAGTTGGTCCATACTTCATTTTGCTAAAATTATTTCATTTCCAAATACGATTAGCTATTCGTTTTTAAATTAATAGTCGGCCATCCTTGAACTAACACGCCCAGAATAAATTTTGTTTATTTACAAAGGTGAGCCCCATCTAGAGGCGTACGCTGATTTTTTGGGGGTCATGGGATTTAAATTTTTTTTTCGGGGAATTTAAGTTTTTTCGAGCGTGATTTAATAAGAAGGCAGAAATTACCTAAACGCATATAATCGCCAAATTGGGTGTAAGTTTTACGAATAAGCACGAATCCTTTCATTATTAAGTTTTTATTATTCTCCAATCCTACTCCTGCTTACGCCACTGGCCTCATCAGCTGGTAAATTATGATTATTTTATAATACTTAAACTTCATTGATGTATCCTTGATATGATTGTCTCATTTACTTACAGCACATTCAGAATGAAAGGGGCAAAACTCAAAATATGTTTTCTTTTTTTTAGTAAGAATATTAGACAAAGGTTAACTTCCATACAGAAACTACCTGAGTCTTTCATCTTACGCATTAGCCTGTTATGCCAGTTTCCTCTTAGTTGGTAAGCACTTATTGTGTTATTGGTTTGGTCTGGTACTCGAAGGATGCCTGCTTTTTAGGATGAAACATCTCCAACTATTAAGGTTGATGACAGTAGTTTTGGATTTGTGCCCCTTTCATTCCCTAATATGGAATCATTAATATGGAGCCTTATAATTTTGAGAGCGTCACAAAATTTGCCTATCTGTCGATCGGAACCAGTAACAAGATTGCCATCGAGGCCAGTCACCGTATTTTGAAGCCCAACCGTTGCTACTGCGAAATCTAGAAGTATCTTAAGAGTCCTATCCTTAACAGAAAAACAAGATATCTTTTATGCAAGGCGCTTATTGTATAGGCCAGTTCTGACATACAATTTTTGAAAGAAAGATCTAATGCCGTATTTTTGGGCCCATCAGGGAAGGAAACCATTGGAGACAGCGAAATAATCATGGAATGTACGAGCTATTTGGAGAAACAGACGTCATCTGATTAATAAAGTTTGGGGGATTAAGATGGGCTGGACAAGTTACAAGGAGTGAAGAAGAGACGCCAAAAAAAGTTTTGTGGAAGCGTTGGATCGCTTCAGGGACTGAGGAAGACCCCGTCTCTTTGGGGATGACGTGGTAGCCAATAACGCTCGGACTCTACTAAATGTACGTAACTGGAAAGCAGCCGCACAGAATAGAGCTGACTGGAAAAGGTTCATCGAGGAGGCCAAGGTCCACCTAAAACTGTAGAGATACAGTATCAAGTAAGTCATTTAACAAAATGACAAATTGGACCAAAAATATGTTAAAATATTTCTAAGAATGACTTTAAGTTGGATAAGAATAAAACTTTTTTAGCAAGGTTTGTACATATTTTCGGTTTTTAATCTAGATACCATTAGCTATATCAGGAAAAAAAATCTACCACGAGATGAAATTAAGATAAAATAAACATTTAATTCATTTGGACCTAAATCCCAGTTAGGCTTACATATGAACACCGATTTATGAAAGAGCTTACTCTTACGTATTCTTATTTTAGTGAAGATTATAAGGAATACGTCAAAATCATATCTCTTAAGCCGAAATCTACTTGCCAAACTGCACAGTTGAAAGTTAAGAGGATCTGGAGTGAGCTCCTCAACAATCAACAAAATTTAATTCCTTACGTCTTTTATGATATCATTCGATTGTTTCAGGATATCCGATTCATGTGGGTACTTCATTATGATTGTTTTGAATAAAAAACTAGAACCATTTATTTATTTAAATCAAACCGATTATATATTATTATATAATATAAACCGATTATATTATATCCTGGCAATACTTATGTCAGTGGTGATCAGTGACGTACGCAGGAGAGAGGATCAGGCGGATATATCCCTTCCAAAATGTACGAAAAAATATTATTTTCATACCCGCTAACATAAGGTTCGAATTTTGAGGAATATTTTTGGTAATTTAAAAAAATAAATTTTGATTCAATTTTCATGTTTATCCTTATTACACCCAATTTGGCGATTATTGATATTTAGATAATTTTTTGCCTTCTTCTCACTAAATCCTCCTACAAAAAAAAAATTAAATTTCTCCTTAAAAAAAATCTGCGTTCACCAGTTTGTCTGCTCGTTTCTGTTTTTTAATTGTTCATTTTTGAGAAATAAAAAAAGGTGCGCTGCTTCGTACAATCTTTCAGTAGAATGAATTCCTTAATTCAAGTGAGTTATAATATTTTCTGATACTGTTCCAACCAGTATCGAAACCTCTAGGGCCAAATTTAACTTTCTTAGGTATTAGTGTGGCATTGAGGCTATCTAGACATTTATCTGTCGATGAATTCTCTTGACAAAAGCCTCTGCTTTTATTTGCGAATATATTGAGACAAGTCCTTTAAACATGTATAGATGTATAGCTGTCGTATAAAATGTCACATTTTTACTATCAATTTTCCCCGTAGGTAGGGCCATTATGTTCTACAATGTTGTCTTGTCCTTTATATTAAGCTCTATAGTCATTACTCTGGCATTCATAGATCTTCAAGGTGGATTTACACTTTATTAATAACACGAATTATCAACATTTTTCGAATATTTGCTCTGAAAAATGTTAATAGCATTTGCTTCGTTAACACCGATTCGTTAAAAATGTTAATAACAAAATAAGTTTGCTATAATTATAATGGCATAATAATTTATAATAAAAATTAGTGTTATTAACAGTTTAGTTGGTGACCAGTGTAACCAGCGGAAATCGATATGTTAATAACTAAAATTCTAGTAACAATGTAACTGGTAACATTTCGTTGTAAACCCACCGTTTGCCCCACATAAACCTTTTATAAATTTGCATCTCAAATGAATGACTGTATTAGATTCTGTAATATTCTAATATTATATTCTGTTATCTATTTCAAGAGATTTTTTTTTAAAATTTGAGTTGAAACAAGAAATTGGTTTTAAATATTCAACACTGACTGTTCTGCTTAACTGGACATATTTATTGAGAATGTCGTTCGTTGAATGTTTTCATCGCTATTTGAGATTAAAATTTATTTTAATAAAACGAGTTGGATACTTACCATTCATATTTAAATTTTCTTAGAAGTATGTCGTTGCATCCATTAAACGTTTAGTTTATTTTTTTTCCTAACGGTAGACCCTAGACTATATAAGAAGTAGTTGCTGGATCTATAAGTCATTCCGGCTGCAATTAACAACATTACAAGACTTTCATCATGCCAAATAGAAATTCTATCTACCATTATCGGAAGGCTTTGGAAGAGTGTCAAGTAGGAAATAAATCATACTTCAGGAACCAAATCTGGCATTAAGTAGGCGCTAAGGCCGGGACTTCTTGTGTGAGGTCCTGGGCCACATTTCCATGACAAATGCCCCAAAGGATATTTTCACTTTTTTTTCCAGGATGGAGAAGGACCACAGGACACCAGCGGCTATGATATCTGTTTCCTCTTTGGCCGAGTGTTTCTTCCAAGTGTGATTAATGCTACGTCCAATAACTCCTGACCTTTCTTATACCTTTTCTCCGGAGTCGTTGAGGTTATTTATGGTAGTCGTTGAATTCTTCTGTCGTATCTAATTGAGGTTATGTTCACTTGATTTATTTTTACTTTTTTTTTTCTTCGTCTCAATGTTCATGATAAATGCAAGAATTATACCTGTGGAAGAGAGCTCTGTTATATTTCGCGCAGCAATATATGATTCTCTACCTTATCTATGGTCTCACAGCAACATAATTAATTAGCCGTTAATTTATTAAAACCCTACCATGCTTAAACCCCCGGTTAAGAATGTTGGATACTTGCTGATAATTCACAACGACTAAAGTTCCCAACCAACCGAGATATCGATAAATGAATAATAGTAATATTTCTATCTGTATAATGACTCTTAATCTCCGGATCTAATTAAGTTTTTTTTAATTAATCTCTTTAATTAAATTCTTGATTGATTGACTTAGTTTAGTACAACTACTTAAGAAATAAGTAAAGTATCACAATTAATGAATAGCACAAGTGGTCTCAAGTTAAGAAATTAATCCCCAATTATACCTAAATTTTAAACATTTTTATTTTCTTAATTATTATTGATGTCTCAGTTTTTAGTTTTATAAATAGTTTGATAATTTTCTTGTTCTACAATACTTTTATCATACTTTTAAAATTATTAATCTCTTACATAGTATATTGACTATTACCGTTACTTTATTTTGTCATTATTAGCTTATTTATTCTACTTCACTGTTTTCTTGTATCATTATATAAGGCTTAACTTAGAAGAAAGTATAGGCGAATAAATAAATAGTAAATGAGTGGGTGTATGGTTCCTTAACGTCCGCCTAAGGCAGCCTTCTAAAATAATAGCCGTCCTGAAGAAAGTAAAGACCCCTGTTAGACCTTCTTCTTTCCACTCTTTGCGCCGTAATGACCGCCGATCAAGGATAAGTAGTCCATTCTTCGACTTTTGATGCCCTCCTGAAGAGCAGAACAAGCGAGAAACCAATTAGAATGTCGTAAACTTTTAGGGTAATTGCACCATCAGATCGGTCTTTTTCTTCATCACTATCAAAGATATTATCCGAAGAGCCTCATTTTGGAATTGGTTATTTTAAATTTTAAATTGACAAGTAATTACTTTTTAAATCTAGGTTTACTAAATAAACTCTCATGCTCAAAGAATCGTGTTAAACTTATTATTACATGCTCTAAAAAAAAAAAAAAGTCTGCCAAGTATGGCATTAGCAGTATAGTGTGTAGCTTCCTCACCATTTTAATTTTATAATTTTGACGTGATTCGGAAAAGTGCAAAAAAAATATTAGTTCAAAATCCGCATGCGCGATCAAAAATTCGATTAAAAACCGGAACCAGATCCGTCAATATCCTAATTAAATAAACAATTCCTATATCGAAAGAAATTTGAGTAATAACAGTAAACCGAAAAGCGCATGCGCGATCGAATATCCATCCGATTTTAAATTCGAAAATAGCGTTCAAGTAGTAAATTCAACATTAATAACTTCGAACGATTCAGTCCACCTCACCATCCTCAAAAAAAATAGAAATTTTTTTTTTCAAAACTTAAACTATCTACTTGAAATTTACAATTGATATCAATTTTCTAATAAACGAAAAATATGTCACATGAATATGCCTAAATTATATCAAAATACAAGATTGTAAATTTAAATAATTACTGTTCAATAATGAAGTAGAATTAATTCATGTCCGATTGGGTTACAAATGGAATGAAAAAGGTTACAGGTGAATTGGAAAAGGGTTACAATTGAAATGGGAAAGGTTACAATTGAAATGGAAAAAGTTACAATTGAATTGGAAAAGGTGACAGTTGATTTGGTATCGGTTACATTTTGAAGTGAAAATATTATATGAACCTTTTGTTTTTCACGGGTTTGAAATATGACGGCTTATGGAAGAAATGAGTCAATATGGTCTTCGGTCATAAAATATTTCGTAGAATATTTGGTTCGAAGAAAAATTATTCCATTAGAAGTTTTTGAATTTTACGCATTGAGGAGTCACGGCCCATGCATTAATTAAATTTAAGAAATGTTATGACTGTTATGTGTTGATATCTGTATTGAGCTTTCGGACTCGTATTATTAGGCCTTTGCATTATTATTATTGTTTTTTAAGATTTAATTTAATTTGTTTATAGGAAAAAATGTGAAAAATAAATTATTTCTTTAAATAATTATTTCAAAATTATGAATTCCTTATTCATGACCTAACTAAACGCATTTGAAACTATACAAAACCGTGTTTTTTTAGCAAAATCCTTGAAATTAATTTAAAAATATCAGATGAAATTATCTTGATAGAATAATTTTCAAATAAACCCAAGAATAACAGAAAGAAACAAACCTTATATGTATCAAACTGCCAATGTCGTGTGCGTCAGGGGATTGGAAACAATCCATAGCAAAAAGCAAGATCGAAAATCCTCACCTCGAAGCCATCTTATTTCAGAAGGGGGAAAAACAAATATTTGCTGGATGTGTATTCTCGTGAAGGTAGGATTTGTCCTGAATCTGAGGGGCTCGCACCTGAAATTACTATTCACTTGTTATTTAAAATATTAAACTTGCTATGTATATATAGATGTGTGTGCATACAGGATGTTTATTTTAAGACGACGCAAAGGCACTTAACGGGAAAACGGTTGACCTTCCGTTAGTTCTACAAATTGTAGAATGTAACGGTTTCTTTCAGAATATTCTCACTATTTGACGATTTGACGCCGTGACGGGGGAACGAAGCTAGAAAAAAAAACCCGGCCAAAATCCCTTTTTGCTTTGACCAAAATCCTATTTTAGTTTTTACACATAAATCCATTACCAACGCCAATACATATCCGCACAATATATGGATATGCTATATATCCATTGTATTCTTTATATAAGCTTAAAATAATGTAGAAATTGATGATAAATAACACTAAAATAACGTCTTTTGTTTTTATTCTAAAATCCTAATTAATCTATATGTATTCACACTTAATGGTATGTTTTTAACATCAGTGAATGAGTGTAATTATTAATTTTCACATTTTTTATTGACCCATAAGTGCCAGATTGAAATAAGAAAATTTAAAAATTATTTAAATTATGACTCTTGTTGATCAATAGTCTGCAAACGACCTAATTGCCCGCTTTAAATTAACAAGAATAAGTTAGCAAGGATGTGGATGAGCGATCAATACGATATTTATCTGCGTGTATCTGCGAACTTTGGAACACTTTAAGTATAGCACTATAAATATGTTTGTAAATATTCCCCTGCTTAGTCCTGTAGAGTTATCATTTTGGATTGCATAAAGAGTAATTTTGATTTTCAGATATGTTGAATGTATTGCTCCTCTCGTGAAAAATTCATGTTTTCCGACTCCACTTGTAACGCACAACAGGTCCGCCATCTTAAAAAAAAATGGGACGCTAAGAAATGGAACTTTTTTTAGTTTTTTCTCAATAACTCGCTGCCAGGGCGTTTTAGCCAAAAAAATTGTCATTGCCAATTTGAAAGAACTTTGTTTTCCCTGCCCAAATTTTATATGTAACAAGTTGGATAATTTAGAAGAGCTATTTAGATACGGAGCCGTTACAAAAATGATGAAAGGGGTATACATATGTCGGAAGTTTGGAAAACACAACACTAGAAGAACGGGAAAATTTACCTTTAGAAGGGACCGAGTCATTTGGCCCTCTGTCTTATTTTATTCTCATTGTCAATTTGATTTGTTTTAATATTATTTCTACTCATTCTAAATTATAGTAAAGATGAGTTTTAATTGGGTTGAAATAATTTTTAAAAAATCCGTAGGATGAGATTAATTTTTTTATTATTATTAGAAAAAAAAAAAAACTGTACCACCACTACAACCCAGGAAGGGTCTCGTATTCAGTACTAGGTAAGGACCGTATTGTTTCTAAGCCAACGGTTGTGCAAGGAGGTGATTTGGCTGAGATCACTCTCAACCGCCAGGTTTTTCTCCCAATTAAGGGTATCACTTTATAGAGACTGGGCGATCTCCAGGAGGGTCTCCCGATCTCACAGGGTCGATACACGGCTGATAACAGAATAAATAATTACCTGCCACAGCAGGCCTCGAAACCGGGACCGGGAGCAAAGCCACATAGTGCCATAAAATAAGTTAATGTGATGAAGATATTTATTTCGAGACATATAAACAATTACAAAAACTTTTAATTTTCATAGGAGGGAAAGGTTTTGGAAGAAGGAACGGCAAAATCGAGCTTATCCTCTGTAGCTTATAAATCCAAGTTGTGGTTTTCGTTAGCAGTCATGCTTTGTAAAGGAAACGAAATAACATCTGAAAAATAACAGACACCTAATTTGTAGAGCACCCAGGACATCTTTCTAATTTAGCAGGTAAACGAAATTGCTCTTATAAAGAAACATAATGCTATTCGGTTCATCTTGTTAATTTAACATCTGAATAATTTAACATGCTGGTTTCTATTTCTAATTGAATTGTGAATTTTGAAAAGGACTCATCTCCGAAAATTAAAATTTTTCAAGTGACACATACAACATAATTTCTGTTAAACCATTGCCCTTATTTGAGCAATTTTTTTTTTCAGAACTACTGATTGCTTTTTAGGTTGTGGAAAAGCAAAATATCGTTACCGAAGGAAAATTTGATAGAGAAAATTATCGTTATAGTTTCTCCATTTTTACGAGAAGAGTCCTTTTTTCAATCTTCACCGGAGAACTTAAGTTGTTTTAGTAGTATATCGGCTTTAGTGAAGTACGTATATTATTGCAAATTAATAAAACCCTGTAAAAAAATACAAAAAAAAAACACCTTAAAAATACAAACATAATCTTTGAAATATAAACAGAATGTTTTTATTTAAAGTCTTCTTCGACGTCCATTTGTGATGCCGCTACTGTCTGTCATTGTAAAATTTCTTCATATAAATTTTTGAAATTTTTCGGTACGTTTTGTTTTAATTTTTGTAGGCAGTTCATTTTGGAGATTGATCGGCAGTTTAAAAGATAATCATGGAAATTTTTCAACTTGTTTGAACAACAACCTATAGTTTTTGATAGGACAAAAGTTTCATTATTCATTTATTCAGTGAAAGGACGTTATAAGAATTCACTGGACTTTTCAGGGTTTAAGATGAACTGGAATAATATTGACATTTGAAAGGAAACTTTATCCTTTTTTTCCATAACATCTTTCCGACAATGGCTTTGCCTTGAAGTTGACGTTGCACCAGGATTTCAGAATGTCATTGTTTTGACACTGAACTTCTCGCATATAGTGCTACTGTGGATTGATTGTGAATGAACAAACGATCTTCTTTACGATCTTCTTTACTCTCGCAAAATATAGAATTGGAGTTCGCATTTGCAATTGCGCATTATACAAATTATTCCTGTAAATTTTCATTTATTTAATATTTTTTGTATACACACAACAAGAAACAAAAATTTAATTGAAATATAATATTCGCCTAGTGGGCTGTACAATCTAACGTAGTGGCTCGCATCCGGCTGTTCTAAACCAATAATCTCTGGCAATATATCGAAATTGTTCTTAACTTAATTAGTATTAAGTTACAGCATTAACATTAAATTAATAATAACATTATTAATATAACATTATTAATATAATATTAACATTATTAAGTTACAGTAATGCAACGGTAGCAACAGTTTGCTTTAAAGTTGTTTGACAGAAGGCGGACTGAAGGTGACTTTAGGCATCAATAATGTTCTTACGGGGTCTCAAGTCAACCCCAAGAACCAACAACAAGAACTTACCGTCGGTTCTTGTCGCGGTTGCGGTTCAATTACAGTTGAACTGTCGGCTGCTTCTTAGGCCCCTTGCGAACTGTTAGGGTGAGGACTGCAAGCTGGTTGTTACAAATCCTCTTATGTTCTCGGCAGGCAATACTAACTATGGTTATCAATTATAATTAGAGATAATTATTTTTTTTTTAACGATATGGAATATTTCATTGGGTAAGGCACTGGACTGCCGCCGGGATCGAAAACGAATCTCACTGTAATAGAAATTTATTTTCATTATTGACTCTGACGTCGGAATACCCACCTGGTCTAAACCCTACCTCTAAAGTAGATCCATGTCGTTCTATTGGGTTGGAAGAAACTCCTAGCGGTTGATCGTGATGCTGACCTCATTTTTCTCGTATTTTATAACTGTTGGGTCGAGAAACAGGGTTCTTTCCCATTGAGGACCAGGCACTGTATCTAAGGACACTTCCACAGTAAAAATGTGTTTGTATTTTTTAAAAATTTGTTATTGTCTGCTCTGTGCTCTTATAATCCTGGTTCCTGGTTCAAGACCGGTTGTGGCAGATAATTATTTATTCTGTCATTAGCAGTGAATCGAATCTTTGGGATCGGGAGACTGTCCTTGGCTCATCCAGCCTCTATAAAGTAGATACCCATAATTTTTGAAAAAACTTGCTGTTGAGAGTGATCTCTGGAAAATCATTCTTCTTCAACAGCTGTTGGCCTAGAAACAGTACGGTCCTTGTCAAGTACTGAACCCTTCATGGGTTGCGAAGATTTGAAGCGTACAGTATTATTGTTCTGAAATAGCGAGTACAAAACAATGTCGAGTCATTCAAAAAGCTCCATCGACCTACAGTACGATTTAGCCATCCTTCACAATGAATAATAATAATATAGTAATAATAAAAGGCTTAGCGAACCCGGAGATTCGATGCCGATACCACCAATCGCTGTCTACAAATCTCGGTCCACCGACTACCGTCCAAACCCAAATTCATTAGATCACTCTTAATACAATTCTCCCATCTACGTTTCGGTCTACCCCTCGGACGTTTACCAGTCGGCTCAGCGTTTATTAACTTTTTAGGAATTCGTTCGTTACTGAGTCCAACAACTTTGCAAGCCCATTTCAACCGTCGCGATGATATCACTTCGATTATATTAACAGGGTGCATGCTCCGAAATTCCGCGTTGTGTAATCTCCTAAATTCTCCAGTTGGCTCATCCTTTTTCGGACCAAATATTTTACGTAGTACCTTATTCTCGAAGATCTTAAGGCGTTGTTCGTCCTTCAAGGTTAGCGGCCACATTTCACACCCGTACATAACTGTAGGCAAGATAATAGTTTTGTATATTCTAAGTTTTAAGTTTCTGGACAGAAACCTAAGTAGTGCGACCTAAGTAATGTTGATACCGAAAAATAACAAGCATTTCCCACCTTTAACCGCGCCTTTATTTCCTCTTGAATTTCGTTTTTTCTAGTAATCACAGACCCCAAATACTTAAATTTCTCAACGTGTTCAAACCTATTTTCTCCTATATCTATATCCTAAAAATCGCCCCTGTTTCTATTGCTAACCATATATTTCGTCTTATCCGTATTTATTTTGAGACCAACCTCTTTCCCAGCTGTATTCAGTTTTATAGTTTCCGCGTCCTCATTTAATAATACCAAATCATCCGCAAACCCGAGCACGTATATTTTACCACCCAGATCTAATCCCCTTTCGGTACGCATTACCTTTCTAATGGCATACTCTATTGCTAAATTAAATAGGACAGGTGAAAGGGAATCGCCTTGTTTTAACCCCGAGCGAACTTCAAATTTCTCCGAAAAATAATTACCGATTCTAACTTTATTGAATGATGTCTAATTGTATTGAATGTCATGCACATCCCTACTAGATTTACTAACTTCTTCGGTATTCCCTGCTCAATCAAAATGTTATACAGTCTCTGGCGATCAATGAAATCATAAGCCTTTTTGAAATCCACAAAAAGCTGATGAACTACACCGTTGAATTCTAATTTTTTTTCTAACATTTGCGGTAAGGAAAATATTTGATCGATAGTTGATCGGTTAAGTATAAAACCACATTGGTAGTCTCCGATAATTTCCTCGGCATATTCCGTGATTCGACTAGTTAGAATCAACGAGAAAATTTTATAACATACCGGTAGGAGTGATATTCCGCGATAGTTATTACACTTCGTCCTCGGACCTTTTTTGTGAATCGGAATAAGTATAGATTCTTACCATTCTTCGGGCATTTTTTTCATTTTTCCAGATCTTTTTAACCAAAAAATGTATTTTAGAAACTCCAGCTTCACCGCACGCTTTTATTATTTCACTGGGAATGTTGTCGATTCCCGCTGCTTTATGATATTTTAATTTCCCGATTGCTATTTCGACTTCCTCCTTACTCGGTTCTTCAATTAACTGTTCAGCACACTGATATTCAGAAGGAGGAGATTGACTATTATTTCCCGAATTCAAATGCCACAATGAATAAATATTTGAAAAATATCAGGGGGTACCTACCTGTTCTACTTTTTCGAACATTTTCCCATTTGGTGGTGCGGGTTTACAGGACTGGAATTAATCTCAATCGACTAAGTACTCCAAAATCTACATTCTACTATACGATAGTTCGATTTTTTCGGAGTTTTTAACAGGAATTCGTGCAATCTGCGGATTTTTTCCCCTGGAAAACAGTGATTTTGTTCCAATGTATGGCGTAAGCACGAAAAAACACCTTAGAGAAATAATTTATAAGGAAATCCAGTATGTTTTTACCGCTGTTTATTTTCTTAGTCCATGAAAATTATAAATTATCTCCTACAAGCCGTTATGTATGCTGCGGAAACAATGCAAATACAAACAAAAATATATAAACGTGATCAGATTATTTTTTATTGATCACAGTTTTTGCTTTTTACGAAACGTTCTTTGAGTGCTCAAAATAGTTTGTAAAAAAAGTAATATGCAAATATAGACCAAACTAATTACACATTGCAAATAGCAATGTGTTTACAAAATAGACCTGTGCCTAATTATTTTGACTGTTACTGTATTTTTATATTAATTATATCTGTTTAATTTAGTGGACGGTATGTATCAGAGGATAGGTAACAAGGCATCAAACCGCCGATCCATCATTATACAGTATGGATATGATTAATTACAGCAATATATAATAGGCTCAGCTTTATAGAGGCGGGGGAGGAAAAGGGGGTGAGAGTTAGTATATCGGCCAGTCTCTAACGGACTGACAAGGGTATAATAGCCCCTGATAAATGGTGAGGCTTTGGCACCAGGGCTCATTCAGTATGCACGGTACGAATCAGTTAGGCTCTATGTTGGCTCCACTGCCTGTATACTCTATAAAATATCTCAGTCACTGCCTCCCTTCCCTCCCCCTTCCCTCATAAACGCAGGATATTATTACTGGTTTGGTTTTCTGCAGATATATATATATATATATATATATATATATATATATATATTATTACTATTATTTTTATTATGATTAATTATTATATTCGCAAATGGTATATTACTATATACTTTTAATCGGTCCGACTATTTGCAGTCTGCGGAGTCTCTATTAAAACGACTGTATAAATTTCTTCCGACTCTGTCCCGTTTTAATCGGGGTGCCATTAGTCGGTCATCTGATGGTTTTTTTTTATCTTTGCAATCATGATCGGCCTTGTAAAACAAATAATTACTAAGAAATTTTAAGTTTTGTATTATGAGATGAAAAATGCTTGAGCAGGCTTTTATTTAGGGAAACAGCACCCTGTAATCCTGACTTTCAGGGATTTGTAAGAGCCGTTTTGGTTCTAATAGTTTGATTGAAACTTGCCTAAAGTCATTTAATTAATCAGTGGACAATTAAATTTCCTGCAAAAGAAAAATAATCATCCAAATCGGACCAGTATTAGCAAATATATAGCGTATATAACTTTAGACACATGCTTTATAAAGTATTCTGTACTTGTTTCTACATTCCCAGGACATTCCAGATGCTCATTTAAGGTATAGTAAAAATTTAATTAAAGGTATATTGAAAAATCTTTGAATTGTACTTTCTCCCAAAGCAGTAAGGAAAAGATGACACACCAGATATGCTTTATTAAAACTTGTTACGAGTTTCAAATCACACACTGTTATTCATTGGACTCCAAATAAACAAATAATTACAGTCTTTTAGTTTAAATAATCCCCCTCGGAAAAATAGATCGCTTTTCTTTAAATATTTGTTTCTTCCCTTATCCCTTTTATCTACCCTTTCAATCAGTTGAGGTGCTGGTATATCCGGAATATACCGGGTATATCCCTGGAGTCTTAAATTGCGGGATCTTGGTTCATGTATGACTGTGGCAGAAAGTTTATTATCTATTTTATTACCCGAGGATCTACTTTAGGGTCCGGAAATCCTCTTCAGTCGCGCTTTTCCTCTATGAAGAGGATACATTATGCTTTAATCGGTTAGGCGGAAATCTGGCAGCGAGATCACCTTCTTGTTTAATTGGGTCATGGAAAAGTACTTATGAAATTGTTGATGAAGAAACCAGGAGGATTGGTTTTAAGGGGAAAAAAACCAACCCTACCCAACTGATATACTTAAAAAAAAGAAAATAAAGGTTACCAGAAGTGACTCAAGATACCTATATATTTACTAATCGAAATTGTCGATTGTCTGTAAACTGTCTCGCAAAGTATCACTCTTCCTATTTGGCTTTTAATAGGTGAAGTTCTTAATTTGTCATTTCGTTGAATGTGGGTTATTTTTATTAGGGCACAGCATTAGGGCATTTTAAATAAATCTTATAAATTTAACTATTATTTTAAAATTAACTTTTATTAGTAGTTACTATGTTTTATAGTAGTTATTTTATTTTTTTAAATATATTTAATTGTTTTGCATGCCTTTAATATTTCGTATTTCTATTCTCTATTGTACAACTTTGAGAGGAGGAGAAGTTCCCATACCTGAAAACTGATGTGAGCTCGTAAAACAACATTTCTTAGGAGATAAGTAGGAGAAAGATGAAGAAATTGAATTATCTTAATATTTCATAAGTTTTTTATCCAGGAATATGTTTATTTACAATAAACTCCATGGTGCTCTATCACGCAGTGACGTCAGAGTGTTCTACTACAGCAAATGGTTCGAATGCACTGCAGTTGTTTTTAAACTTCCTCGATCTAGATTTGGTTTAGAATTAGTATTCTGTACTTGTTTCTGCAATTCGAATACCATACATCCCCAGGACATTCCAGATGCTCATTTGAGGTATAATAAAAATTAAAAAATTCTTAATCGGACTAATATCAGTAAAGGAATCTTGTTTTATAGCTCTGAAGAAGGCTTAAAAGGTGGACCGAAACGTTAAATCGTTTACATCTTTTACTGTATACTTTACTTTAGGTTATGCATTACAGTTGTGACATCTTCAGATAAATCTCTTCACCTTATTTTTTCTGATTATTTCCTAATGAACATCTTGTTACAAAAAAATGACTCTGAATATATTAAATTAAATATAAATTAGTATGCTTGAGTTTCATTGTCAATTTCGATGGATTTTCCTTATTTGCTTGTTATTAATTTCAATCAAGAAGGGTATTTTTTGTTTTACGTCCTTAAATAAGTTTTAAAGGTAATAATCTTTTTACATCTTAAATTAAATTAAACTTAAATGCTATAAAATATGCATCATTATTATAAAATGCACGATCTTTATTTCCAATTAAATTGTATCGGCTATTCTGATGCACCCTTAATTAAACCGGAATAACTTATTAAAGGCCTTTCTTATTTATCTGTTGATTTCATTAAGCAAATAATATTGCTATAGAAAAATAATAAAATAATAAGTTTCAAGGGTTTACGAAGATGTCATTTTGTCTCGCACATTATCTCTGTCTATTGTCACAATTTCTTTATTTTAAATTTACAAGATCAATCGACGCGCCAAGCGTACGATAACGGTTACAGGTCATTGTAATACTAATGCAGTGCAATTAGATTTTATTTTTTTATTAAAGACTAGCAGACCCGGCAATGCTTTGCTATTGCTGGATTTGAAATATATATATATATATATATATATATATATATATATATATATATATATATATATATATATATATATATATATATATATTGATTTTAAATTTTAATTAATATAATAATATAATTTTAAATAATATAAGACGATATTGATGTATATCGAGGCCTTCTTGCCATAAGGGCGTATCCACCAAATGTATCACGTTATTGGATGTATATATATATATATATATATATATCCACCTTAGAGCCCTGACATTGCATTGTTTAGGTATGGTCTTTTGTGGTCAATGGCACATTTTTGATAGGCTGGCACTTCAAAAACAACAGGAATGTGAGGAGTTTTCAAATCAATCAGGATGAGAAGAGTTTTCCGCCTTGAAAACCAAGGACAACCAAATTCAACTTCTGGTAGAAAGATGGGTTAAAGCACTTGGCAATGATGGCCTATATTTTGAAGAATAATTGTATGTATAGATTTTAAACTGAAATTCAAATACAACTTATTCTGTGCACAAAGACTTTTGTAATCACCTAGTATTATATATATATATATATATATATATATATATATATATATATATATATATATATATATATATATATATATATATACATATACACATTATTTTTGATCATTAAATAGTAAATATTAGAGTGTTGTTGTTAAGTTTATCCTGACATTACTACTATTATTATCGATATAGAAATGAAAGATGAAAGTTATCAGGAAAAATCTGAGTTTTCGATATTTTGAAAAATTGTTCGAAACTTTTAAGAGTACCTATTTGGTTTAAAAAAAAATTTAACCGCTACGAATTTAAAACTTCAATGATTTTTTTAAATGAATTGTTTTCGGGTAGAACGCATTGTCTAGAAGTTACAAGCAAAACCAAAAATCTGAAAAAAACACGAAAATTTCGTGTTTTTCAGGTGCCCCTAAGTTTCTACAGGGCTCTCGAATTAGAAATCTTGGATTCTACACCACAGGATATCAACATGAAACATAATTTCATGTGCATATATCATCTTGTTTTTTTAAATTTTTTTTATTTAAAATTTTGATTTGTTATTCATTCTTTCAATCAGGTGGACTAATTCATTAGTTGATTGCTATTTCAATAGCAATAGGTTATTGTTTGGTTGGCATATTCGCACTAAAATGCTCTTTTGATGTTTAGGTATACGTACGCTCTTTTTTCTTTTCTATTTTTGCTGTTTTTAATATTTTTATATCAAAGCTAAATTATTGCGAGACTGTGAAAATCTTCCGGGAAACTTGGCTGTTTTACTTTTACTAAAATACTTTCTATATATTGTTTACAGTTTAGGTACTCGCATCGTAAGAAGTTTCACGCGGAAAGGATCAATTGAATTTCCTTTTGAGTTTGAGTATAAAATCCACCTGTAGTTAAATTTTAAATACTTTGAGTAGTTTCTTTTAATTCACAGCTAAAAGTCAATTGACAAGATTAATTAGTATTTGAAACTTCAGAAGTTGTTACGGAAATATTTATATGTTATAACAAATGAATGTGAATGAAAATAAATAAAAACATTAGTTTTTACTTCTAGAATCGCTATTGTCATATCCTTAGTTTCTAACTTCACGTTTTTCTGAAGAAGTTTCTGACTAATAAATAAAATTAAATTTGTCAATCACATAGAGGAATACTTTATACAATTTCATTGGATCTGAAACTTTTCCGATAATAGTAGAGATAAGGAGTTAGTGGGCTATCTAAACTTGCTTTATTTTTCTGATAGAACTTTTGAAACTTTTAGAATATAATGACTTCCCCAATTATTGGAAATTGAAAAAGTCTTTTAATGGTAATCTCAGCTTCATTCTTGTGATGGGCGTTATTGAAGTTATATAGCACCGATTTTCATTTGTATGGTCTTGTCATAGACCAAGAAATAGATTTCTGATTTGATTTATTTTTTTTGATAAATAAATCAATAGTTTTTGAATAATACGATAGATGGTACCTATAGAAAAAATATATAAACTAAATGTGATTTTTGAAATGTAATGTGAAAATTGCGACCGAATATACACTGGCAAAACCTCCAAAGAAGTTAGCTAAAGAAAGTTTCAACATAAGAATAATTGTAAAAATCTTAAATAACATCAATTTTATCGCGTTAGCACAGCATAGTATTTCATGTAATCACAATTTTTTTTTTTTTTAAATCCTGGAATATTAAATAAATAAAAATTACCTGAAATTGGATGATAATATAGGCAATTTAAATGTTCAAAAAATATTTAAAATACTCTAAATTTTAAAACGTACAAAAATATGAATTCGAAATCAACAATAAATTGGATATAGTTTAATCGATTAAACATAAATTAATTGATTGATAGCACTAATGCAAATGTTAGCTAAAAAATAATATTAACATTAGAGAGGAGAATTAGATAGGTAAGAATAAATCCTAGATTTAGAGGTTCTGTGACAGTGAAAGATAATAAATGCCTAACATTCTTCATCAATAGTTTTTATTTTAAATAATATAATATTTGACGAAATAAGACGATATTGATGTTTATCGAGGGATTCTTGCCATGTTTTGGTGGATACGCGACCAAAACACATTTTTTCAAGACAGGTGGTTGAAGTTTTTCCAGTTTTTAAATTGTGCTCACTTGAGCACCTTTATATTTAATAAGACTCTAAATTTTTGTTATATTCAATAGTTCTGTGTTGATTTAGAATTATTGTATTAAGATTAGATCTAATTCCTGTCTATTTTTTATTTTTACCCGTTATGGGTTCATAAACACTATTGGAAATAGCCAATATTGGGGTGTATAAAAAATTACAGGTTTTCATATGTTTGCTATTGTATTCTAAACTTTATTGTGACAGTATTGCAAAATAAATTTGAAAACATGAAACATAAAACAAGAAAATAAAATAAAAGTTTGCAAGAATTAATTTATTGGTTGTGGTTTTTGGTGGAACATCTCATACATCGTTATCGTTTGGGACATATTCACTTACAGAAGGACTTGATTTGGGAGCGTCTTGGTAAAACATTAAATTTTCTTAAGTTACTCGGATTTACTTTTGGCTTTCTTGTGACATTCAGTTCTCTATATTCATCCCAAAATCCTTTTTTGAAAAGCATAGACTTTTATAAACTTTATACTTTAATCAAATAAATAAAGTTTAAACAAATAACGTTTGTCCATTTCAAGGTTCTAAAATTGATTTTTTCATTCTTAAACCGTTCATTAGCGTATGCCCAAACTTTAAAAAAATCTTTTGTAGTAAGCTGGTTCATAAAATAAGGATTCACTCTCTTTTTGGCTAATTTTATCACGTTTATCCACTCATTGGGCCAATAAGTCTGTGCATGTTGCTATTCTATTGCTGCAATAGAACATAACATTTAATGGGATAAAAAGGGAGGTTGTCAGAGCTATCAACTATAAAGTTTCTTTCCCGATATTTCTCTCTCCCTCGCGTAAAGAATGCGCCAGATTGAGGGTGACAATATTTAGAGACATGCCTATTTTTACTCATCCCGCTCCACAGCTCTATTTTATTTAGGGTATTATAACTCATATTTGTGTATCCCTCATATTGTGAGCCATCAATCAATTTGTTAAAATCGATCACACTGGAAATTGTACAAGCTCGAAGTATCATTGGATACCCCGAGGCCATCCAGGTTAATGAGTATGATTAAAATATATAGAGCAAAACTTAAGAATTTGAGCTCACAGACAATATTTATCCTTCTAAAAGGGATAACAAAAAACAAGAATACTCCTTTATATCCTCAATGTGTACCGGAGTATTGATAAAAGGCATAAATACAAGTTTTCAGAGAATGAATCCGTATTAACTATTATGGATAATAAGAAAATAATAGGTAAAATATCATACAGTTTTGATCAATATAAATTACTGTTTTAGTAAAATCATTGTATTGTTCGTAATATAAATGTAATGCTCTAAAATTTAGATAGATATCCAGATGATTAGGAAATATTTCGAACCGTCACATATTTTCAATCATGTGAGCCGAACGTAGGGCTTTACAATAAAGTAGACTTTGTTGAATGCACGAGTAAACGGTGGATATTGGAAGAACAAAGAATCCTCCAGCAAAATCAAGTATAAAAATTTCTATTTTTTGATTTCTATGAAAATTCTTATTTATGGGGTTTTGAACGAGGCGAAGAACGAATCTGATTTGATTTTTCCTAAAATATTTTTTTTTTTTACCTACTTTAATACAATCGGCAATGTTATTTTCTTATTTTACAAAAAAAAAAAAAAAAAAATAATCGATTGTTATAATAGAACTTTGAAATCCATGTGGAGCAAAGACAAAAAATAAAATATTTTTTCTCGGCTCCTAGGACGCATTGGCTCGTTCACCCTCGGACACGTGTCTAATATTTTTCTACCTAGTATCACCAAAAAAGGTTTCATTGAAATCGGTGATGCCCCCTCCGTAGTCTTCCCTTTTCAATAGAAATCTAAGCTTAATCGCAATATACATAGTAATTGTAGCAGTTTAAAAAAAAGAATTATTAAGGCATACGAATTGCTTAGTGTCAGAAATTGAAATTGATAACTTATTAAATATAGTATAATGGCTGCTGATTATAGACAGAAATTTTGAAGGATTTTTAAGTCAACAATAGCATAATATCACAGTAATCATTTTGCAATTCCTCTTCAAAATATGGTATTTTTTTTCCGTTTATAACATTTAGGTCCTTTGAGTTTCTTTGTACAATGATCTTTTGGTACATAGAGAGCAACTCTCTAAGCGATTTATAAGAAGGCCTATCGGACCGAGACGAAGTAATGTCCCGGATACATTTTCCACAAGAAAGGAGATACCTTTGAGAATATTTCCGTTCCGCAATACGTCTTTCCCACAAAGAATCCGAAATCTTTAATGTAAGTCAGTCACGACTGATTGAAAACGGATTCATATTTGTCGGGGATTAAATTCTTTTTCATTTCATATATTTGCATTACTAAAAAAATGGCCAATTTCGGTAAAATTAATATTAAAGATAATATTAATTATGTTTTGTTAATTTATAATAATAAGAAAAGTTTACTCGCACGGAGAGTGCACGATGTGTCCGTCGCCGATTTTGATCAAACATTTATTTGTAATTCTACATCGAAGTAAAGCATACCCGTGTCCAACCGGTTTATTCAATGGGCTCTAGGAGCTGAGAAAAAAACTAATATGAAACTGATTTATTTTATATCTCAAGGTTTAAAAATGATATCGGCATGCTTTTCCTGAAAAAGATTTGTGTTTCGGGGTGTATTAAAGAAAAAATATAAACATTAAAAAATAATTGATTTTTGGTCGAATAAATTTTATAAATTGTTTAAATTATTGAGTAAACTAGCCTCATAGATTTGTTTACACCAACAATGACGACAGATTTTGATTCAGCACACCAAAAAACGTCAATTTTAAAAATATCGAAAACCAAAACTTTTTTTTATATCCGAGGGTGCACAAAAAATTTTTGTAACCAGAAAATTATGTTCCGATTTGGGACTATGTATCTCGTCTTCAGCGCATTCAGTGCTGAATAAAAACAAAATTAAGCTTTTTTACCTTCCCGATGATTTGGTTTAAATCGTTCAAAGGGTTCCTGATTTGATCTGCATGATCGATTTTATGAATCTTAAAAAAAAAGAAAAATTGAAGAGTAGATAGATTCGTCTGAAAATTTGGAAATAGGGGTTTTTCAAAGTGCTAAAAACAAATCTGAGGCCAGTTTTGAGTAAAAAAAATATTTTAATATAGTTTACTGCGTTGAATAATGCTGTTTTCATTGGACCTTTCAGATTGGTCTAAAATTCTATTATTTTATTTTAAACAATTGTATCATACTAAAATTTACTATTTCCTTATCACGAATAATGTTTTATATTACTTATAACACTTTGAACGCAGCGTTAAATATTCAATTTAAATTTCATTTAATTTTTGTGATCCGATTAGAGCTGAGTTCTCAATCATGTACACATTATAACATTGTATAAAAACGTTTTTTGTGATATATATTTTTTTAAATATTACGTATGTGTAAGCATTATTGTAGTAAAGAAATATATTTCCATCCTATAACAATACTGTTTTAATTATTCAATAAACCTATCAGAACCCTCCATTGTTTAATTATTTCGTTTCACAAAATTCGACCACTCTTATATTTAATATTATTTTTTTTATATATTTGTTTACTACAATGATGTTTACAGCAGTGGTTTAAAAATGTAATATTTACTATTCCTTAATCACAAATAACAGTATTATATTATAATATGTACATGATTAAGAATCCAGCCTTGCTCGAGACACAATAGTAAATTGAAATTTAATTTGAATATTTAAGGCCGCCTATAAATTGTTTTTGGCATATAAAGCATTATTCGTGATACAGAGCCTCTTATCAGAACGTAATTTTGCGGCTTTAAAAATTTTTAACACCCTCGAAACTGAAAAAAAAAATGTTTTTGTTTTCGATGATATTTTTAACGTTCAGGCTTTTTTGTGTGCCTAATCAAGATCTGTCATCATTTTTGGTGACATAAAATCTAAAAGACTAATTTACTTAATAATTTGAACTCTTTTTGAAATCTATTTGACAAAAAAAAATCATTTAATATACTATAAAAAAAAACAAAAGTTTTGCAGTAAAAAGCATGCCGATATCATTTTTCAAACTCGAGGTATAAAATGAAATAGTTTCATGCAGTTTTATTTTTTCTTCTCAGTTCCAGGGATTGCAAGGTTGGACACGAGAATACTTTTTTCAATGTAGAATCATTCAAAAAAGTTTAATCAAAATCGGCGACCGATGTCAGTGCATTTTCAGTTGTATATCTAAAGATCTATTTTTAGGGTAAAAAATTTCCATATTTCTAATTTCGAAGAAAATGTTTATATATTAATTTATATACATAATTAATAACTTATACTTGAATCTATGTAAGTTAACATAGTTTTTCAGCCATTTGGATCATTTTCGCCCTATGCTAAAATTATAAAGGATAACAAAGTAAACTTTAGTGCAAAACTTAGGCAGAGCAGCACCTTCCTTAGTGACAACTAAGTGGCTTCCCTAGTTTTCTTTTTAAGTATTACCCAAGTCAGATGGTATATGTCAGATAGCATTAAATTATTTTACGTTCCAAGTTCAGTAATGCCAAGGGATTGCCTACAGAGCTGCTATTCAATTTTCAGCTCTTTTTCTTGTTTCAAGTGAAGTAATTTTAAGGATTTTGTTAAGCCACAGACTTTTCTTTCAATGGATGAATTTCGTGTCCTATATTTTTTTTTATTTTTAATAAAATAGCAAACTGAAATAATTGAAAATGAGACAGAGAAAGAAAATGAGTAATAATAGTTTAAAAAGAAATCTGTCAACATCAAAACTGCGTTTTTCCGTTTTCACGTTGCTGGTGAACGAGATATAAACAATGAAAATTTAGTTGTAGTTGTAGTTTGTATAACGTTGTGGCTTTACCAAGGAGGTGTAAGCACTAGGATGTATGTAGGCAGGTGGGTACAACAGAATGTTTATTTCGTATATTTTGCTAGATAGGTTTAAGATTCTGCATTCGTTATTAGAAAATGTATTGTATATTCATTAAAAGATGGTTTAATAGATAGGGCTTTGGGAAAAAAAAATTTGTTTCTGTGTTTTCTTTAGAAATAGTTAATAGTTATTTTTTGATTTACTTATTTTACAATGACTTCCCAAAAGTCATGGCATGAAGTGGATCATTATTTTTTTATTATTATTTTTTGTATCCTTTATTCTATGATATCTAAGAGAGTATTGGATATTTGTTATGTCGAAAATTAAAAATCCACCCGAAACTATATTTATCTAGATGCATCGATTTGGAAATCACTATAATTACTAAAAAATATTAGGAAATTATTATGAAAAAAAGGCATATATCTGCAGAAAAGAATAGCGTTTATGATTTGTTGAACAGTAAATCAGCTAGACTTGAGATAAAGAAGCACACTACTAGTATAAAGTGGTGAGTTAAATTTTAAAAACTTTTAAATATACTTCACCAGGGAGCGTTTGCTGTCGCTCATAAATATTATTTGCGGCAAACAACTCCCGCAAGATTACTGGTGTAATCTCCGAAGGTCCTTTTATCCACTTCTTCAAGATCCGGAAGAGTTCTAAGGAAATAGCTTTATCCTGCGCCGACGACCCGTTTAGGGAAAGGGCTGTTGTCCCCTCCCTCCCAACTTCATAAAAATTTAAAAAGTTTGTGAATGAGAAAAAAAGACAATCGGTGAAAGGTTTCTGAAAAGAGAAGGAGAATTATTGTTTGCTTATTCAATGGCCTCTGCGATTTATCTAAAAAAACTCTGGCGATTACCATGGAGCTTTGAAAATGCTAACACTTATTTTCCATACCTTAAACTATAAATATTTTCTTCTTTTAAGTATATAGTTAATTGGTCGATCTAGGAAAATTAAATCACTAATACTACATAACGGGGAGAATCGCTGATTCCCGGCGTTATTGTTTATGTTTTTTTTTAAATATAGATATTGCAATAAAAATATATTTTTGTACAGTTTCAAAAATTTAATTTGAAGGAACTTGCGTAATAAACATTCGTAAAACACATCACTTCCTACACATTAAAAAAAAAAATAAATAAATAAAAAGGTTTAATGAACACTGATTAGATCTGAAAGATATTTCAAACACTTTGTATCGTTTCTTTGCGATTTTAGAAGGTACTTTAGAGAGGGGAAATTTCTCGTCCCAAGGAGGGTTGTTATCACGAGGAAAAAAGTGGTGGTCTAAACATAATATTTATTTATTTATCCTTAATTTATTATTTTTTTTGTTTTATTTATACGTTGCCCACAGTCGTTCTATATATTCAATATTCGATGATCCTAAATCTTGTATTGATTTAAATGCGCACTGATTGGGCTATTCAGTACCCGCGACAATGAATGGTTGTGTGGGTTTAATGGGTCTAAACGAGGTACACGGCAGAACGCACCAAGAGTATTTATTATATTGAAAGATTGAATTAATTAGATATAAAGGGATTTTATTATTACTTTAGACAGGTTATAAAGTAAAAGAAAGGCTGGAGTTTTATATTTTAGTCTTAATGCTGATTACGGATTAATTAATGAAACGAAATGATCGTAGCGGTCCCAAAATACTCTTTTATGGTTTGTCCACGTGCCTCAATATTTTCCTTCGTTCCTTCAATCTCATTATGTTTTTATCTAATCTCGTTACTAATAAGGGTTTTATTTAAATTTTAAAATTTCTTAGTTTCGAAATTTATTTACCTATTATCATTTCAATTTTTTTTTTAAATACTGTGCGAAAGTGTCTATGTGTCTGAATAAAGCCTTGCTTTCCTGTCCTAGTTAGGGTATATAAGGACTTAGAATCCAAACAAACATACACAATATACGCAAATAGGTATGTTATATGAAGAATAGAATATTAGAAGATGTAGCCTTCCATTATAGTGCTATTAAAATTATTATTAAAACTATTCAGGAAGACATATTTTTATTCTTCTAATCTTACATCCTACAACATCAAATACTATAATTTCTGAATTACTTATGTATTCAGCTGCACTACATATAATATTCTCAATAACCCAATTGTCAAAATTAATATAATTGTGGCAACTATTTTAATATTTATTAAAATTATTTTTATATTATCCCAATAAATTATTAGTTACAAATAATAAGTAATATTATTTTTGTTTAATTGGAAAATTATTTAATACTTTCAAATGCCCTAACCTATCAGCTAACATTATACATTTTTTTCATTATAGACAATTAATTTTATTTAATGACTACCGATTTAACAGGAAATTGTAGTATTTGAGTTTATCATATATATTTTACTCCCTATTAATAATTGTAAACTGAATCATCATTTTCAGCTTTTAAGAGTTTAATATATGAGTCTAGATTAGTATGCGTTTTTGCAACGGCATAGTTAAAAATGTCTTTATTTTGAACTGTTATAATTTACTACTGTATATGTATAAAACCAGGTTTTTATGTAAGACTTATGCATTAACTAAATATAAATATTTACATATTTAACGTTATTTCTGAGATTACAACTTAAAATAAATCTCATAAAAGTTTTGGGGAAAAAACATTATTAGACGATTTTTTTTTTTTAAATCTAAACAACAAATTTTGATTTTTTTTTTTTCAAAATGCAACAACTTTGTAAAATGTATTGTTTAAACTAATTTAGATATGCTATACCAACAAAGAGATTTGTGAAGTTTCAGATTTTAAAAGTTAAGACGTTGCTTAACTTTGTAATCAATATATTGCTTCGGCATTATTATATGGCAAGATATAATAACTTCGTAGCATTGTTAGTTACCTACTTTTAGCGGATATTTTGCGAAAGTTTTGGCTATCGAAAACTTCCTCCTTTAATGGCAGAGATAGAAGTTAGTGGACCGACCTCAAAACGTGTTTTGTTTTTCTGGAACTAACTTTGGTAACTTCTCGAGTGTAATGACTCCCTGCAGAACAGGAAATTGAAAAAGTCTTGTAATAAAGCTGTCCGTTGAACTGAAGTGATCTGACGGTATTGAAGTTCCATTGCTCTGATGTTTCGGGCAAAAAGTAATGAGGATTTAGTTCCTACAATTCATTTTACATAACGAAGTCTGAAGAAAGATAGTTATATAATAAAAAAAAAACACAAAAAAACAAGCATGTGAGATATGATTATATACTCCGATTGATTGTCATATCAACAGTTTTTAATGTTTTATCTTTTTTAATTAAATACCAGAGGTATGGTTTGGTTTTTTCAGTATTTCCTCCAATAACCTAACACCAGTTTGTTTATTTTTCATCTTAATAGATTTATCTTAATGTATACTTCAACTTGATCTGAAAGATCGGCTTATTCTATATATTACCATCTTATACTAGCCAAAATGAGAAATTCAAGTTTTAATAACCATGCAAGTCGTCATATAGAGGATGGAGCAGAGATCAACCACCTCCTTAATAATTTTAAAATCCCAAAAAGCTGGAAAAATTTGAAGAATAAACTTCAAACTGCGAAAATTATGGTTATAGATTCTACTCAATGAATTTCTGAAATTTAAAACCAATAATAATAATTTTTCAGTCAAGAAATTCTAATTTTTATCGATACAATGCTGTGCTTGAATAGAAAAAAATATCATACTAGTAAAAACTATCCAAAATAGTTGGGTAAATAAAAATTTTTCATAATATGGTTAGGAAAATTAAAAGGTTATATAAAGTTAGGAAAATGAAAATATTAAATATAGTAAAAAAACTGGTGGAAAATTTATATTTTCTCTCCTTCCTTCCCCGAAAAAACTTGTAGCAACATCCTTGTTAATAATTGGAACGGGTTCCAAATGCCGCTTTTGACTCCGAATGCTCCAGATTGGAGAATATAATTTTATATCTGTTGTCCTTAAGCACGTTTTAGTTTTTTTTTTTTTTTTTTTTCAAAACTTTTAAAAGGTTTAATTGATATGAAGTTAATAATAAAATACTCTTAAGATTAAAACTTAGAAAAATACTAGCAAATAATATACATATATATATATATATATATATATATATATATATATATATATATATATATATATATATATATATATATAAATCTTCTTTTTTTTTCCTTGCAGATTAACATTGGTCCTAAAATCTTCCTATCTGAGTTAGACGATAGATATTAAATAGATATTAAAACCTAATTGACTTTGATATTTTATGAAAAAAAAAGTAATAAACATTCTGGTGCCTAAACATGTATGCCGAAGCAATGGATAAGTTGCCTTTTTTTATTTATTTTTTGATATATGATAATGTGCCAAATTTTTAATCGCATAAATAAATGTGCGAATATACAGCGTGAAATCTGAAGGTTTTAAATTTAAATACAATCCTCGAATTTTTTTGTTATGGAATTCCGTGTATAATTTCTTTAATGCTGCATTGCATTACTGTTCACTGCATGAGACTAGAAAATGGCTTAAACATTTTATGTATCCGATAGGGAATTTTACGTTGCCTTAACATAGTTACCTTCATTCGATTTTACATGATTATCATTTTAAAATTAAACAAAATTTATTACAAAGTCCGTTTTGTTATACAGTGTTTTATTATTTAGTTTTATATAAAGTTAAATTTAGGGAATTACCAAATAAATAAATCATGATGTATATTAAAAAAAAATCTTAATCCTAAAGTTTTTTCATTTATAAGATAGGATTTATTTACAATTATATTCATATTTGTTGTTAAAAAATTTTCAATATTTATAAAAAACTATTTCTATGTTTTTTTTTATTTTATAAGCAAAAGCGTTAATTGTTTTTTCAGAAAAGTTGGTGACCTAGGCTAAAAATTTTATCCTTTTTCATCAAGTTGTAATTGAAACAAAAACATACAGTATTTAGCCTGCATATTACATGTTTAATTACACATAGTTTATGATTATTTATTACGTTTTTAATTAATAAAGTAATGTATTAATATCAAAGAAATAATAAATAGTGAATGAATTGAATGATCAGAAATAATTTTAAAATTCTTTAAGAATATATATCATGAAAATATACATATATAATTTAAACGAGTTGTTCAACATTTTCTTTTTTCAGGATCATCGAAAGAAGTGACCATCAAAAGGTAAGAAAAACTATTTTCCTTCGTTACAATTGCAATGTCTCTTAATGCGACTTTAGAGCCGCTTACTCGATCGTAACAAAAGAGAGAGAGAGTAGTCATTATTACGCACAACTTAGAAAATAAATCTCAATTCCAGGCCCAGTCCCCGGCTCAAGATTATTTAAAGCCAAGTGCGGTAGGGCTGTTTGTCTTGCACAAACCATTTCACCATTTCAGCTATTTCCACAAAGTCCACTCTCTGATTCTGAATGTTTCATCTCAGGATAGAATTAAAACACTCATATTTATTTAAATAATATTTTTGATTATGATATTATTATCGTTACAAAATTATGATTTGAATGTTAAATATAAATTAAACATACTATAGATGGTATTTAGACGAACTATCTTTGTTATCCTGGAGATCTGAGGTAGTATGAACCATTACTTGTAACCTATTTTAGACAATAAAGTTTTTTTTAATTTGAGCAGCTTTTTAACTGGTGCCCGAAACAGCCCCTGTAAGCATCAAGAAATCAGTTCTCAGGTATCTTGCATCATCTTCGCATTCTGAACTCTGAAGAACTTGGATTTAAAGACTCATTCTCCGAGGTACTAGAAGTCTCCGAGTGGTAAAAATAATAATTATGCAATCCTTACAACCACAATTTCCCTAGGTGTTTCAAGGAACTACTTTGTTTACAACTGAATATCGAAAGTCACGAAGACTTATGATTCGGCCCCTGTCTGATGTTCTTAGGACTGAGAAAACTTAACATTAGTTCAAATGCTTTATTATTCACAGATCAAACAAGACGATAAATCGTTTTCATGCTCATGCTAAACCAATTCTAGCAACTTACTATGTAAACACTCAGGCTGACTAAAAAAAAAATTCGTAAAAATGTAGTACTTCGCCTGAGGCATGCTCTACTTCATAATACCTAAAGGAAATAGAATTGAAACAACTCATTTTACGACTTGTATGGACTAATCGCATTTAGGGAATGAACAAATAATTTGATCACTTTCCTGGATTTGATGAAAAATTATGCTCATACATCCCAAACACGTCGAATTGTATGATTCTCTTATACATATAACTAATCATGTATTCAATAATATGATGCAAAGTTTTATACCTCATGGATGTCTATAAGTGCTAAGATGGTGTATTGTGTGCGTTTCAATAAGTTGTTGCTTAAACTGTAAATGTTATAGATTTTTTTTTAATACTTATGACGCCCATCGCTTCAATTGAACTTAAAATGTCGCTTATATAATTTGTTTTTGGGTCGGCACCCCATGGGGGCACTCTGTGAAATCTGTCAGATGTCTGATACAATCAATTGACACCTCCATGAGAGATAAATATAATAGCTAACGGGCGTTATTTTCTATTATTTTATTTTATTTTATTATTGCTAAAGGATTCATAAATCCAGAACTTTAAAAGATTCAATCTAATCCTAGTTATATTATGACATTCGAAAACAACTATACTTTAAACTGGGGTAACTTTAAGACTGCGGGGTAACTTTAAGTCAATCGAGATTTCAAATATGAACTTTTTAATAGAGCTCATTGTTACCGACTTTCATTAATTTTCTGATTTTAGTTAGTCTTTAACAAAAGACTCCAACAATGAGCCCGCATAGAAATTTCTAATTTCTAATTTCAAATCCCGATTGACTTAAAGTTACCCCGTCAGTCTGCAGTTGCGGCTACATCAAAACCGGACTAGACTAGGCTGGAATCCTCTAGCGGGCTTTTATTAATTAGTAGGAGACGCCAGCGAGTTGGGACTGGACTTGTACAGACTTCACTCTGGTCACCTATTAAAGGCATGATACAGGTTTGCTACCGGACTCCAATCAAGTCCAGTCCGGTTTTGGTGAAGTCGCGCATTGAAGGTTACCCCAGTTTAAGGTTGATAAAGTTTAGTAACTTCGGTTTTTATTTTTTTTTTTGTCTTATGCATTTTTATTTTAATTCTTTACTGACGGTTAATTATTTATAATAAGGGCTTAAGAAATAAACAAAAAATTAAATATTTTTAGTCGGAAATTCAAACTATGAAGAAGGTGTCACTATTAAATACTTGGGGTGGTTTTCGGGTGAATTGGTTTCTAAGGTAAATCGTGATATGGAAAACTTGTTAATTCGAGTCTCCTCAAGCCAGACCAGAAGATCAACATAGTTAATAGATATGTTTTTCCCATTGACAAAATTCTTTTGGAAGCTGTCGGTGTCATACTTCGCAGAGGTGTAATGGCTATAATAGGCTTTCCAGCCAACTCTTTCTGCTATGATGTATGCTCCGCGGGAGGCCTGGGTCCTTTACGATGTAAATGGGAAGCACCTCTTCAACATTGATCAATTTCCCAAAAATTGGCCAATATGACGGACGCCCTATTCCAAATAATTTTCTATTTCAGAGATGAGGTACGTGAGTGCACTGATTTGTTGGGAATTGATGGCAATAGTATGGAAGCAGCACTAATTCTGAGGAATGTTATGCAATCCCTACCAGAAAAATCTTTCGAGGAGTGGAGCCAATGCAAGGGGCAAGGGATAGGTATGCACCATTTTAAAACGAACCCAAGTTCTAACAGATTCATGCACGACCGGCTGACTCTTACAGGATCAGAATGGACAAACGCACTAAAACTGAATGCAAACTATGCTCCTCCGGAAAAATGTTTCCTGGAAGTATTTTGCCTAAATCCGAAGGTTCAACAAGATTTGTGGATATTCTGGGGTTTAGTGCGAAAGATAAAAAAACACTAATAGTAGATAAGGCATTAAAATGCAAGCAGAAAAAGAGAACATTTATACCAAGTGTATTCTATATTTGCAAGAGAAATACAGAGATGAATTCGGTGAAAGACAATTTTCAGTGATTGGACTTTGGTTCGGACGTAGGGTACCATCCGGCTTGCAACAGGTGTTTTTTTAGAGAAGGTATGTGGTATTGAAAATAATCAGTTCCAGAATGATAAAAACCAGCCTTGGTTTTGTTCTTTCAGGTTGTGGCCCATTTTCTTTTCTGTCAAAATCATTTGTACTATGTTTTTCCCATCGATGTATAATGACCATAGTAGTGACTTTTCTTCGGTTTTAACATTGCCTACCCGACTCATTCTGTATGCTATGTGATTTGGCAACTCAATACAGTTAAGCAGCAACCCGAAATTTTTCGTGATTTTTCTACTGATATCATTCTCTAAGACTATTGAGATATAGCTCGCCATTCCTAAAGCTTTGCTCTCTTTTTTTAGTTACAATTAGCTTTATCTTTGTAATATAGTATTATCCATCCAAATATTTATTAGAGCATTAAATAAATAAATGATATAGAACATAGAATATTGCTGTCATATTTAACAGAATAAAAAAAATCAGTTACGTTTCTAGCTGAATTTTGTTGAATATAAGCTTCGGCGAGGTTTCATTAAATACTACTTTCAAAATATATTTTTTAATCCTTGAATGAAATTTTTAATTCTTAATGAAAATTTCCCTTGGATTCAATGTTAAAAATCTGGATTTTGAAGGATTACCAAACTACCTTAGGTAATCAGGACATCATTGTAAAAATGCGTAAATGTTGATGGTGTCCAGTTTTTGATATAAGTTCAGCATTTTAATCGACCCCAGTAAAAGAAAAATATCGGCATAAGACGGGATTAGTTACCCAGAATGGTCATTATCAATGGTAGAGATTACCTTTGGTCTCAAAATTTCACCATCAATTTTTCAACGTGCTCTAGTTAATACTACTCGGCGTCATGGACTTCAGAATATTTGCATAAATTACATTGATGACATCTTGGCATTTTCTGAGAATTTTTATGAACACCTATGTCACATTGACAATCTTGTGGATTAGAAGGATTTCGATTAAAATTATCAAATGCTATTTCGCAGTCCTCGGTGAAATATTTTAGTTATGCAATAGGATATAACACTGACAGACTTCACCGTGACAACATAAAGTCATGAAAATCAATCAGTCTTTTCTGAATCTCAGAACAAGAATAACATTCACCAATTTTTGGAAAAATAAATGTTTGCCATAAACATACACCAGATTACTGAATTTTGATGAACAAATTAATGCGATAAAATCTTTACAAATATTAAGGAATACTTATGAGTTATGTCTCTGGATACTATTGGTGGTTTTGCAGGACATCGATCGCCTAATCGTTATCTTCATCTTTTGGTGGATCACTTCTACGTTTTCCGTATACATGCTCTTCTAGAGGTCAGATAACAAATGATCTCTTCCATTTCTTACGCCTTATCTTTGAAAAAAAAAAAAAATTGCAGATCAATATCCGGAAATCAATTCGAAGGCATATAATATCACGTTTATTCTCACATCAGTGGTTTGTCCTTTCTCAAATGATTTGAATGAATGCTTAAACTAAACATTAGTCAACCGTGTTGGTTGTAAGACCATGTTGCACCCGGCCCAACATTCCACACATAGTGTGACCAAGTTCTCCCCACTATATTTTCTTTCTGGAAGTCAATCTTTAATAACACCTCCATTTCTAAATATACCACCATCTATAGAAGCAGGTAGAATTCAAGCATTTCCAAACAAAAACAGAATAGACAAGAAGAGTGAATATAATTTTTAGTATGGCGATCTGGTGTTTGTTGAATCCAAAAAAATTGGATCATTAGGCTCAGGATCGTTTAAGGTAATGCATCGGATCTCTTCAACAATTTATGAAATCAATTATGAACAGACACGCAAACTTCTACATAGTAGTAGTAACTCCTACCATTTCGAGGGAGGGGATGCAAAAACGAATATTCTCTTTTAGTTGCAAACTGTATGAAACCATGTTGTTAAATTTAGAACAGATATTTTTCTTTTGTACGCTTTCTAGTGAGAGTTCTTTTGTTGAGATTGAGATATTTTAATTTTTAATTGGAATAATAACTTTTAAAACCGATTTTCTTTTTTAGATAAGACATTAATTTATGATTGTTTTATTTTGATGATTATTGTAAACTATTATTATTGTAAACTGTAAATAATCTAAATGAAATTGTTCTTTTAAGGAATCAAATAGACCTAAATTTATTTAAAAATCCAACCCTATATTACTACATAACATATATATAAACTGAATCTAGCCATGACCCCATAACATTGGTAGACAAAGCCCTACTATTTGTCCCTGGTCTACCGTTCCGCCCATTTCCTTCCAGTCCTATCAGCTAGGATTTTTACCGAATCAATCTTGTACAGCCAACCGTCCGTTCTACCTTGGCATCGGCTTCTTATTCTCAAGAGAAGGAGTAGACCTCTGGAGGGTGACATTTGAAATGCGTAAATCTATCAACATGTTGATAATGGCTAAAAAAAAAAACCGCTGTATATAATTACACAATGGTTTATTATTTCGAAATAGTTATATTTCTAAAATATCTGCTATGTATATTTACACGACTTGTATATGTGAGTCCTGGCCAAAAAGTTTTTGGAAGGATTTTTGTTATAAAAGGTCTTATAGTCGAAAGTACTTATACTATTAAAGTTCTGATCTAAGAGATTCGTAAGAACTTTTATTATAAAAGTCCTTCCACAGAACAGTTTAATAAACGTTCCTTAGAAAACGTTTAAGGTAGAACAAGAATTTTTTCAAAATAAAATGCGCAGTTATTTTGGAGTCCTGAAATTTTTTTTAGGAATTTATATAAATGTAAATTTGATTTTTCTTAATTGAATCGTCAATTGCAGAAACATCACAAGTCCATATTTTTTTCGAAAATTTGTTTTTTATTTTAACATAATTTTTTGTCCATAGACTATTAACAGGTACAGAAACCATAGGACTCATTTGAAAAAAAACAGGGCTGGTATAACAGTTGTAAGCTGATGTGTATTTCAGAATCCACACATGTCCTGGACTTGTGTGAGTTCTGCAATTCATGTATGTTAATTATTCAAATAGCCACTACTGTTTCTGACAGAAAGTTTTGATTTTGTTTAGAAGTTAACATTGTTGTTTTAATATTTTCTAATTAATTAGATCGGGGGCAAAACACAGGTCTTGCTAGAGTTTTTCTGATGTTAATCGCAAAAGGTCGATATTGCGTTACTTCCCCACAGCGGCCATTCTTAGTTACCTTCTGATTGAGATTTGTCTGCCGTGAAAAGTATACTACAAACGGAAGATCATATTTTTTTCATATTAGCAATATGAAAACTCAATTTTAGAATCAAGTGATATGAATTATTCTATCTGCGTGGCTCTACAACCATGGACGGGTCCTGGCCTCTTCAAGGAGCACTCTCCAGGTCTCTGCGGCCTACCTCCAGTTACGAACACCGAGGATGTTCCTCGCGTCGCTGGATGCACCATCCAACCATCCGAGTCTTGGTATGCAAAGTACTTTTGCCTAATTTGGCTTCCAGATCCTTCTTGGGACTTGGTTCTCTTCCATTCTGATAATATGTCCAGCCCAGCTCAACCTATTCTGTTTAACTGTCCGCACAGCGTCCGCTTATCCATATAGCTTTTATGGGATCAAAAATTCTTCTTAGTATCTTTCTTTCGAAAACAAGGAGATTTTTTTCGTCGCTGCCTTGAATTATGTTCGAGTTAAATTCTTATCATCTGATGATGTATTGAATTATAAAAAGTAGTGGCCTACATTTGATCGTAAAATGGTAGTATCAGCCAAAACGAAAGGTACGAATATCCCACTAAAACAAAAAATTACATTCACCTTATTGCAATATATGGAATTGGAATATTAAAAACACCATGCTGGTGCAATGGATGTGATAAAGTACAATGTTTCGCACATTTGTTTTGATAACAGAATTTGAAAGTATTACTGAAGAACACAGAATTGTGTCTGCATTAATTTAAAAAAAAATGAAAGATAGTAAAAAATCAACCGTCTTCCAAAAAATGTATTTAGAAAGAGGTAAATGTATTTTATTCAAACATATTTGCCCTTCCAGAAAACAAATGACATTTTTACTCCTACATTTTATGCAAATCATGATCATCATGATCATGATCTTCATGATCTGTCCTTTATCAAACAAGTTCATGCAATATTGTATCATTTATTTTTGTTTATGATCACCTATTGACTTTAAACATCCAGGATGCCTGTTAGTATTTCAATGAATTTCAGAAACCTCAAAAGTCCACTACATTTAAATATTTAAAAAAAAAAAACACGGTGAAAATTATAATTTTTGTTTTTTGTAATCAGTTAGTGATTTAGTAATCGTTAAAAAAAAAAAAAAAAAAAAAAAAAAAAAAAAAAAAAAAAAAAAAAAAAAAAAAAAAAAATTGCCTCTCCAAATCAAAAAGGAAGGATTATAGTGTGTTTTTTGCGCCTACTGAAATATTTTTAGAATTGAACATGGTGCTGATTCTGCAATTCACCATTCAATTATCAATAAATAAATCGTTTCTTTAAACATTCTTCCTGGTATCTATTTTTTTAACCCATTACTCTTTAGGGTAATGGGTTAAAAAAATAGAAAATGGTTGAAAATTTTTAGCAGCTTTTATGATGTATCATAGTTGATTGAAGAAAAATGTAATAATATTCTTACTTTTAAATTAATCAAAAGTTATATTTATATTGTAGTATTATTTAAATATTTAAAAAGATTACCTCATTAATAATTTTACATTGTGAAGATTACTGGCGTGAAAAAAAATCTAAAATTAAAAAAAAAATGTGAAAACATAAATAAATTATGGTTTTTAGGTGATTTAAATATAAATATATAGTTTCGAACGATCCAGTTATTTTTATTAATTATAGCAGGCATTTTTTTTATTTTGGAATACGTTTTATTTAAGTGAATTTCACAAAGTGACTTATATTCCTATAACATGGATGGAGTATAAATCTACCTATCTCTATCTGTGATTATCGGCAATATAATCTAGACTTATGCTATCGTTTCATAGCTTATTAACTCTGAAATTGTATTATTTGGGCTGTGATTATAGCCATTTAAAGCCTAAGTTTTGTTTGAGGTTAAGTCATGAAAAAATGTTCTCAACCTAAGAAATAAATATATATATATATATATATATATATATATATAATTAAGAAAGTAAAGTCAACAAGTTAAGGCTAGTTAAAGATTGAATTATTTGCCACTTCTATAAATTTGTTTTATTGAAAACTAGTTTCGAATGTTATACATTCATCCTCAGTTAAAGGTTTAAATGGATTATATCAAACAGAAAAGTTTGTATTGGTTTTTTGGGTGGCGGAAAAAAAACATTCGAAACTAGTTTTCAATAAAACAAATTTATAGAAGTGGCAAATAATTTATCAATCCCTAATTAGATTGATCCTTCTAAACCATCCTGCGGATGTTAACTGAGTAAAGGCTAGTGTTAACAAATATAAATTGGAATTTTTTCTCAAAAAAGAGCCTCATACCCAATCACCTTTGCTTCCCATCTTTATTACTATTAATGCCGATCATTTCAAGTTCCTAAAAGAAAATGGTGATGTTACTATCCTTATTAGTAACATAAGGATATATATACAATACTAACAAGGATAATTTATATGCATAAGTAATATAAATCAGAAAATAAACTAAGATTGATATCAAGTAGAAGCTCTTTCGCTCCCATGTCTCGTTAAGAAAATTGGATACTAACTATTTTTATACCTAATTCAATGTTTTCTTAAGTGTTCGATGAGAATTTCGACCACATACAAAAATACATATTTAATATCTCTCTTCCTTACCATAATGCATGAGTGTGGTTGTCATCGAGAAATCTCTTATTTATGTATCTCATGTTATAATTTCGATTTAAACCAACCAGGTTAGTACACATGCCGCGAGACCAATTCAAAGAGAATCGTGCACTGCTAATCATAATGGACTCTCTCGTAGGTCTGCAATACGATTTGTTCCAAAATTCATCGGATTCAGTACTAAGAGCTATGGCTAGAGTTGTGTTGTTAATTATGTTAACTTTAAGGCAGCAATATTAACATAGTTTCACCAGGCTGACATAGTTTCGAAATTAAGGCACTGTTGTTACCTCCTCAAGTATGTGAGAAATGTTGTGGTATCAGACCAAAACCTTTTTCGATAACTATAAATAAGTGTTCCATAAAATTAGATAATATAAATACATTGTAGTATTTTCAGATATTGCAACTGGGTAAGAATCCAAACTTTTCAGAAAGTCCAAGAATAATGTCGACGTCGTTTCTTAAGAAAGGGTTAAGCACCAACAATTCTAAATTTAGGTTTCAATTTATTATGAGCGTGTGACACCACTCCTATAGATTTTGACTTGCGAAATATAAAAAAACAAAAAAAAAAAACATTGGTACTGGTCTAAAAATCTACTATTGATGACGTAAGCCCCAATTACTAACTACTCTCAATCGTCACTCTGCTTAACCAGAGCTAGAATCCTTAAAAATATACGGTAATTATAAAGGTTTACCACCTTAATAAACTCCTACTGTATAAAATAAAAAATTAAATTAAAAAATATGTATTGGTACTTGGGAAAAAATCGTTTCATGTTTTTCTGTAAAGTTTGCTAAATTACGCCTTTTGAAAAAAAAAAAAAAAAACGACGTCGATGTGAACTAAGTCAATTCTTAAGTTCCAAATTCAATAAAATCATATTAAGTTAATTAAATGTGCTTAAGTAAGAAATTCACCAGCAGAGGTATGAATTTACTTTTATTAATTATAAAGTATAATAATGACTACTAAATTGTGACATCAGACTACTTCTTACTATCCATTGCCGTTCGCCTAACGAATAACAATGCGACACATTATTTTACAAACTATCTAATCGGCTCCTTAATAACCCTATGGATCAAGTCCTTGTATTTCTATAATAAGATGTGGAGGTTATAAAGGAAACAAGCAGACTAGTAAATAACAAGCAGTACAGCAATTAAGAATTAGCACAAGACAGACTTACAAGAGGTGTGATCACCATGGAAACACTTTAATTTTATAATAATTTTATTATGTCGTTGAATGATATATATATATATATATATATATATATATATATATATATATATATATATATATATATATATATATATATATATATATATATATATATATATAGTATAATTTAATATCATTATTAATTAATCATTATAATATCAGGTGATTAAATTAATTCTAATAAAATAGTTCTTAGAAAAAGGATTATCGCAACCGTAATGGTATACATTTTTTTAATTTAATATTATTTTTCTTCTTTTTCTTTTTGCCATTTTTAATCTAGAGGGTTATTTTAATATTATAGTCGTAAATTATCTTTGTAATAAAATTTTAATGATTAGTTTTTGGAAAATATAACTTTATTTAATTATTTTTTTTGTGTCGAATCCGACTCTTAGAAATGATAAGCTAAATGCTGAGAAAATAAGGTTTAATGCGATAAATGTTTTTGTGAAAATCTTAGCATGGATTCAACAAAAATGGAAATTACTCTGACTATAAATTATACAGTTGATATCAAAGCCAATAATAAAACTTATATCGCTAAGGATGGGTTTTTGCTTGCATGGTAAATCATCATTCAAAAGTTTTTTTTCTTATCATTTTACATTCCTTGCGACTCTAAACTAAGTGCTACATTCCCTAAATTTTAAAATGAGAGGTCTTAAGTTTTTTTTTTTTTTTTTTTTTAAATTGCTTTACAGTCTCAGCTAACTATTCTTATAACTTACAATCTCAGCTAATAATTTTGATTGATAATAGTTGTTTAATAATTGTATTTTTAAGGTTAAAACTGTATTTCATGAACGATTTCTGTTATTTTTTTATAATAAAATAGCAATATAAAAAAATCATGATATGTCATACCATGTTGACATAGTAGGTTCCTATCTGTTTAAAATAGTGCTTTATTTTTCTTTTTTTCATTCCCATCCTTCAAAGCACTAAGGAGATCTTTCTCCTCACAGATTTACATTTGAGTTAATAATTATTTGATACATAGCAAATGAGTATTGAAGCTAACTCGTGTTTGGCAAATCAGAAAGTAAATTGATAAAAATATGGTTTAATTATTTTTATTTATTTAAATTAATTCTCTATTGCGGGATATCGCGTCTGGTGAATCTGATGATATTTATTGTTTCTCCAAGATTTCTTGAGGTCAATTTATATGATTGCGTACTGGTCCTTTTTGAAGGACAGAATTAATTGAAATTGATTAAGTAAACAAAGGAAAAGTTAATTAATTGGAGGTCTGTTGATCACATACGTTTAAGCCGACGTCTCGGATTTCCAGTTAGCAGGGAGGAAGAAATAGATTGCACGTGTTGGCTGAATGTTGTTGGGTAAAGAAGTAGCTCTATTTGATGTTTGGAATAGAACAGTATATAATAAAAAAGGTCTTTATTCTGGAACAAAGTATTTTTAGAATAACAAATCAGTATAAAATATTTAATATTAGGTAGCTAATAGTGTAAATAATAAATGTTTATGTACCGTTAAATGAATGGTTTGTGAAACTTTTGTAATTATCTAATATGGCCTGTTTAGAACTGATTTAAGTATTTTTAGCTGTACTGTTTGGATTTGTTTAATGTGTGCAGTTTTTTGCAGAACCCCAAGGAAAAAAATATATTTATTTTATTAAACCTTACAATTTCCCAAAATAAGCATTGTTGCTTATATTCTTGCCTTTATATACCTCATCAAGATGTTATACAGACAGAAAATGCAGGGGTCGTAACTTGAGCTCATGCTCTCAAGACCCACCCTCGGCACTTCATTAACCCGCGATAGTGCACACCGCCCTTGAGGTACCATAATCACCGACACTAAGAAACTACCATCCAACTCGCCGAGATTACACTCCAGTACAAAGTTCCACAGAAGCAGAACGTAAAGCCTAAAGGGTCTGTAAGCACCACCTGACGAGCCCCTCTCTCGATGGGATTCTGCTCCAACTGCTTTCGCTAATGACTTAGTCAACGATACTTGTTCAGTCCGCGCTGTCGGAACTTCTTCTTTCCCAAATTGAATCAGCATTCTTACCTCTTTAGCGAAGGCTTACTTTCCAAATGGAAATGCCCCTCAATACAGAAGTTGATGAAGGCAGTCCCCACATTTTTTTTTTTTTTTTTATACTGATTCATTCTTCAGAAATTGAAAATAATAATTATAAAAAAAAAAACTGATGTTTGTCAATTCAATACTTATCTAACATAAAGAGTAATATAATTTACAAAATTAGAAGTATGATAATTCTTAGATATATTTAATAAAAGTTGCTAAGAGAATCTGATTTTAGAAATAAAAATAATTTCCAAGTTTATCTTTCAGTCGTACTAAGCAAAAAGAATTTGGACGATTTGTTAATGGTGGAGATGCCGTTGACAGTAGATGTAATCAACAAGTTGGTTGGAGGGGAGGGGAGAAAGCTGAAGGGGGGTGCGGTCAAGAAAGAAACCACTGAGTAAGTATAATACTCCTAATGGTGCACCGACATTTTGGCTTAAGTTGCAAGCCTTCATCTGGCCTAAGCAATAAAAGATTCAACCATAAAAACGACAATGAGTAAATATAAATATTTTAGGTAATACAAATGAGAATATGAAATAATTGAATATTTAGTATACAAAAAAAAAATATATGAATAAGTTATATAGGACACCTTTTTAAGAAGTTTTGGACTGCTTTCTTCCATCATCAAGCTTTCATTACTCCTTTAATCTACAATATCAAAACATACTAATTTATACATTATATTTAAAAATTTGAGACACGATTTCTTTATTTCTCTAAATTATATTTTGTTTTTTAAATGTATGACTTGTTTTAAACATTAGCCAAAAACATTTACTTATTTTTTGCTTTGATCTATTTTTAAATAATCTTTTTTTGTTATGTATCTTCCAGTTTTGGAAGATACATAACAAAATATACATAACAAAATACATAACTGGTTCCATGAAATTCTAGTGTGAAGAAATCGTGTTTCAACTGTTAAAATATAAATTTGTAAATTCTTAAATTATACCTAGATAATATATTTAATATAAGCAAAAAAAATATATAAGCTAAAAGAATACATAGTAAAACAATCATTGATGTTGATGTGATGATAATCTTAAGTTTAATATATGAAGGAAAAATGAAAAATAATCAGAGATGCATACTGACGAGTCTAGAATTTCGGGAACAAGTAGCAATGAGACCGTATGAAGTAATAAATTTAAAATTTAAACTTCAAAGCCAATTCCCAAATTTTAAATTTATTAAAGCATCAGTACCTGATTAAAAGAAGTAGGTATTATACTAATGTTAGTATGCAAGGTAAAAACAATATGCATTTATATTTCTATTATTTTTTTATTTCAAAGCTCCGTGGGATATGGGTTGACTTTCAGAGAATTGGGTTGTTAGAGAACTCTTGTTCTGCATTAGATGTATTCTAAGAAGAGTATGGGGAGTATGCAATTTTTTGGGAGATTTGAGAAATTAGGAGTCAGTTTCTAATGATGGTGTTACCCAGTTGTCAATCCTATTAGTTAGTTAATTATGTAGCCAACATTGGCACTCCACGAAGAAGAGCCGGTCTTAATAAGTGTTTTATAAATTAATAATTTGAGGCGGAGGGATTGATTTGGCGATGCAGCACGTGGTTTAGTCTGTAAGACCAATTATAATTATTTTAATGCATATTTGTAATAGTTGTAAATAATAAAGTCAGAGGGAGAGAAAACAAATGTCTTTATGTGTGCATTCTTTTTTGTTCGTACCATCCAACAAACTTCCTGATAATCTTTTAAGTAGACTGAGCAATAAAAAATCATCTTCTTCAACAATGCATTAAGGAACTTAGATATAATTAAGACATTTAGGAGGGATTCTATATAGAATTCACTAAACCTAAATCATATAATTCATATACAAGAAAGCAAGTATTTCTAAAATGCTGGTAAACGATTTGAGAAAAAATTAGAAAAAATAGAAAAAGAAAAGAAACAATTTATAGGACGAATAACTTCAATAATCAATCAAAATTGTAATATTTATGTCATAAATATTTATTTTAATTCTAACGAGGTGATTCGTGAAACATAAATACGCATATGAAGACTATTAATGGGAATTCAGACAGAATTAATCAACGCTTTATTTCAAATAATTTCTCTTTACAAATATTGTTAAATAAATTAGAATACAATAGAAATATAAAATAAATATAATCAAATTAAATAAAATGGAAACATATTTTAATATACTTATTTTAATATAATTTAATATACTGTTACTGTTGGTTGATCTAATTGCAATAAAAGTTCATCGGAAAAACAGATGTCAAGACCTGTTTAGATTTATACCGGAAAAATTTATCTCCCTATTTTTATTTAATTTGTCGCTGGAAAATGTCGTTTAATGAAATAATTTAAAATAGATTTATATATACCTAACTTGCGTATTGAATTAATACATAAGGAACTTGTTAATTGAATCATTAAATAGGAAGGTTGTGTATAGAATTAATACATAAAGAGAAATCATACATTTATTTTAATAAATAAATTTATTTTCTAAAGGATAAAAGATAAAGAAAAAACTGTTAGGTCTAACACAATTGTTTCTTTAATGTATTCGCTAGTAAAAAACCTAAAATAGTGAATTTACTTGGCCCCTAATTTTTTTGGGGGGAGAGGGGGAGGAGAGAGTGGAATATATCACTTTCATTCTCCTCCCCTGCGTGCGAGAAGATCAACTTCGTTTATTCAGTTAGTATAAAGCCGATATTGAGATAATGGCATGTGGAGCTTTCTTAAAAAAAATCAGTGTTAATTGATTTAATAGTTAGGCTACACCATTATCTAGTAAGCAAACAAAATTTAAATTTTTGAATTTTTATAGAAATTATTTCGTGAATGAGCAAGTTGCAAGATTGACATTAATTAACCTCATTTTTTTTGTAAATATATTTTGTTGTGTGTATTAAGTTGTTTTGTAACAGTTTTAATTCCTACCATTTGCAACTTCAGAAATAAGATCAATTTTTTCAGACCATGGATTTCAAGAATGGAGATGTTCTTGGTCTAATCGGCCACCATTTTGAAACGAAATGGCGGACATTAATTTCGAATTCTGAGGATCATTATGGTATGACCAGTGTTTTTGGTGCCGAATCTCAGAAAAATTGGCCTAGTTGTCTCGAAGAAAATCCACGAACGAAGGACTTATTATTATTACATTTTTGTATTCTACTTATCTTGAAATATAATACCTCTAATTTCGAGGGGAGAGCGGTTAAAATTTGTTTTTTCTTGGTCAATAACGAAGATTCATCATTGAAAATAATATAAAAAAAAGATTGGAAATATTCGTGGACATCTCTGAGGATACGCTACTACAATAATACCACTAGGAGATTTTTTTCGCATTTTGAAAGTTTCCCATATCACCGGTGTAGATGAGTGCCTTATCAAAAGGTCGTGTTATTCTTAAAACTATTTTCTCAGGTTTGTCTCTTTCTATTGCACCTTTTCGCTTATATGCAGAGGTACTGCCAAACTATTGATAAACTTTTATCTCTGATTCTGTATGCTAGCAAATGCGTTTCGCCTCTTGATTCATGGAACAGATAACATAAATGCTTACCGATTGGAAGGCATTCCGAAGAAGCTCTTGAGTACTGCAACAAAGATTTGCAGAGATGTAGGGAGCACAATACCAAGAAAACTTCCCGAATCGATCTATTACATTCATTACTTTTTTTCTCAGATTCATCGATATCAATCATTTCAATGAATCGAAATTCCTTACCATCTAAACCTCTTAAAACATCATCAGCGTTGCGTGATGATGTGAAAACCATATTGATATCGAAGAAAACAGAAGATGATATAGAAAAGAATGTTTAAAAAAATTCATTAATATAAATGATTTCTTTTTTAACTAAAGATAAGTTTTGTATTTTATTTTTACAAATTAAATGATTTTCTCTTCATGTTTTTAAATAATATTTTAATTCTGACTAAAGGTTTAAATATTTAAAATTGTTCTTTAGTAAGATAATTTTTAATAATTTTGTATTTCATTAATATATTTTTACTACATGCTCTTGCTCAACAAGCCTGGCACCTTCCTTCTGTACAAATAAAATGTATTTTTTCACCAAAATGACATTTGATAAAGTTTAGGTTTGCTATGGAGATTCTTCTTCTTCTTTGTCTTCCTCTTATGCCATTAGCTAGCGTCGAGGAGCCTCAATCCAGCGTAACCACTCCTCTCGGTCCCTGCTTAGCCGCTTCATCTCATTGAGCGATTTGCCTCTTTTACTTCCAATTCTTTGGATATATTCTTGGTACGTAATTCTGGGCCGTCCGCGTGGTCTCTTTCCTGTGGGTCGAGCCTCTAATACCTTTAGAGGATTTGTGTCCTCGTTCATCCGACAGACATGACCAAACCACTGTAGTTGCCGTCTTTCTAGAGTGGTTTTAAGCTCTGTAACGTCTAGTTGCTCTCTAATGCTTTCATTCCTAATGCGGTCCCTTCTAGTTCTCCCAGTAGATCTGCGAAGAAACCTCATTTCCGCTGCCGTTATGCGACTAGAGTGTCTGTCCAGTGTTGTCCAGCTTTCTCCGCCATAGGTGAGTGTAGGTAGGTAAACAGACTTATATACATGCATTTTGGTCTTCTTATCTACTTCTCGGTGGCCGATAATGCTATTAGTAATCTGGTAATACACTTGATTCGCCTTACTTATTCTGTTTGATATTTCGGCGTCTATCTTACCCGAGCTACTAATTACGGTCCCTAAGTAGGTATATTCCTTCACTACCTCAAGTGTCTCGCCATTGCAGATGAGTTGGACATCTTCCTGTTCTTCCCTCGCCATAACCAGCACTTTACTCTTGTAGGTGTTAATTTGCATCCCTTTCCTGAGCAACTCTTCTTCCCATTCTACCAGAGCTTGTTGTAGTTTGGTCTTGGTGTCGGCTATTAGGACTATGTCATCCGCGTATAAAAGGCTTTGAACGAGGACAGTTCTCATATTCCATTTCCCGATTGTTGTCCATGCAGTTCGGCGCTTGCAGATTTTGTGGATTTCGTCCATTACGTTTATAAATAGAAGGGGACTTAAGCTATCTCCCTGTCTAACTCCTCTCGCAATTGGAAAAGGTTCCGATTCCATACCATTTATTCTTACCACTGCCATGGCACCTTGGTAGGCTGACTGTATGGCTGCCAGCAAGGCTCCAGGTACACCCTTGGCTATTAGTGCATTCCAAATTTCTTTTCTTGGGACCACATCAAACGCTGCCTTCAAATCAAGAAATGCAAGATATAGATTCTTATCTCTGTCCCAAGCTTTTTCAGCAATATTTCTGAGAACAAAGATATGATCTTGCGTCTGTCGGCCTGGACGAAAACCAGCCTGTTCCGCTTCTAATTGCCCTTCTACAATCCGCCGGAGTCTCTTTTCTAGAATAGAAGTGTAAAGTTTATAGACTACGGAAAGCAAACTAATGGGTCTATAATTTTTGCAGTCTGTTGTGCATCCTTTTTTATAAATAGGGAGGATAATACAATATTTCCAGTCCCTGGGAATTTTCTTTCTGTCATACACTTCTTGGAACAGCGATTGAAGTGCTTTAAGAAGTTCTTGACCACCATATTTCAAATACTCTGGTGCAATTCCATCCCTTCCTGATGCTTTACCTCTTTTTAGCTTACGGATTGCATTTTCTATTTCTTCTTCCTCTATAACCTCCAGGCTTTCCTGCATGTTGGACTCTCGTTCATGGTAATGGCCTGTTTCTGGGTTTTCGGAGAATTGCTCCTGGAAATATTGCTTCCATCTGCCAAGGATCTTTTCCTTATCTGTAAGTACGATTCCATCGCTATGGAGATTACCTAGTGTAATTGTTGATTGGTAACCTGTAGGATAACCTGTCCTTTCCGCCTTTCTATCAGTAGTAAAAAACTTTACACACCAATAAAAAAAAGAATTAAAAACTCTATATATTAATTTTTAATTGATTAATATTCCTAATGCTCTTAGCATTTTTAAATAAAAAACTTTTTTTCCTTATTATACCATAATAGAATTTCCTTTTCTATGGGATCGCAAGTTATAGAATATAGATTTTTACTATAAATCGTAGAAAGATAAAACCCAGCGATGATATTGAAGGAACACTTCACAAAGCATTCTGACTCGATTTACAGAACTGTGTAAAAATAAACTTCATCCAATAAGTTCCACTCCGGAGTTATTCTGCCTCGTTAAACATGGAACTGCAACTTGTTGCTAACTCAGTAGAATTTTCTTCTACTACTTGTTATTTGTGTTGCGGGTCGGCGTTTTCCAACTTAAAAGTTGCCCTACTACTTTATTAATTATAACTAAAGTAAAAAAAAAAAATATATATTTTTTTTATTCCTCAATGTAGATTTTAGAAACACTTCATCTAGTGTTGCTTCAAAAATTATATTTTTTAAAGATTTTGTTTTCACTATAAATCAACTAATAGCATGGTATTTCCTTATTTTTCGTTGATAAATCAACAAAATAATCCACTGGTTGTGTTTCGCTCCGAAATGTAAAATATGTAGCATTTTTACTAAGTAATATTAAGATTCTGAAACTTTAAAAAAAAAAAAATTATTATTGTTAGACAAATAATCCTGATATATCGAATTCGGACTCTGCTTCGCTCAGTTCAGAAGTCCTTCTTTTTCACCTCCTTCATTCTACCCCCTTTCTCTCTTGTTCTGCCTAAGAGGGGGTCGAAAACGTTGTTCATTGGCCGACTAGTTTTATAGAGGGAGGAAATTCTGGGATTTCATCGGATGGCTTCACCCCTTGTCCTGACAGCCGGTATCTGCGAACCAATATTCAACTAGTATAATTTAATCATACCTTCTCCAGGCGGTCTCCACTTTTTCCTCGAGGCCAGCCAAGCCTAAGGAGACCAGTTCTTAAAATTGATTAGGTATCCTAGCTTTTGGCTTTGTTACAGTGTAAACTTCTCGGTAGGGTTTTTAAATTAACTTATCCCTTATCTCTTATGTGGTGACATCCGTCATCGCCTGTCAGTTAATCTGAATTGATTTAACTACGTACGAATATTCTTGGTTTCAGAACAATAAAAATTAGCTAATAAGTATCAACATTGAAAGAGTCAAAACCAAGTATTGCAAGTTCAATTTTTAAATTTAGGCACTTATTTCTCAAAATTGCGTCATAATTTCAGTGAGCCAATAACGACATTTTCAGAGAGCCTAACAACCTGCAAAGTTTCACTAAAATCCGTTCAAGGAGAAAATGAAGGAGGACCGAATTGGAAATTACAACAACGATGACGACAAAGCAACTTTTTTTTGTGTATTTTATTTGAATTTAATCAATGTTTTCTATTTGTATATAAAGTTTTATTTTTATTTAATGACTCCGAATTCAGCATGAAGAATCGGAACTTATTTTCTTGTAAAACTTATTTTCTTGCATGGCCAATTAATGACTTAAAATTATTATGCAAAGCCCCGTGAAACGAAATATTGATCTTTGAAATATTAATAAAATCGAACACTTTTAATTCTATTTGAATCGGTTATTCCTCTGTTTACATACTAGCCCATTTTTTTCTACTACTCGGTTTTTCATTTGGTCATTCATGAACGATAGTAAATTTAAAATAACTTAAAAATATTTGTAATGATTTGAATTTAATATTATTTTAGAATAAACTTTTTGTTGATTTGGCTTGTATCGAGAACTTTAAAAATAGATCATTTGAAAACGAGCTGAGATTTTTATGTGCGCTGCCGGTAGTCGTTGGTGTTTAAAAATATTTAAAAAATAAAATTGTCATTTTTCTTAATAATTTGAATGGTTCAGAATAAAAAGTAAAAAAAAAAAGAACTTTTTCGCGTTACTAGCGTGTCCAACATTCTATTTAGTATGTCAAAATGCATAATGTATGACCCCATTGAAATTAATATATGGAAATATCTGGATGAAAAGCCCATATCGTGAAAATCAATTATTTGGTCCCACTGTGTGGCGGCCGAACGGATTTCTTTCTACTCGACTAGTGGATTCAACTTCTCTTGAAACGTAAAATCTAAAATTTTGAGGGGGCTTAATTTCCTTCTGTGTTTCTTCGTCGATTGCGATAAACCAATATAAAAATATGTTTACCACCGTATCAGGAAAGGCTTGTTTGTATGTAATAGTGCTTATTTTTTGATAAATTATTGTTAAGAATATAAAATTAGCTTAAACCTTTTTGCCCTGATAAGCAGTGCAGTGATTTATAAACCGTAATGAGATCTATACCGAAGACTCACTGATCAGATACGAATGGAAAATGCAAATAAGTTGAAACTCTGCCGAATTATAACTTCAATAATTCATGAATAATAAATAAGCAATTTAAAGTCTCCTGCAATTTTAAATTACCCTTTCTGGCTCTGGTGATGCGCGGAATAAAGTGACAGGACAGGCTCGGATTGATATTTAAATCGACAGATCCCATTATTATTTATAAAATGTTGAATATTGCAATATTTATTTTCCTCCAGTTGGAATAACAAATTTTGATTTACAAAGGGATTTATTTGATGATGTAAAATAATTAAATATTCAGATTCAGCTTTCCGCTGGTTCAGGTAGGAATGGATAGATGAAATGGAATGTGCTATAGTGATTATAAATAAATTAGATATAGTTATAGTTTTTCTTATATGATGAATAAGGAAAAGTTACTAACCGATTACGCATAACTCAAAAAGTAAGCATATTGCAATAAAATTAAAATAAAAAAATATATTTAAATTATACCAATCTTAGAAAGGATAAGGCATGAAAGTATTCCCTGCATGTTCCCTTACTCGAAAAAATCGAAAATTATACATCCCTCTGAGCATTTCTGGTATATAGTCTGCTGAGCTAAATTTAAAGACAAAGAAATATCACCAAGAAAGCGGCGGATTTAAGAATGTCGTGTGAGTGGATATACCAGATAATTATTGTTTAGTAAAATTAAGGCTACTTCTATGTTTGGAAAAATTATCTTATTATTATTGTAAACAGATAAAAATTTATATAAATAAATTTAAAGAAGCTACAGAGCTCATCTAAGTTAAATCGATTTCACTTTTTTTCTTACAATGGCTAAAAGTACAGGAATATCGATCCACTAATAATGTTCTAAAACTTTGGTATAACATTGTCCTGTTCCGCTTAGAGATGTAGTTATATGGCATCCATCAGCTTTGAAATTTTTAATGTGGTCTAAATCGAGATTACTGAAGTCATCTATACCTGTCAAAATGCGTGACAAAGTCCCTCTAATGTATTTTGTAAATGAAAAATAAAACCCCCTCTTTTAAAATGTATGCTTCGGTAACTACTATAGTGCTCTTGATTTCTACCCAAGATTTCAGCAGACCCCGGACATAGCTTATCACTACGATAAAGCTGAGTGGACCCTAACTGGTGTTGAGCCACTGGTGGCAGCAATCCAACGAACGTTATTTCCTTTCGGGAGGATGTGCCTCACTAGGCTTTGGTACATTTATAGATCCCTGTGACTCTGTGACCTGTTTAGCTCCTATCTCTACCAGGATCGGCCTAGAACGGCTCAACGGCTGTAGTCAAAGGAGATAGGGCATTTTCAGCCTATTTTCCGGCAGAGTAGGTTTCAAGAGCAATGCTGATGGTAGCTGTTTGTATTTTGTTGTAAATCTAATGAATGCACTATGTTTCTAGATTTTTTCTTCCTCTTTAATGTGTGTGTGTTTCTTCCTATTTAATTATATATATATATATATATATATATATATATATATATATATATATATATATATATATATATATTTTTTTTTATTTATTTTTTTTTTCGGTAGGCACTATAGACAATGGAGATCTTTGGCCGCGCGATGTGGTATTCATACAGGCATGTATTGTTTGCGGGAAAACAGACAGTCTGGAGGGGGTCATCCAACCTCAGGTTGCTACAAACAATGGTTTCGATGGTGCATCGGCGGGCTATCCAGTCCCTTTGGGGCCAATTCGGCAATGTCTTTCTCACTGACTCACTCGGATTCAAGAACAGTTTCAACGAACCGATCAAGATCTACGGATTATGGCTGTTCGGATTCAGCAGGCGCACGAGGACCTATATTTCTTTCCCCAAAGCGGACCATCCATGAACCAAACCTCTGAGCGGCTATTTTGCGTCATGGAAAACATCACCACGATTCGCAATTTAGGCACACGGAGTAGGACACATTATGTATATATATATATATATATATATATATATATATATATATATATATATATGTGTGTGTGTGTATATATATATATATATATATATATATATATATATATATATGTGTGTGTGTATATATATATATATACGTGTGTGTGTGTGTGTGTGTATATATATATATATATATATATATATATATATATATATATATATATATATATATATATATATATATACATATATAAAACTAGTTTTTCATTAGCTTTATAGAACTTAACTTGATCTTTATAATTAGAAAAAATAAAACATTATTCAAGTAACATTACCCAAAAGAAGAGGTTATATTATACATATTAAGTATTGTTAAAGCCTCAAAATTTATTTGACCAAATAACCTTTATCACTTTTATTTATCATTCGCGAACAGTTTTTATGAAGTTATTCGTTATTCTTTATTTTTAAAATATCAAAGTTTTATTTTTTTATTTGTTATTAGCTAATAACGAATTTAAAAAAAAAAATTAATTTTAATTCTTTTTTTATTCGGAAATATTAAATTTATCAATAGCATAACTTAATAAATTTTAAATATATCATAATTATTTAAAACCTAAATTTGGAAATATTACTTTAATTTTTTTTTTCTGTTTAAATGTTATTTTAAATAAAATTTCAATGAATTTAAATGTGTAAGTATTTACTGAGAACAATAATTTTCTAGCATCGTAGTAAATCAGTCGAAAATTGTTGGTTAAATACTAAGCCCTTAAATAGTCATTCTTTAATCAAACTAAAAGAATACGATTAAAAATGAATAAAAATCGGATCGTGTAGGTAACAAATAATTAGTAAATCGAATAGTGAATTAAAAGTTATTCGTTATTGAATAAATTATTATTATAATAACGCCCGTCTTTGAATCTTAATTTAGGTTTTCTGCACCGCATTGGTATTTTTTATTTCGTTATTATTTAAAAATAGTTAAAGAAGCACGAAAGTTTACCATATTTTTTTTTTGTCAATTTTAAACTATACAAATTTGATTTATTGGACTTAAATTTGTTTTAACATTGTCTAACTCTTTTTTTTTTTTATATCAATAACTTTTTGGCCGCCTCAGACTTAATAGTCGTTCGAATATTATAGGTTGATTACAACCATCGACTTTAACCAGACCAATTGATAGGACGGGTGCTTAGACACTCGGTGACCTAGAACACTTCGAATTAGATGGTGAACTAACACAAAACCCATGACCCCTGGACTGGGATCGAAGCCGATCCCCTGAATTGCAAAATCAGGTTTATTATGTTCGGAGTTAACCTGTCTTTTAGCCTGTTATTGAACCTATCTTTAGGCATAGTATTTCAATTGAAAGTTTAGTTTCAGAAAATGAAACCGATCTCCAAGTTTGATTTATTAATATACGAGTGACCTCTTTGACCTTTGAGTGATTTCTCTCAAAATCCTATTTGACAAGGTTGAATGATATAAGTTTTCGTATTTATTTAGCATGGATAGATAAAGAAGAAAATATATTTAGGAAATATCCATATAAAACTCTTGAACGGTGTTTTATTATTTTTCATCTGTTTTAACTTGTAATCAAAGCATATCTAGTCAATGTATCGTAATATTAAAAAAAAATGTAAATTGTAGGTTATGATGAATTTATGTCGTCGTTCCTATAGTGAACGAATCTGGACATCACTAAGTATTTTTGAGGAGAGAAAAAAACAAAACAAAAAAACTGTTACATTCTTCTGTATATAAGGGCCGATTTCGAATATTTTAAATTTTTTTGTTGTTGGTGTTTCTATTACCTCATGGTTTCATGTGTGATTATTGTTTTGCCATTATAATAATACGCAGATTCGTTATTTAAACACTGAAGCTTCAGACTTTATATATGTATGATGTTAAAATTCAAATGCGATTTCAGCACTTTCTAATGCCGTAGCAAATACGTAGCTTTACTATAAGCTGTATCAACCGAAATAATATCGAAAAATAACAAAAACTAAAAATCGAATTTTTCACATTTGCAAGTTTAATATGACTGACGATATATTCTAGGTCCGTAAAATTGCTATATTTTCATTTTCGGAATTATGTTTGGGTATCGCAAGTTTGAAAAATAAATTATACGAAGAAATTCGGTTCTGCTTTGGATTGTGAATTACTTTCAGTGGACACTTAATCCGGTATCTACTTCCTGAGGATGGAAACTTAACACACTTTAACTTTGCAGTACCCGATTCAAAATAATAAATTTTTAATTAATTAATTTGCATTTCAAAGTTAATGTTAATCTAATAGCCATAAATTTACTAACTTTGTATAAAACCTTATATTCAACTATAATGATACGTCCAAGAAACATTGGTTTGATTAGGCTACCTCTTGGTCAGGTCAAGTTGGAATTGATATATTATGCTGCCTTGAATAAATAACCTTGTGTTAGTACGAGTATAATTTGCTGAGCAACCGCCATTTGATATCAAACCACATTGATCATGTTATCTAACTTAAGATTTAGAAATTATGGTTTCTTGTTTTTTTTTTTTTTGGAGATGATATCATGCTTTAATACTATAAAATGAAAATCATAACTTTTAAACATATATGTGCATACAACTTTGATTCATTCAATTGTCTTATATATAAAAATATATGTAAAATATTGTCTGTATATCTCGTAATAATATATGTGAATCAACTGAAAATTAAAAAAATAAAATGTACTATAATTTGTAAATTTTGGTCTGTAACAAATAGTTCCTACAAATGGTTTCAACTGTCACATTCAGCATGTAGTAGGCTACATAAAAAGAAATTCTGTGGTCAGTATCGTGCTTCAACCCCGTCCCTTGAGAGACCTTTCCCCAGACCCCGGAAGATCCACCTACCCACTTCGAGGTACCCTCGAGACCTACCAAGGAGCCTGGCCACATATTCTGGAGTACACCATAACTTTCCCAGTGCCCATATAAATTTCAGATTCTTATTTTTTTTATTTATTTTTTTTTTGTACAAATTTATTAAAATAATTTATTTTGAGATTTTTGGTGTAAAAAAATATGAAACTTTAATCAGTATATTTTCCTTTAATTATATGTTATTTATGTTATGTTATATATTTTATCAAGATTACATTTATGTCAAGATTATTTTATCCAAAGAAACTCATTAATTATTATGATTGCTATTGGTATTGCACTTTATTTTACCTGAAAACCCGATTAGCTTTGTGTTATAAAACCTCAAACGGGGCTTTAAATCACCTACCACAGGAAGCAATAACCGGCAAAAAATAACGGATGGTGAAAGTTTTAATTAAATGGAGGACTGGCCAATAGAAGTTATAGCTACAAACGGCTGAGCCAATAGCTAGCCAGCTTATACAATTTATAAGATTATACACCTTTTAATTTCTAGTTTAGATAATATCCACTCGTAGTTAATTACTGGTTTTTAGATCTAAATAGCAATTTTGAAGTGGACTAAATAAATAGCTATATTCATCTATAGGGATTGATAAATTATTTGCCACTTCTATATATTTGCTTTATTGAAAACTATTTTCGAATGTTATACATTATCCTCAGTTCTAAAAAAACGCAAACAATTCAAAAATCAATAAGCAATTCAAAATATAGTTGGGTATTATTATACATATTAAATTAGATTTAATATAAATCAGTATTATAAAACATTTATGAATTATAAATTTAATTAAGACAAGAAATCAAATACATGTTGGTACTCACCAAAGTTTAAATGGATTATATCAAGCAGAAAAGTTTGTACTGGTTTCTTCTGGCATTGAACTAACAATGAACGAAAGGTAGGTAGGATGTTACTTTCGGATGAACGAAAGGTAGATAGGTTGTTCCTACATTCTACGTACTTTTCGTTCGTTGTTAGTTCAATGCAAGAAGAAACCAGTACAAACTTTTCTGTTAGATATAATCCATTTAAACCTTGATGAGTACCAACATGTATTGGATTTCTTGACTTAATTAAATTCATAATTCATAAATGTTTTATAATACTGATTTATATTACATCTAATTTAATATGTATAATAATACCAAACTATATTTTGGATTGCTTATTTTTGAATTTTTTGTGTGTTTTTAGAACTGAGGATGAATGTATAACATTCGAAACTAGTTTTCACTCAAACAAAATTATAGAAGTGGCAAATAATTTATCAATCCCTAATTAATTTTTTTAATTGAATTTTGATAATTTAATTTAATTTAATTTAATCTTAGGTAATTTTGATAACACATCTTAAAATTTATAATTATGACGATTTTTCTTATTTTATATAGAAAAATCAGTTTTATATGATTAACACGAAATTTCGAAGATAATTCAAAACATTTTTTGATAAATAAATTCAATTAAAGAAATCTTTCAATTGCAATTTTTGCGACATTTTTCTTGGCAAAATGATTTTGTTACGGGCCGTAAAACACGTTACCGTAATTTTGAGAGTGAACGGTTCTCTGAAATAGTGGTGTCTATAATTCGTTTTTAAATGTTCCATAGCAATTACATTAAATTAGCTGCAACTTACAAAATAAATCTTCTTCATATTAGGGTAAACCCTTTTTTAAAACAATTTTTTGATAGTAATAATAGAAATAACTTCGAACTTGTTATAATCTATATTAAAAATAAACAAGGTTATGTAATAGAATCAGTATAAAATGCCAGTTGGAAAATTAAAATGGAAGTTGAATATTCCTGAAATCTTTATCCGAAAAAGCGCTACTACTTTCCTACCGTCCAGTCAAATCGTATTTTTGACAAAAAAAAAGTTAGATTTCTCAACGGATCTGGGAGGTTAAAATTCGGATTCAGCATTTCCGACAGCATAATAACTTGGTGATTAGCCGAATTATGTATTTCCATATCCATGTTATAAGCAATAAACGTGAAAATGAGCCGAAGTTTTACAATTTTGTTAAGTTTTGAGGAAGATGCGTCACCCGTACGGCGCGACCAAGTTTAAATTCGGATTCATAATCCCAAAAGATATAAAGAACCGTTCATCATTTTAAAGGGTTGTAAAATAAAAATTTGACCATCATCAACCTGAATAATATTTAGTCCTGAAGACAATGACGTTTGTTTCATTTTCTTAGCACGTTTGTATCGCCAAGGGCAGATTTCTGTCCCCAAAAAGTCAGGTTTGAACTACAGTGCGATGGCTCTCTACAATCTGTGGTAGAGGTTGAGTATCTTCATAGACTTTTTCATTTTTCAAGCGTAATAAACCTTGGGCTGAAATTAGCACCTGGTTTCTTGGCATTGGTTTTATGCTATCTAAGATGTTTATTTATTTGTGTTGTTGATTTTACAACATTCCACATCAACCTGAGCGGGCCATTAGAAGCTGAAATAATAATCAAAACATTATTTATAGTCAATATGTTGAAATATATACAGTGATGGCTACATTGTTACAATTATGAACTACTAATTAAATTTAATGAGCAATGAATTACTTACTAAAGTAACTAGATTAAATGATTAATGTAACTAATTAATGTAAACTGCAGTAACTAAATTAAATGAACAATTTTTACATCTTTTATGAATTTAATTATATTCTGAATTTTTTTCTTCGTTACCTGCTAGTGCTTCGGTTATAATGTAAGGTATTCCATGTTTTGTTCTGGTGTCGAAGTATCGTTAGCACGTTGTTTCTACACTATGTTTCATTGTCAAAAATGTCGCAGTGCTTCACAAAGTGCTGGTTCTCGGCCTCTCAGTAGATAACCATGAGTGAAGAATTCTCAGCCTGGTCAGGATTACTTCTTCAGATCTGGACTTTCTGGAAAGGTTTTCCATGGCAGAATATTTGGCTTGTTTATTGGATGATTGGTTCCACATTCTTTGCCATTGGCTCTTTTTCTTCGACATCTCCAGTCAGCGGCGGTGATTAGGCTGCTATGTGAGGTAGATAAAAAATGTTTGAATTTAGCAAAACGTCGCCAGGTTGATTATTATGGTGAATTTGAGGCTATTGTCTTTTTTTAATCTTCCAAAAATGACCTATTTTATTTGTATTTCTTAATGCATACACTTTAAAATGTTTGATTAATAATATTGATTGGCTTTCTTAATTTATTTCATTTTTAGAAATGATTGCATTGTAGCATAAAAAGGGCTTTTACTGTATTATTGTGAAAAGCTTTTTATGATCTATCTAATAAGACTAGAGCTATTAGTCTTTATTATGTCTCTAGATTATAAATTTTACGTTAATGATTAAAAAAATGTTTATTACTTTTGCTTATTATTCACTTTTTATTATAATTTTAGTACAGATATTTGTTCAAGATAATCCAATAATGCCTGAGCTACCTGTTCCACATGTGGCTCTTCTCTTTTATACATGCCCGACTGTATGGAATATTTGCACGTACCAAGGAGGACGTGGAATTCCTGATTCAGGATTCTCTCCGAACGCACGTTCTGTCTTTGTAGTAGGTCTCTATAGCTGGAAGAAGCTTCATTTTAAATTTAATATAACTAAAACCGAATTTACAATAAAATAAGTACTACAGCAATGCCTGATTTATTTTAAAAGTAAAGATGCAAAATTCTTCTTTCTTCTTTCTTTTTAAATTGTAAATGTATGCTAGTTTTTTTCTTTTCTGACATTTTAACAAAGTTGAAATTGGTAATAAGTATCTTATAAAACATAAATGATCAAATTCACAGAACTTCTTAACTTTCCCCCGAAAGCTCTTGCTCATAGATTAATTTAGATATTCCGTCTCTTAATAGCTTCAAAGCGGAGCGTCCAAACAAAAAAATCTTTAGAACCGAAATTGTAGATAATTTGCTGTTCTTTAATTTGGTATAAAATAAGTATTTGAATTTCTTCGAATAATTCATGGTATCCAGGAATGGGCAGAAAAAAAACACATACAAATATTTTTTTTTGCTTTTCTTACACTTTCGGGAAATATTCGAGGTAACAAAGTTAAAATTCGTAATCAGTAATCTAAAAAACATAAATGAACAAATTTTCAGAACTTCTCCAGAGTTTTCCTCCAAGATACCTTTCTCTTCTCGACTAGGCTATAGATGTTTTTTGATTTTCAATTTTGATTCTTCTGTCAAACCGAATTCAAGGTTTGAGGTGCTCATTTTACGCAGAATTTAACTTTTTTTTTTAATTTATAACAGATCAATATTTTCAACAGGGTTCACCGTTTGAATAAAACTGAAAAAAAGTCCAAAAATGTGGGGGTTTTCCCCACCCCGCTCCGTCTTTCCCCACTACTAGAGCGGGGCAAACTTAGATTCAAACCATTTCCATCTTTCCAACACTTTCTTCCAACCGCGGTGCACATAAGGTCTAAATTAACTGGCCTATTTAACTATGCAGTTGGAAAATGTATCGATTAATTATAGTTATAAATCTATATTTATTCTACAAATCAATTGTTTTAAAATACGTCGACAGCATATTCCACTTATAGTACATTTTATATAGTACAAATTAATATTAATGCGTTAAAATCGAACCTATTTATTCAGTAATTATAATTAATATTTCTTTGAATTCAGTCATGTAATAAAAATTCCATCCAAAAAATTCTACTTTGGCACTCGTTTATTCAAGCTATTTCTGTTATTTTACTTGGCGGAAAACTTTCTGTTAATACTATAATACAATAATACTGTGATGATTTGTAGTTCTTTTTAGACACACTAGGATGTAAATTATGAAAATTGAAAGACTGAATTAATTAGTTTCTGAAATTATTTAAGAAGGTATAGATCAAATGTTTTTGATTTTTATGTTCTCAAATGACCAAATTTAAAAATTAATTCGTGAGCCATTCATTGGTGAATGAGCTTCCACAAAACTATTTTTTTTTTATTTTCATGATCCCATTGAGAAACCATCATTAAATTTGTTATACACATTATTATATTATAAATATTAAACATATATCAAATCGAAATTTTGAATTAAAAAAAAAATTAATGTGTTTGTGTGTTTAATGTGCTCAATTTTATGTCTAATTAACATTTTTTACGCTAAAGGCTGATTTACACGAGTAAGATTTTTAATAAAAAAACTCAAATCAAAGTTTTGATCAATAAATTGTAGTTATTAGTTCCATTTTGAGCAATTAATGGAAGTCCATTTCACAAGTGTTTGATCAAGAAATTGCAATTACATTTTCAGCCACATAGGGAAGTCAATATACAGTAACGCACAAAAATATTTGCAATTTATTTTAAATTCTTCAGATTATAAATATTTGATAGTTTTCCAAAGGATTTTCTGAAATACATGCAAATATATGTATAATAGTTTCAAATTAATACGTTGGTTTGCCAGGAGAATGACGGTTATTTTGATACCAACCCTAATTAATAAAAAAAAAAGATATCTCGGTCGGTTTGAACTTATGTACAAACCAAATTTTATGATCATGAAAAAAAAAATTCTAAGTAAATTTAATTGTTTAAAATATACTATCTGCATTTCAGATTGAAAAAAAAAATCTTGGTATAAAAATACAAGGTTTTATTATTTTTTTAATAGAACCCTCAAAGACATCTTGAAATTTTCATGTACATTCCTATGCCATGTATTAGTAACAAATATTGTTTAAAAAATAAATCCAAATTTAAATTTTGAGTTTAAAAAAAAATAGCATTTGGGAGTTTTTAAACATTTTAAAATTGATGGTTAAGTAGAGTTACATATCAATATCATTATAATTAAACCCAATGTAATTCTGATTTTAACTTCTAGGGTAAATATTTTTGGAGCCATAATCTGTTAAATGATTCAAAATATGTCTAAAACAGTCAATTTTTGTTTTTGTTTTAATTTATAACACAAAAACTAAAAATTGAAAAAGTCTGAATCTTTGAATTTTCGATTGTATTCATGCAGAGAACATAAATACCAAGTTTCACTCATTTTAAAAACTTCGATTATAAATTAATCTTTTAATGGTTGATTTGGTGTGTAATGAACCAATCAATAGATATACAAACAACTTGCCACATTTGTTACTAAAAAAATAGTAATATCTAAACCAACGGCTGGGGCACGCTAGAATTTTTTTCACTTATAATATGCCCTGACCACCAAGCATTTCCATAGCTCAGCTTTGATATTCATATAAGTCAGTTGCTAACGGTTGTAACCAAAACCTATGAACTACTGACCGCTAACTTCTAATTAGAACTGCTAGTAAGAAATAACACACCGCCGTGCTCACTAACAATTAACAATTACAGGAACAGTTCAAAGTCTACGTCGCTTCACAGGCTTCTCTCAACAGTTTGTATGTTTGATAAAGTTTTGATATAACAAAGCTTTGATACATCTGCCCAATTCGCAGCAGCACAATTAATATTAATATATATATATATATATATATATATATATATATATATATATAATTAAATAGGAAGAATATATTAAGAATATTATAAGAATATATATATATATATATATATATATATATATATATATATATATATATATATATATATATATATAGTCGAAGAAACGTTAAATAAATACAATATATTTATATATAATATATATATATATATATATATATATATATATATATATATATATATATATATATAATTAAATAGGAAGAATATATTAAGAATATTATAAGAATATATATATATATATATATATATATATATATATATATATAGTCGAAGAAACGTTAAATAAATACAATATATTTATATATAATATATATATATATATATATATATATATATATATATATATATATATATATATATATTATACAAAGAATATAATGGAATCGAAAAAACAATAAAATATCTAAAACCTATAAACTTCATCGGAGTAATTTAAGGAGAGCAGTCTCCGTTAATGGATACAGGAGTCGAAGAATATATATATATATATATATATATATATATATATATATATATATATATTCTTCGACTCCTGTATCCATTAACGGAGACTGCTCTCCTTAAATTACTCCGAGGAAGTTTATAGGTTTTAGATATTTTATTGTTTTTTCGATTCCATTATATTCTTTATACGGAAGAGAACTGTCAATATTTATCGTTTTTCTTTCTCTTCGATATTTTGGACATACAAATAAATGTTGTACGGTTAACGGAGGATCGTCACAGATTTATTTTATTTATATATTTATTTAAGTTTTAATTAAATTCATTTAATTTAGTTAGTTATTTAATTTTATTTATTTAATTTATTTTTAACATATGATTTATAGATTTTAAAATAAGTCAATAATATATTCACTTGTAGCATATTTTATACAGTGTAATCAATTAATGAATGCGTTTAAATCAAACATTACATTTATTAATTAAACTTAATATTTCTAATAATGTACTCATTTATGTAATAAAATATTCATTCAATACTTTGTGTGGCAATTTGGTTTTATTATTGATTTTATTTTATTTTTTACTTCAAACGGCAGTATTGTATATATTGGCATAAATGCTAAAAAATGTTATATCATCGCTTAACTGCTCCCCATAGGCAGCATAGCTCACATCAATAGTCCAAAAATGACAAACCAAATAGAGATAGTATATGATTGCTTAGCAGGTTAGCATAATACGTTATAATAGAGTATTGGATACTAATGGAAACGGGAGGTGACATTGATTCAAGTGAAAAAGATTAAAAATAATTTTTTGAAATATATATTTTTTAATTCAAATCTAGAATAAAATTTAACTTAATTACTTTGAATCTGTTTATTTACATAAATATGAATGATCGTTAATTGAATGTGACAATTTCATTTTAACTACTGATCTATTTTTCGCACTGTATTAAAAATGATATGTAAAATTAAAAAAATCCTATTCTTCTGTAAAGTTATTAAATTTCACAGAATATTTTAGTTCTGAGAAAAATTGTCATTTTTCAATACATTGCATAAGCTCTTCAAAAATATAATAAAGCCGGTAAACCTAATAAATACAATACTCTCAATTCCTCTTCTTCCTTTCTTGATAATAGAATATTTCAGCTTCCTAGCTGGAAATATAACCATTTTTCGCCCTTCACTTATTCTCGTCATTTATATGTTTAATTTAAAGATTTTAAAAATAATTTAATTTAAGAGCTTTTGTAATTGAGAATTTTTTTTTTTGTCATTTGGAAGGATTGGTTATTTACTTTTTATAAAGTCCATTTATGTATCATTATTTTAAAATTATTTTTGCTTTACAGCGTCTGATTTATTTCTGATATTAACGATTCATTTGTCCGGGGTGGCTGAGTTGATTAAGGCGCTTGCGCAGCACTCCAGCTTGCAAATCTGAATGCGTGGGTTCGAGTACCGGTACCGGAACTCCCAAAAATATAGTAAGTTCTTGATTGTTTTGTTATGTTGATTGTTTTGTTTTGTTTCCATACTAATTGTAAGTTGCTATTTCAAGATTTTTTTTTTTTTTTTTTTTTTTATATCTACTTATGCTGGAAGGAGGTCCGTGACTAAATTGTCACTAAATAAATAAAGTGTGAATGATTAAAAAGTTTAGACACGCCAAATATGAAGGAAAAAATGCCGTAATATTAATATTATTATTATTTTTACGTAATTATATTATGTAAAAAATTGTATCATACTTTCTGAAACGTTTAAAAGAGTTAACATCTCCACCAGGTCTAAAGAGTACAGAATAAAATGTTATTCTGTACTCTATGGCCAGGCCCCAATTATTTATTTAAAGAAAACACGTTTACTCGCGCACACTGAAGTGTAGCCTACATTGTTACGTATAATGGCCATTAGCGCCTTCTGAGAACAGGCTGAGCACGGAATCCTAACACGACACGACGGCTAAGTGTGAAGCATAATGTTGACACCTTCATCTATACAACGATTTTTCCTCTAAATAGTCGTTATATGTCTCAGATGATATATGTAACATCGTTCGATACCTATACGTTCGGTATAAGATTATTATACTAAGCGATTACGCATATATTTGAAATGAGAATAGTTTTTCCGCGTTTAAACGTCAAATTGGCATATGAAAATAATTACGGTCACATAATTCCTCTATTTCCAATAATAAAATTACCAAACTTTATATTAGCGGTGTCCAGATAATTCGTAGTAATTAATTTTGATTTTTAATGCTAAATTTAGTATTTTCATTTAGGATCATTGTTAAAACATATTTATGCTTAATTCATTAAGAAAAAGAATGATGTGTAATAACATCCTGGGTCATAAACCTATTTCATAACTCTATGATGATCACCGTAGTAAAGACGAGATCCACTTTTTTGTTTTCAGTTTTCTTACTGTTCCTCTTAGTAAGTTAAATTGATTTTGGATTTTTGAATTGTATTTGTATTTCTTATGAATACGAACTTTTAATAATAGTATCATAAGATCAGGTAATTGTATGCACATTTATCTGAAAAGTGGAAGGGGTACGCAGTGACAAAGTCTAGGAACCCTTGGTATACAGCTTGAACTATTATTCGGAGCACTTTGGACTGAAATGGACTGACTGAATTCATTCTTAGACCATAGGTCAGAACAGATTTGTGTATTAGTAGTTTGTTACCGATTGAAAAGCGAGACGTCCTGTATAGGTTAGGTTAAGCGTTAAGCTTCTTATGGGCACTCAACTGCTTGGATTTTTTGTGCCTTGTCTTATTTGTTTTTAATCTTTTTCTTTTCGTACTATATAATATTTTGTTTAAAATATTACTATTTATTGTTTTTTTAGAAATTCAATTATTTTTCCTGTAATTGTGATGCTATCTCCTAACATCATTTGGAGATTTCTTTCTATTCTTAAATTTTGAAAGTAACTGTCATGTACGGGGCAATCATCTAAAATGTGAATGATGGTCAGCTGCAAATTGCAGATTTCACAGTTGGAAGGTGTAATAAAGAATCTGTGTGTAAGTTGCGTGTGGCCAATTCTCAGTCTGGTGCGGTTTGAGCTTTTATTTTATTTTATTTTTTTTAAATAATTTTAAATTTATTTTCTCTCGTAGGTTTCCGTTTGGCTGGACCCACGTCATCTTGGCTTGGTATTTTAGATATTTTCGTATGTATGATGAAGTATGGATGCTGCTTATTTTCAATGATGATAATGAATAAATTCTTTGGTTGCTTGGTCGGCCACTTCATTCCCTTTGATTCCAATGTGTGACGGTATCCTTACAAGAACGATGTGTTTGTTTAGGTTTGTTACCAGTGTTGAATAAGGTTGGGTTTTCTTTATTGCAACGTTGTTTGAGTACATATTGTTGAATGCCATCATAGCACATAGGGAGTCCGTGCATATAACTAAGTTTTTTTCATTACGCTGCATAAAGTATAGTGCTGTACTAATAGCGTAGCGTTCTTCGGTAAAGTTGCTGGTTGTATGTGAGATCTTGTATTTAATTATATTGTAGTCGATAACAATGGAACAACCAACATTAAAATTTGATTTGGAGCCATCTGTTTAAATGTATTTGCTATTGCTGCATTTGTCATTGTTTGGTATTCTGTTAAATTGGTGATATCAAAGTACTATTTTTCTTGTATTTGCTGAGCGTTATGTGTAGTGTAGGTACGTTTACGATACAGGAGGGTTATTAAATTCATTGGTATATTGACTGATAGTGGATGTCTTATATGTATCTTCTTGCTCTGATTCCAAGTGGAACCTGCAGTTTTTGGTTTCCGTATTTTTAATATTGAATTTTAGCCTTCCGATATATCCACATGCCAGTTGATGTCTGCTTACAGCTAGTGGAGATAGACAAGCTTCTATACATAGACTATTTGCAGGACTAGTTTTGAAAGCAACTGTTGCAAGACGGATACCCGCATGGTGGATTGAATCTAAAGCTGGCAATGCTGCCATAATGTAATTTGGATCTTATCAAGCAGGTGCACATTTTAGCATGCTTGATCTATCGGCTCCTCCCAAATATCCAGCAAGAACCCTAAGTATATTTATGCAAATATATTTAACCATCTGATATGATTTTTCCAATCTAGTTTACAATTTAAGATTAATCCGAAAAATTTTAACTTTTGGTTCAGCATTCAGAATTTTCATTCTGTAGGCTAACTTTGGAGGAGAGGTAGGTGGTCTGAGTTTTGAGAGAAGTAGGTTTTTTTAAAGAAAATTTTAATCCATACCGTATGGACCGTAATTCCAAATTTGACAAACAGTTCTGTTGTCTTGCATTCATCTCATATCGGTCCTTGAATCGAAGTTACAAAGCTAAGTCGTCAACAAATAAAAAGGTTTTGATAGATTTGGGAATCATATTTGTGACTTTGTTGATGGCTAAAGCGATATGAGCACAGTTCCCTGAGGAATTCCGTTGGTCATTGCTTTTACGGAAGATAGATGATTACCTATTTGTATTTGGAAGGTTCGTTTACGGAGAAAGTTTTCTATTAGTATTAAAAGGCAACCTTTGAATCCCCATACTCTTAACTGTTTCAGGACGAGTGATAGATTTAATTTATCATATAATTTTATAATTTATATTTTATATTTTTAATAATAATTTATATTTATATTTTATTATATTTTATAATATATTTTATAATTTATTAGTTAATTTATTTCAGTATGAAAGCTGCAATAAGCTGCTATTGTGGCTGATTCCCCACCCTTTAAACGGAAAAAAAGGACTTTGTAAAGTTTCAGTTTAAACTGTGGAGAATCAGCCACAATAGCAGCTTATTGCAGTTTTCATACTGAAATAAATAGTATAAGCTAAAATATAATTACCAAAAAAACAACGAAAAAATACCTTGTAAAAAAGTAAAATATTTAAATAAACATAAATTGGAATGGTGACATCAGTTTGTTGATAGCTAATCCTTGAGAACTGTTAGATACACGTCTTCACTCCACCAGATCTAAACACAAACTCCTACGTCCTGTTTAGTAGTTTATATATTTGAATAAATCATTGGTTAAGCTCTTTTCTTTTTAGACTAGACTTAAACGATTAAAAAACTTTAGAATACCGACGAGTTTATTATATCCAGTTAACTTCTTAACCTTCTGTAAGAAGAAAAAACGAAGAATTATAAAAACTAATTTAAACTTGAACAAAACCTTAGGTTGATTGAAGCTCATACTTCATCCAGGTAAAATTTAATCATTAGGTACTGGCACAAATTTATTTACCGATTCTGAAAATGCTATGGTTCATTGTAAATACAAATAATTTGACGCTTAATCTAACTCTGTTGTAATAACTTGATATCGTTTGTATACCCAATACTCCTTGACCTAATTATTCATTTTATTAGTTGTTTTCTATTATATTTTGTTTCCGAAACAATAAATAAAAAAGCATTCATAAAATCTTTTTTTTATTCTTTTTTTTTTTTTTAAAGAAAACAATGGCAGTGGATCCAAATCCAAAACAATGGTTCTAAAACTATGGAAATAAGAACACTTCAATATGCGCTGTAGACAACATTAAAATTTAAAAACAACCAGTTATTTACTTTTAATCAAAATCGAACATAATTTTTTTATGAAGTTCTTATACGAATTTATTAAAATTAGCACCTACACACGTTAACAAGTGTTTTTTGGAAAATTTACTTATAAAACATTTTATTTTTAAGAGAAGAACTGACGAATTACTTTCAAAACTACTCTTTTAAAAACAATTGCATAGAATAAGTTATCCGGAACTGAATCTGTTTTACAGCTTTCAACCAGGAATATTTAACGAGAGACCCAAGGAAGACTACTTCATGAAACATTCAATGAAGCCATAACACTAAAATGCAATGTTACAACTTGCACACAATACAATATTTCTTGGGCCATGGATTTTTTTTTTGTTTGGGTGGAGGTGAAAAAAATATACAGCTGCCCCGTCAATTCGCAATGCAATCAGTTTACCAATTAGTAAGGAAACTTCCGTCATATAAAAGACTCTTATTAAATAAAATTGAGGGCTATTGGTTCACTTCGGAGACCTACCATTGTAAGAGCTGTCACTATTGGCTGAAACAATATCCAACATAAATCTTTCCCCTCCTTCAATATTTCACCAATCCCACCCGGTTCTGATGGCGGCATTTCTTTGTCCCTCCTGTTTTTCATGGACCAAAATAAATCTATAGATCTAACCCTAAGGGCCCATCACCTCAACTAAAAAGGTCAGAGGCAAGTACACTTTAAAAAAGCAAAAGGTTTCTACATTTTACCATTTTATTCATAGTTAACGACATTAACACCACGGCTATTATTGTTTTTTATGCCGATTTTCAATTTTATGCCCATAAGTTTAAATTTGTAATGCTTTCTAATGTTACTGTAAGATTTTATTTTGCATCTCAGATCTACAATAAAATTCTTGAGTTATTTGATTTCCCAGGATCTTGAGTTTTTTCATCAATTTCCAAGTCTTAGTATCTCTCAATTTTTTTTTTTTTAACACAACTTTCCTTTCTGCGTAAGATATTTATGATGAATTAAAAAGTATGTTGCTACTTATGAGAAATATTGACCCCATAGGGCCCTTATTGATGAAATTTTATAAAAAATGATATTGATTGATTTTATAAAATGCAGAATCAAATTTATTGCAAATAAGACTCACGAACTATATTCCTCCCTTCACGCTTGGAGAACAAAGCAGAATTCCGAGAGATCCCAGCGCGTTTCCCTCAGGCGTATATCTTGTATTGAATTTCAGTGGAGTTTAAGTAATTGTGTCATTGACACAGACGCACAGATACCAGTATGGTACAGAAACAATCAAATTCCAGACACTGTCATGATTTCTGTGCCACAATGTAACAATAGGTCTCATAGCCAATGCGTTTCCGAGAATATTATAGGGGATGTGTGTGGCTGGTCTGGGAATGACCAGTAGGATTTGGATGAATAAGATGAGCCTGTAGTTTGAGTAACATGTTTGAATGGTCCTTATTCAATGGTCCTTATGGTTTGTTGCTTATTGAAACGTTAAAAGTTTCTCTTAGTAGTTTAAATACTTGCCCAAATCATCAGTTGGGTTTATTATTATTTCCGAACTGTGGGTTCTTGTGTCAACTAGTGTGCCAACATATTGTATTGAGTTCCGAATAGCTTTAGCTAGTTGCTAATGAATAGCATTGATAGGCAAGAGAAATGAAAAAAGAAGAAGAGAAAGAGAAATGAAATGGCTCGTGAATCCTTTTTATTTCATTGGTTTTATATATTCGTAGGTTTTACCATCATTACTTCTTCTTCTTCGTTCCTCCCTTAGATGATTATGTCAATCAACAAAAACAAGAATTCGGTGGTTCTCTTGAGATCCTCCAAGCTTCACAGCACAGCTTCCTCTCCTGCAACACTTGCGAATATTATCAAGGAGTCTGCAGGACTGAAGGATACGGTCAGCTGTCTGTTCTGCTTCACCGCAATCGCATAGTGGGCGCGTTCCTATGTTGAACTTATATGTTCAACATAAAAGAGATCTCTAAATATATGAAATTTGAGCCGATTGTGCACTTTCCTGAGTCTGAGTATCACTACTTGTTCTCTTTTGCGAAATAGTCATCGCGGTAGTCTTGTACGGAATGCGTCTCTGACCATCGTTCCCTAATGCCACCCTTATTAAGTGCCTTGACCTCGTCAATTTGCAGTAGAAGATCCCGCTATCGTCAGCATGTCCGCTCCCTCACTACCGGCGAATCCACAGTTCCCTGGCATCCATTGGAGGACTGCTGTTCCAGCAAGATTAGTCTCCTAGTTTATAAAAGAAAATAGATTTTTTAGGCCCATTACTGCTTTTATGCTGTCTTGCATTGCTTGGAGATCAGAGCGGGCATCAATAAATACACCTTGTGGAGATCGTAGAAAGAAGAAGAGTTGATCCTGCAGGGTTCAATTATAGCTTTCTGCTCAGGTCGGTAGTTACTGGAGTTTAGCCCTATGGCAATAGACTTTTCTACGATTGCACCATTTGGGAATTCTCTGAGAATTCCAACACCACTACCTTTTCTTCCTTTTGCTACCGAACCGTATGTGAAGGCTCAATCCTGTGGCGGGTACGGCTCGTTCATAAAAATCAGAGTCCGGTTTAGCAGTTGGATAGGTTGCAGTTCGTTTTTGCTATTTACGCCTGGTATGGTGTAAAATATTCTTGCCTTTGCGACAACCTTCCAGTGTGGAGTAAAAGTTGCACAGTCAAATGGTGCCAGATGTATATCTCGCACGTTGGAGCTCTTCACAGGATTTTGATGTGGTGTATTCTTCCTCTTGATTCGGGCTGAGTATCCAGCCAAGCCAGTGGTACAACTTTCTTTGCGGTTGTTCTGGTATCTATTTGGCTTTGGATTCTAAGTTTAAGAGCTTCAGTTCTCTTCTGTCTGCGAGGAGTGGTAATTTGGTCATGATTTCGAGTTTTTTGAGAGCTGTTGACCTCACCGACCATGTAATTATTCTTGAGCCATGGTTTTGAACTGTCTTTGCGGATGTGTTCCAGCTGGTGATGCCATATTCCAGAACTGGTCGGGTGTTGCCCACATAGAGGCTTTGCTGAGTTTAATTATATGTTCCTTAGGCCGGGCCTGTGATCTTTCTTATGAGGCACAGGCCCTTCGTGCGGTCTCCACGTCAGCCTTTTGTCCAACTTTATTCCCATGTATGGCTGATGGTCCAATTTTGAGTTCAAGACTCTGTTGTTCATTTTTGGAAAGGGTGAAAATGGTGTATTTCATTTTCTTTGAGTTTACTTTCATTTCCCAATCTGTTGCCTAGTTGCTCATCAGCATACTATCGTTGCTCATATTGATACCATCGTATCAAGAGCATCCTGGAGCCTATATTTTGCAATGGTCTGTGAGTTTGAGCGGCACCATAATGCAAGATTATCAGCGTATATGACTATATATATGATAGGAGGTTTTTGCTTCTTTTGGTATATTCAATGTCGCATCATTGATGAAGATGTTAAATAAGCAAATGTTACTAATGACACAAAGCACAGACGAGCACGCCTGTAGTTAAAGAGAGCGGCATTTGAGTTTTTAATTTAATATAAAAAAAAAACACGCAGTTATTTAATAGTATTAAATATATATTTAAAAATAAAAAATAATAATAATCCTGTACAATGCAACCAATGAAACGTCTCGTGTTCAATTACTTTAAGAATTTTTTTTACACCAACCCATTGAGGTTATAGAGGCTCATTGGGCCCTAGAAGGGACTGTTACTCCCCATAGTCAATCCAGAAAATACATAATTTATCTGCCATTTATCTATACGAAACAAGGTTCGGTTTTAAGGGGCTAGTTGACTGAGCTACCAACATTAAATAATACAACTGTATTCAAGAGAAAATTCAATTTGATTGTCCCTCCTAAACTCGGTCAGAATCTAGCAGTATACTGCATTCTATTCTCCGCCCGAAATTCGATTCAGATCTTATTAAAGCTTATTTGCGATTGAAGAATCAGCACTAGATTGATTCACGATTATTTTTTTTTATTTTATTATTAATTCATTTTATATATTTTATGTATTCACACTTAGTGTATTAGTGAAATTCAGACTTTTAATTTACTACTATTTATTCGAAAATATTGTTTTGTAATATAGGTTTACCAAATGCAGTTCTTATTAAAACCACTTAATAATCCTTTTTTGTAACAGGTCATTCGGGCAGATGTGTGTTTTCTACTTACCGAAATCGTACAGTTCCACCTCTGATTAATTCTTCGGTTTATCCGAGACAAAAGGGGTTTTCTACCTAGCTAACGACCTCTTTTAATCATCAACATATACAATAACTGGTCCGCATTGTACACCCCAAATGGAATATAACATATCCTCCCAAAATTATTAGCACCAATCAGGGACGAGATGAGATATTGGTTGGCATTTCCACCCTCACATTCTCTACCTGATGGAGGAATATTCTACCTTCCGCCTTTATTATCCTGTCATCTAGAAATGGCGCGGATAACTCACATTCCTTGAATCCCTGTTTTAATGAAGGGTCATTAATTAAAACTAGAAGAATATATTTTTAGATTTATATTCTTCGCTAAGTATCCTGTTTTAATCAACCGGCATTGCTGGTGAAATGATCAAACTTAAATTAAAAGAGAGGAATGCACTATAAATAACGATTATTTTTAGTATGTAATACGTAATTTTATAAATCAATATTTGTCATAAGAAGAACTGTAGTGAAGAAGAAACTTAATGAATTCGCATTCACAAACTGAACTTCCCGTCTTAATTGGTGGTCTTATTAGGCTTGTCTCATTTCAAATCTCTCATACATAATCAGAGTTATTCCAGTGAAGTTAATAATATAGTCACACCTTTACAAATAATATTCTTAATTATATCGTTACATTCCGAAATAATTTTTAATATCGCCATTGCTCTTTTGTATGGCGTTAATTAAATTATCCATTTCATATCTCAATATCAAAATAGAAGAGCATAAGCCCAAAAAGAGACATACAATAATTATTAGGATACAATAAAAATTCCATACAAATGAAGCATAGAGTCTCTAAAATAACTTCATATGGGTATTTTTACTTCCTATTTATTTTGTATTTATTCTTTTTCTTTTATTTTTATTATTTGATATATTTTTATGGCCTTTTGTACATTTTTGCTTCTTTATTATGTGTATTTTCTGGTGGTCAGCTGTTTTTAATTTAACCTTTCCCAGCGGTTGTGATGTAACCTCCCTTGTAGATTAGGGTTGGAACATCGAAAGGAAAATATCGATATTCGATATTTTGCGATATCGCAAAACCAAATATAGATCGAACCAAATATGAGTAAATTAATGAGTAATAAGTTAATGAGTAATATATATGTATAAACAAATGAGTAAAAGAAGGTTATGAAATAAATATAATTATTAGTATTTATTAAGCAATATTTTTATAAGCCATGAGAAAGAGAAATGATTTATTGAAAATCAATGCTGTCCAAATACATTGGATTGCTACCATAAACAGCGTGCTGATCAATCTTTATTTGGATATAATATAAAAAAATAGAAAAGAATTATACTTAAAAAAAAAAAAAAAAAATTATTACATATTTTTTATTTTGAAGACTTTTAGTCATATTTCATATAGTATAGTCTTTTAGAAGTTTTTCTATGATAAAAGCTTCAAACTTCTAAAAAATGTATCATTATAAAGCTTCCGACTATATTGTGCATTCTCAAAGCATTCATCTAAAAGCATGCATTTGACATACATCTCAGTACCATTTACATAATCATAAATTTGTCTTTACATAGGATTAATTAACATTATTTGTATATAATTCTTATCTACTAATTATTGTTTGGTAATTAAATATTGTGTATTTTTATATTTATTGGTAAAACTCCAGAATCGTGACCTGTAACCAGCATGGCGGACATCTAGATTTTTAGGACCTGACTGATCTTAAAAATCTAAACCTCCGCCATGTTGGAGTTACGATTTTGGAGTTTTTACGAAAAAAGGAAATTGTTAAAATAAAATTAAGTAGAATCTCGATAATTCGTATGGTCAACGGTTCGAAAGGTAAATATGAATCATCGAGATTTCCAATAATCGGTGATAAAAGATAGTAAATAATAAAATTGTATTAATATGAATGGACATGCAAACGATATAGTTAGGTCAGCAAAATCTTAAAGTACCGCTAAATCTTCGTAAATATAAATAGGTGAAATCTCGAAAAGTTATGGGAGTTTCTTAATTTTGAGGTAGGCGATTCTCATTTTCGATGCTTTCTAAGAGTTGCATCACTACTTCCTTGCGTTAAATGTCTTAAATCGTTTAATTATGGCCAAGTCAAGAGACTGCAACTTAGAGGTTGTGTTGGGAGGCTAAAACTGAAGATTAACATCGCTGAGTGATGTGGTACTGTTGTGGGCCGTACAATCATCAATAAACTGTTGAAAATTTTCGCTATTTTTTATTCCATATCTGTGCCCATTCGTTGAAAATTTCGCTTATGATACATGCTTTTGTGTTTGCACGATAGGCTAACGATAACGTTTTTCTTTAAAAAACACCTTGCTTTCGAGGATTTGCTAGTCTTGAGCGAACTTAATTTTTCAGATCAATCTATGTTGGCGACTAACAGTATGGTTACAGGTTTTTTTTTTTTAGATTTTTTTCCAAAGAGAAGTGAATAGAAGAAAAAAGCGTAAACCGACCGAAATTCATAAAAACGATTCCTTTCTTTCTTAATCGCTCACCTCTCCTCTTGAAAAGATTAAGAGTTAACCAGATTTTTTATTTGGAAATTCGTATTATAAGACGTTTACTACGTGGAAGACGAAAATAAATACGAATTATCGAGGGGAATGGATTGCAGTGTTTTTATAGGAAATAAAAGGAGATTTTCAAACGACCAGAAAATCCAAACGAATTATCGGAATATACGAATTACGAGGATATGAATTATCGAGGTTCTACTGTAATATAGTTTAACATATGATGTCATAGATATATCGTAAAATATCGATATCATCGATATATCGGAAGTTAATATATCGATAGAAAATATCGGTTTTTCAACTCCGATCGCGTGTCGATATTCCAAGTCTAGTGTAGATGTCTCTAAACGATATTTATGTCTTTTAGACTGTTGATGTCAGATGTTTTTTATTTCGTCTTCTAATAGGTATGTGACCTTTTTCTTTTTTTTTTCTGAATTGGTATAACTTCGACTGGTTAGTTTTTTACCGGTTTTTAGAGATTTTAGGTTTTTTGTGTGGAATTCATATTAAAATTATAAAAAATTAAGTTTATATCATAATGATCTCAATTCCTTCTATTCTTTTTTTAAAATGTATTTATTTCTTTTTTGTTTAGCTCATTTGGTTCTATTGAATAATAACTATACATTATTCCATTAACTCCATACCTACGCAAACCCAATAATTCATAACGTTTCTCCGAATTTATTCGCGATAATAATTTTAGACAACTAAAAAAAAAGAATTACACTTTTTTTATTTTTTATAGGTTTATTTATTTTGTTAATTTTAAATACCAATTACAGGTATTTAAAATTAATTATTTATTACCCGACTTCGGTCTAGCCAAAAGGAGGCTAATGTGTTTAGCTTCACCATTAGGTAGGTAGCGAACGGCTCAACCGATTTTTAAGTTAAATGGCTCAAATTATTCGTTCCAAATTATCTCGTAAATGTTATGAAACATTTTGAGCTGAAAATACTAATGAAATCTTGCATTAAATTTGTTTAATCTTTCCGTTTTAGGGTATCTAATGATTTTTCAAGAGAACAACCGATATTCAAGTTTGATGGATCAAATTACTCGTTATGATCCCGTGAATGTTTTGAACCATTTTGGGGATTTTTCATTTCAGTTGAATCTATATGCGTTGCGATTGTGGAGCCTCCTAAATTATCCAGTGAACTTGAGTACAATTATCATCCTTTGTGTATTTAAATGATTATTTTTAAATAAAATTGAGCTTGGAATCTACAAATTAAGCCGAATACTATTATAGGTAAATCTTAGCCACTGCAGTTGAGGTGTATAGTGTGCTTCCGAACCACTGGAAAGTTTGTACCGGACTAAAAGGTATCTTGTTAGTAATTGTTCATACATAAGATACGATGTACAATGTGTAAGTTCTGCGCAAGCCGTTGGAACAAGGAACATTATCGACTGGGAAGTAGTTGGTACTAATAGGGCGTTGTTTAAACTTCACAGTTTGTGTAAATTACACCGCAGAGAGTATCGTTTTCCGTGGAAGGAAATCTAAGCGCCTTTGTGGGCCAGAGGCCCTCAACAACAGGCTCATGAGATTTGTAGGGTTGAAGTATTTGTAGCGTTTGATTGTCGTTCCCAGCTCATGTTTATTTTCAACTGCGCCTCATCATTCTTTTCTCTTAAGCGCAAACATTGAGTTGTCTGACACCAGTATAGGCATTGCAATTGATGCTTCCATATGCGTTATGAGTTACTTCATTATATTTTGAAAATATTTTTACTTTGCTTTTACTCCAGCCTTAGTCTTTATTGTGTACATAATCTAAAAGTATGATTGTGAAAGTTAACTTTATTTTATGGAAATTATAATGAATTGTACTTTGTTATTTTAATTCTGTCTACAATTTTGGCATAGCTAAAATTAATGTTTTTTGTTTATTTGATATAAACATTTTGTCAATCACATGCCATTAAGGAAGAATAACGCCTTAAATTCTTTGAAAATAAAGTATCGCCTAGAATATTTGGCTCGTAAAAGTTTAACGCATAAGTGAATTTTTAAGGCTACACAACCCGCATTGCGGAGCATTCACAGAATAAATATACTTAGAGTCATAGCATCACAATTTGCAATGGGCATGTAAAGTTGTTACGCTTGATAATGAAAAAATCGCTAAAAATATTAGCGTTTCTCCGACGAGTGATCTACCGAAGGAGTAATTCAAGATATAAGTGAGAAGATTGCGTCATTGCCAACGTTAGATTTCTCACGAAATGATATTTTAAATCGTCGCGATAGGTTTTCATGTTAGAATTCATAATATGCGACTGAGGACAATTCCTATTCTTCTTGATTCACTGTTCGAAGTCTTATCTTCCGTGGTATTTTTAGCTCCCTCAGTTTTGATGTTTTTTTCATTTCATTTAGATTTTCACTTAGCCTGAATATTTCTCTTCATCGTTTTCAGCAATTCTTGTAAAGGAACTCTCCATCAATAATATAATAGAAATAATATTAATATTGATAATTATTACCGTAAAAAGATGGGAAGAGTCTAGTCTTACCAGAAAATGTATCTACCGTTGTATATATCGTTGTATCAGCCGTTGGTTGACTATGGGGTCAGAACACCATCAAAGGACAGACCGAATCTCTTTAACGTGACACCCAGCCTTTCATTGGTTTTGGGTGGGGGTGGCCAACCTTTTGCATACCATGCTCCAATTTTTTCATTGGCTAATTTAGATGCGCCAAATAAATCGAACACTTTTTATGCCTTCTTATGTTTAACACTGATACCAGCTGAGTCCAATCTGCAACTTCGATTTATTTGTTTATCGTGTAGAGGTATAAAGTGTACCAGTTTCATAAATTTCAACGAAGTGTCTTTTGAGATATGCCGTTTTAATTTTGAAGAAAATGGCATTCTTGCTTTTTTTGGCCATACCTATTTGAAAATTCATATAAAAAAAACAATGTTTTTAAGATTGACATTTCTACAGAAGTAGTAAAATGAAAAAATAAACCATAAAAAAATCGAAGGTGAGTATCATTTCCTTGATACACTTTTACATCGCTAAACGTCTTGCTTTATGTCAGTTTTCGTGAATTCTTTTAACCTCTTTCTTCACTACATAGGTCAACGGTGGCCAACCTTTTGCATACCAGACGCCAATTTATTCACAGAAGAGTTCACATGGGCCATATTAATCAAATACTTTTTATATCTGTAGCATTTATGATTCCTTCAGAGGAAGGAACGGTATAACTTATTCACTCAATTGAATTAATTGATTTACGCCTGTCTGTTAAAGCACCAATCAACAATAGTCAGTGATGATCTCTAGTACGAGAGGGTAGTCGCTTCGTGATAGTTCTACAGCTGCCAGAGAGAACCATTTGTTGAAGAAAATTCAGAACCAAAGTTGTTGGCTCTAAAACGAGATCAACTTAGAATCTGGATTTGTCTGTTCTCTTTGCTTGCCTAGAATCCCCGCCTTGGCATATGCTTAATAGCCTTTTTAATAGAAGTATACTGATAGATTTTATTAATTAGGGATTGATAAATTATTTGCCACTTCTATAAATTTGTTTTATTGAAAACTAGTTTCGAATTTTATACATTCATCTTCAGTTCAAGGTTTAAATGGATTTGTTAGTTCAATGCGAGAAGACACCAGTACAAACTTTTCTGTTTGATATAATCCATTTAAACCTTGAACTGAGGATGAATGTATAATATGCATATAATGTATAATATGCATTCGAAGCTAATTTTCAATAAAACAAATTTATAGAAGTGGCAAATAATTTATCAATTCCTAATTAGATTGATCCTTCTATACCATCATGTGGATGTCAACAGATATTATTAACTTACAGAGATACCATCCAAAGAAGGGTATAGATCCCTCACCTTATTCAAATATGCAATGCGCCACGGTTTGGTGTTTGAAAGAGGATGCCAACATCACCTTCTTGTATAATCGTTGGTCAAGAAACAGTACGTTCGTGCCAAGCACTGATCACAAGATTCTTAATGGGGTATAGAGGTGCCAACGGACTTTTTCTTATATTTAGGCACACCATTTGTTTTTTTAACAGTGAACAATAGTAAGGATTAAATCACATTACAAAAAGCGTATGTATTTTTTTACTGAGAACAATCATAACGATTCAAAACCACGTCTGTAGGAGACTTGTTTATTTATTTGTTTTGATTAATTTTAAGAAATGCTCAAAAGAATGTGAGCCCCGTCTCCTGTTGAGAAGTGATGACTACATAATTCATAAACTACACTGGTAACGGTAATCTAAAAAATTCTTTTAAATATAAGATTGGTTACAGCAGAAGATGAACAATGAGATGTATAGCAAATATGCAAAAGAAGAGACAAGGAGGTTTCGGAGGGATGGGGGAAGATGCTAGAATTTAAATTCCTAAATTGCTTATAATTGAAAAATAACAAATAAAAATTAATAGTACCATAACGCTGTGTTTGTACTGAAGAAGTAGTTGATTCGAGGGATAAAAAATCTAAGGGAAAGCCGCAACCTGTTGAACTAAGGTCCAAGTGGGACTGCTCCGCCTTGGCGTTGGAAAAGTTGGTAGGCTACACAATAGGGGTCGTTTCCATTGTCTGTTCTCTCTCTCAGCAAGTTGTTCCTTCGTCAAAAGCTCAACTTCCTAAACGTATGCCAACTTGCTCGGAGTATCTCATTGTTTATTTTGGTTGATTGTCAGATGTCATCGAGTTCATATCTCATATATCGTGCCTAACTGATTGCTTAGGCCCAGCGCATAGCCTAGCAGCGCGACAACCAGCGATTTGCAATACAGAGCAAAGAGTGCAGCAAGCAAAGAGTTGCAACTGCGTAGTGGAGCAGCGATAACTGCTGCGCATTTATTTACAATTTCGTCTCAGTATTATTCCATTTTTTATAAAATAAACAGAATATTAATTAAAAATTTTTTAACTAGATAATTAAATATAAATTGATATCATTATAATAAAGTTATAAAACAACAATAATTATCTTTAAATATTTAATTATACATAATTTATAATAATTTACTGTTACAAATTATTTAAGATAGATGTTTACTTGTTATACCGTCATATACTATGTAACATAAACAATAAATGCAGATTTACTTACTTGTTGTTTTCATTTCAGTGGCCATCCCACAATTTTTCCAACAGAATGTAGCCGGCCCTTTTGGTCCCATAAGGGCTTTTGAAGCAACGCTTCACTAATTAACAAATCTATAACCATTTTATAATTTCCGAATGACCTGGATAAGGGCGACGAAAATAAACTGTTTGAAAGCTTCGCTTGCCTCCCCCTGAGTAGCGCTAATTGTCTCTTTCTTTGCTTCGTCGCTATCCACGTGCTTGTTTTTGCTGCTCTTTCCTCCCCTTGTATAGCTGCTTGTCGCGCTGCTCCACTTTATAGGTAGGCCTTGGACTCACATCAATGCATGTATATTGTGAAGGTTATCATTCATTGTGATAAATAGCTATTTCGTAAAATTTAATTTGTCTTTTAACCTTAATCTTTCGAACAATTGTTTAGGGCCAAAGCTAGATACAAAATAGTCCCTAATAAAAAATTTCAAAAACGGAATGAAACCCATCAACGCCACTACGAAACTAGTTGATGTCTGATAGTGATAAGGATCTTATGGTTAATTAACGTGGCAAATGCAACAAATCTATAACTCTGCTTAAGAAATTCCAGCAATCAAAAGGACTCATTACAATTCGAAGATCAAATAAAAGATGCGAATTTGTCGTTGTTTCAATTAATCATCGCCTTTGAAACCCTTTAGTAAAAATAAAAGATATCAACGATTGTTTACTATAGGAGAATGCTTGAATTGATGAATTCAAATTTCAGGTTTAATACAAACCACAGATCCATGGTTCATTCCTACCAATTTGTAAAAATTATGCCTGGTTACCTATTATCGACTTTAGAACATTGATATTTCTCAGTACAAAATTAAAAAAAAAAGAAATTTATTTTATTTTTAAAGAAGTTTATGTATTGTACTCGTCTAATATACTGAATATGTTGTATTCCAGTTTTAGATTATATTATTTTTTTTTTAAGTAAATAAATAATTTTAACCATCCTCATGTTTTTAATTTCATACACTATCGCTTAATAACTAGTAAACTTTCTTCTTAGATGAAACAATATGGAAAGTGTTTGAATAATTCCTAATTGAAAAGACCATCGTAGAAATTATATTTTAGAATATAATCATTTCTAGATTCCTCGGCTGGACTCGAAGCGGAAGCAGAGGTATTGTGCATTATTTAGATACCGATATCTCAGAAATATTCATAAATAATTCATCCCGAGGATTGAACTGAATATTGAACAGTTGCTGATTAAAAATGAAAATCTTCTCGATTTCTCGTTCCTCCGTTTTCTCCTTAAATTATAAAAATGGTCCCATCTGTCTGCAGCCAGGAAAGAAATGTAAGCTCCAATTTACCTCACTCTGGCCGCTACGCATCAAATACATCCTCATACATTTTTAGGTTTTTTTCCCCTTTTTATGTCTATTTACCTTTTAAAAACTTTTAATCAAGTTGTGTGTGAATTGTGTGTTTTAATATTTTATTATAGAAAAATATATTCGTTTGGAACTGGCTTTATTTTACATAAAAATAATAAAAAAAAAAAGAATATATATATATATATATATATATATATATATATATATATATATATATATATATATATATATATATATATATATATAAATACTATATATACTAATTAGATGTTAGGTACATACATTATCTCTGTCCATTGCTGATATATATTCACTTGCTTACGGAACTGTTAAAATTGGCCATAAACCTTCTTTGTTTCACTTAATTACTTTCCTTTTTTTTTTAAGACAACTGTGAATCTCATTTATACGGTTCTGTTAACCAGGAATGTATGTACTTTACTACTAACTTTCCAATGAAACAACTTTACACTTATATCAAAAGGACTCTGACTGGAATATCACGACATAATAACATAAATTATCCGCCAAGGGTTAGTGAACACAAGCAGTATCTAATAAAATAGATTATAAGCATAGCTGTGCGCGCTTCCTGGATCCGGGAATATTCTTCACTCTTCTTGAAATTTGTTTAAAGAATATGCTGTCTAAAATGTATTTTAAACAATTTTGGTATTAATATTAAACCAAAACTTTAGCACTCTTGGGCTACAAAAACATTTTGGTTGAAGTTTTTGAACTTTAAGTCTAACTTTTTTTAATTTTTTTTTAAAAAGTTGAATCTTTAAACTGTGCTTCTATCTACTGTTTTATGGGATGCAATATAAAAATATATTTAAATATAACCTATTAGCATGTTCACCTATGGCATTCTTCATTTCCCCTTCCCTCCCATGCCCACGCCGATGTTTGTGTGACAAAACTCATTGGCATGAGTCAAATTGGTTACCAAACTCAGTTTAATTTAATACTTTAATAAAAACCGAGTATCATTATCGTGTAATAACAATTGGATGTACCAAAAAAAAAAAAAAAAATAGTTTTATCTGTCATTTTGTTTTCTTCTATTCCTGAGTTTGGTATGAAGGCTAGCAATTTTTTTTTTAAGAGAATGTTTCAGAATTTTTGTTCCAGCTGAAAAATAATATCAAAGAGCTAATTGGTATTTGAGGTTAATTCCCATTTTTTGCTGAGAGATTCAGTTAAATTGTATTCGGAGATTAATTACCAACTGTACACAGGAATTCTCTCCACCTCTAAACTTTCCTTTTTGAATGCCGAATTGATTAAATAATATTGCTGAGCAAACAGTTGCATTAGATAGGTTGATAATCTGCTAAAAAGTACTCGTGAAATGTTTACTATTTTGTATTATGATTATGGTAGATAGAGAAAATGATATATGGTTGATATTTTTTTAAATATTTTTCTTACAAAATATCATATACCTACTTAATCTATATACTTGAAATAAATTAATAATCATACCAGATGAATGATTATAACAAAACTGAGAATTGAAATTTATTCTAATGAAACTGAGATTATGAAGAGTGTGTATATAAGACAATCTATGCAAAATGTGACGTCCCTCTCTTGTTTAAAATTAGATTCAACTATAGTGTGAAGTTGAAATCAACGCCTCTCAATCCAATATGGCAGCTTTAGTTTGAACTGTTAATGCGGGGTTTGGCATGATATCACAATTAAGTTTATAAATTAACAATGGAGGCTGTAGGATGGCCCAGATTCTCATTAAACTCACTTTTAGGGAGTTCACTGAATCCAAAGTGATGGATGTAAACAGATTAAAGTCGCTGAAAAATCTTTTTTTTTATGCATCGTTTGCTTGGAAGAAGAGCGGAACTTCACATTTCAAAAAAGTGGAATTTTACAGGATGATTATTTGAAGTTTGTCTATTCAGATTCATTGCTGTCCCTAAAAAAAATCTACTGTGATAAAAAATAAAGTAGGACATTTTCTTAGCCAACACTACTTACCCCTGTTTGTTTAAAAAAGTGAAACGTAATTTTTTGATCATTTAAACATAAATCGTGAATTAAATTGTGGCAGCTTTTCATGAGAACTAAATAAATTATTATTACGTTAAATATCGAAATTGTAAATCTGACGTTTTTTCCAAAAGAAATATACTTTATCAGAAGTTCTACAAGCGAAAACCAAACTTTTCGTATTGTGGCAATATTCTTCCTAGCCAGCGACATATTTCCTGACTTGTGAATATGCTTATGAATTGGATGCACTGAAATTCCTTACTAACTCAAAATGGTAGAGAAAAAAAATTGTTGAAAAAAAAAAAGAGAAAAAACTCAAAAAGTAACTTAAATTAGTTAATCGCAATGATACACTCTAAAATACTAAAATTATTTTAAACTAACCAATTGCATCATCAGGACAGAAACTATAGTTTCAAATAAATTCTTACAAAATGCAGTGCATTTCGCATCAAAAGTCTGAAAAGAAGTATCAACTGGAGACTGTATCTCACTCCAAGATATCTACACAGATACACATGCAGAAGATTTGTGTTTGAAATCTTTCGATTTTATCTTATCCTAAAATTTTTGTAGAAAAAAAATTTTTAAAAGGGAAAGAAATAAGTCTCTGCAACGAAATCAATTCAGTATTTTTAATTTATATAACGTAATATCAGATTCGGATACAGAGATCTCAAAATTAATATTTATTTAGTACCTATTGAATTTGAAACTTCTTCGTTAGCTACAAGAATACATTTATACAATAATAATTAATTTATTGCCCTCTGATTGACTACTTTCCTTTTCGCAAAAAGTTTTTCAATGACGATACTGAAAAAGATTTTGAAAAAAAAAATATTGTTTTTTCATAAATATTTCCTGAGTTTTTGGAATGAGTTAATGACTGAAATTCCTTCACATCTAGAAATGGTTGATAACACTGTATTCTATTTTCGAAAATTCTAGATTTTTTTGAAATTCAAATATGTTAAACTTTCATGTGGAAACAGAATCTTCTTTTTAGATAGCCAAACCTAAGTTTCGTTAGGTTATGTATTAACTATGATGATGATTTATGTATTTTATTGTTTTTGATCGTTAATATTAATGATATTTTCTCCGTAAAAGCAGACAGCTAGGCCAATTAAACGACACCCCGGACGAGCAGACACGGTAGGATAAGAGCAAGGGAGTGCTTTCGTGATCAGCAGCAGTTGCCAACTTGTGCGGCTTTCTATTCGTGCTGTAGCCTGTTCTTTGTCACAGCTGTCCGCGTTCCCTAGCCGCAGCTGCGTTATTGTTACAATTTTTTGAATAAGCAAAAATACCATCCATAAATTATTCGAAAACAGTTTTATTTGTACAATAGAATTGTATCATTAGCATCAGTATGAAGAACTTAATGTAATTAAGATATGAGAATTTCGTATTGCATGTATTTCATTTTTTTCGATTTTATTAAGTGTAACCAGTAGCCATTTCTGCGATTATTAATTATTTCTATATCTGAAGTTGCTCAAATAACTTAGATTTATAATCATTTTACAAATCAGAAAATTAATAATGTTTATTATTGTGTTATCGATTTATAAATGCGTGACCGTTTATACGACACAGTAGCAAATTAATAGTTATAAAGATTTTATTTATTTTATTTTAGAAAAACTAAGCAGAGAGGCAGTCGTCCTCAGGATGGTAATCCTCAAACTACAAATGCAAAAACACATTTATTTAGTTTGCGATATATTTATCAGGAGTGTATTGTAAATGATATTTTATAAGAGGGGAGATCATAAGGGAGTTTTAATAAAGATTGAATGAAATAAAGATTTTCTGGCTAACAAGTATTGTTATTAATTTATTTAGAACACTGACTTAAAATATTTTTATTCATTAGATTGCTGTGGTAAATATTTCTAAATTCATCTATTTCAGTTCTCAAAAGATTAAATTGATTGTCAATATAACTATTTACTTGAAGAGTATTATCCTACTATTTATTCTGTGAAATTGTCAAAAACATCCAGTACGTATGCTGGAATGTTTAATTTTTCATGGCAGATGGTATATTATTATACCACTGGTATAATAATTTGTGAATCTAAAGGTTGTAAAAACGCTTTTATGAAATCTCGTGAGACATTACGATACGAAGTAAAAAGTGTATAATGAGCATGCGACTGAAAGTAGTCCCACAACAGCTAAATTTATTGTCTCCCAACTTCAATTCAAATTAAGGTCTCAGTTGTTAGAAAAATACAATATTGGATGTGGCTACATTGTAGCTGTTCTGTTACGTTACTAAAATAAAATTAATAACAGGTAAACGATAAAAAACAAAAAATAAATATCCATATTCAATATTCATAAGAAATGTGATTAATTCTTTGGAACGATTAAACTGGTATTTTCCGGAATTTCATCATTATTGCTACTACGTTTAGATCATAAATCAAAAGGTTCACTTTTATGTTATTTATTAATTTTGTTTACAGTGTTTGATAAATTATACGATTTAGAAAAATAAATACAATATATGTTTGTATTGTGTCCACTTTAAGCATGAACTGAGTATTAATAATTACTGGTCAGTCTCCACTGTCAATGAAACCTTCGTTGCCTATATGATCTATCTGTCTTTTATATTGTTTTATATAGCGAGTGAAATACATTCGTTAAATTTATTGAATTTAAATTAGATATCCCTTTTCACAATTTGGCTTTCCTAAACTATTTATAAGTAGTAAAATTTATGGGAGAAGGTTATTTCGTATATCGAATAATTTAATAATATGTTGTTACTTATATCATCATCATAAGATGTGACGTCATCGAATCTAGACTTCCTCCAATAGCTTCCAACAGTTGGCTCTGTTGCAGTAGCTCTTTAGTTTCGGGCTATTTTATAGATTTCTTCATGCTAATAACAATTGGTTGCATTAAAAGTTGCATTTACGACAATTTGTTCAGCAATTATAAATATTTTTAGGTGATTCCTTAATTCAAATGAAACTTTACCAGGGACCAATAAAATGTTCATAAAACCAAGCGAACCGTTCGTATCTTAAGGACTTAATCTTGCTCTCAAATTATCTGGTTAATGATTATACATATAGCTAAGTTTATATTTATTGATATTTGGAATTCTTCTTTTGTCATGTTCATACCGAACTAACTTTGTGTATTGCTGGCTATCAGATAAGCTGTAATTCCAAATTTAATTACTCAATATTCTAAATAAGTTAGTTAAAACAGGTTTTTATGTTTGGATTAAAAAATATGATTTGGTTTGAGAATGAAGATGTAGCCCTTTTTTAAAAGCGGGTCTCTCAATCAAGTAAAAAGGAACCAACGATAAAAAATAAAATAAATTCCCCAGAGAAGATATCAGCATTCCTTTCGTGCTCGTGATCTAAGCCCTACCTTAAATTTTCTTTCAGTAGTTAATAAATAAGGCCCATAAATTTTAATTAATTAAAGTAGGGAATAATTATGCGGGGGTACTTTGTCTTTTAGCACTTCATATAAATTTTAAATTGAGACGTATTTCTTACTTTATGATGGTCATTAATCCTCTAATTAATCCCGTGATAGTTACCTTGGATTTGCTTTCATAAAAATTTACTAAACAATAAAATAGCACTTTTAACTCTTCACGTAATGAGGCGAGATATCATTAACCTCGGAACTTGGACTTCTTTTCGTTTTTATAGCAAAAAAATATTTTAGTGCAGGACTCGACGTGGAAAAAATATATTTACTAATATGAAGCTAAAAGTTGTTGAAAAGTTTCATATTTTCCGAGTATTGTAAGAACAGACTGTAGCTAAAACACCTAACTTTGAAATTCACAATGATGCTTTGTTACGCTGCACAGTGGTTCAGAAAATTCGTGGCTAAAAGTCATAGTACATTCTAAAGCTTATCCGATAGTAATTGAACGAATTGGTTTCGAACAATCTTAATTCCTCAAAACGTTTTCGTAAAAATAGAGATAAAGGAGGAGGTCAGTATTTTTTTTTTTATTTAACTATATTTACAAAAAATAAAACTAGGTAATTGACAGTTTCACGACCATTTAAACAATTTGAATTTTTTTGGTTTTTATGCTGTTATATATCGTTCAAAATATAAATTCGGATTCTGAATTAAAGAATTATTAAATGGTATAATTGGAATTTTAATTTCTTAACAACTGAAGATATAAGTGGAAGAACATTTTATGTTACAAAAGTTTGAATTTTATTCTTTTGTTTTTATTCCTATTTTAGAGTGTTTCACTCAATTTTCAACTTCTGAAAACTACAACAAAGTAAAAAAAAAAATAATAATAATCATGGTACTATGTAGAAAGGGTATTTAAAATATTCTTCCAAGCAAAGATCCCAGTGTTTCCTAAAACGTCCCATACCATGTTCCTCCATTTTGCTCTTGAATTATGACATGAAATTGGAAATTAATTGTTATATGTTTACAAATATTTGGTTTTGATATTAAAATTTAATAGCAATTATTATTGGGTACATTGTTTATAGCTAACTGAGTTACACGTTTTTAGTTGTTATTAACTGTCAGTGGTACTTGACATACTTTATTAACAACAAAATTATTCTTGTTGTCGAACGATCCTTATACTTTATTAAAATATGCATACAAAAAATTAAATTAAGTCAATCAATTAATTTATTTCATGAAAATATTAGAAAGCAAAACTTTATCATACCATTTGAGATTTTAACCGATGATATACAAAAAAATGTTTAGGTAGGCATTTCAATTACTTAAAAATCGATATTAAAAAAAATGGAGCAAGAACGAATAGCTGATATTTTCAGAGCTAACTAAGAGATACTTTGGTATCAGATCCATATAAAAATTATGGGGGTGCGAGCAACTAATCACCAAGAGCATTACTACTTCCTGTAGGAAAGAATTGTTGCCTTGCTCGATTCCTCGGACAAATAGTTTACCCTAAAAGGCCTCTATTTTTTTCGTCAACACCCAAAATTATCCTGGTGTAATTTATGCACTCATTAATAATATAGGAAGCGATTTCACGACTTTTTCCATTGTAAGTTCTTGATTGTTAAATTAGCTCTGATAGATTTTTCAATAGAAATTCAATAGACATTTTTCAATGCAATACGAAAGTTTGATATTATTTAGCCTCTTATATTTTTAAAATTTCAATTAAAAAAGTTGTTGGCCCTTAGTATATTTCAGCTGTAATATTTTACTTTACTATGAACTAATCTTGACTTAGTATTATAAATGTATAAAAAAAATTGATGATATTAGTGGAAAATAATTGAGCTAATATGATTTGTATCTAGTGTTCGACTTAAGGATCTATTTATCATATGTTACACATTAGCAAATAAAAGAATAATACTTAAAACAAACAAAAAAAAAAAGTTATTAAAATGAACTATTATAAAAAAAAAAGAAATAATTGTAATATATTATAGGCTTAAGTTGGAATCTTTTTTACTGTCTGGATAAGATACAATTTAAAGTTATACTTTATTAACTCTTTTAACTCGGCTTAGAAACTTTAAAACGAGCTTTACTATTATCAAAGCGAACGTTTTCTTTAATGTTAACTTGAAGCAGTTTAATATTCTCGTAAAGGAGAGACCCCGCGCTCAATCTAACTTCCTTCTGTAACAAACAGGTACAGTTTTAGCTCAGGTTATTCCATATTTTGAAGCCGTTTATTTACTTGACTACCTAATTAATTTTGTAATATATATCTGGAGAGCTTTCAAAGGTTACAAAATATCCAATATTATTACTCTTGTCGCAATATGAATTAGATACAGAGAAAAATAAAGAAAAATAACGTCAATATTAAAAGTTTCACATGAAATTATCCAATTGTATATAAAGTATCATTAGTAATTGTAAAATGAATGCGGTTGAAATTCCAATATTTTAACATCATGATCTTTGCTTAATTTCAATTTCAATCTCATCCATACTTTAAGTTTTTTCCTTATAGATTTTAATTTATTCCCACAAATAGACCGACATTTTTTTTTTTTATTTCTGCTAATATATTTGCTGTATTTCATAGTTTATGTATTAAAAATATATTTTAGTTTATTTTTTTCATCAATTTGTAGTGAAATTAATCTAATCAGATAAATACAACAAAATAAATAGATGCTATACGTTCCAACACAAAAATAATAATTAGTCCTATAGGTTACCAACCTAGGTATTATAAAAAACATATTCTATTATTATTATTATTATAAAAATATTCCGTTATTATTATAAAACATATTCTCCAGCCAAAATAATTATTACTACATATTTTTTTTTTCAATTTTCTGTTTTGCTCTCCCTTTTTCTTTACTTTAACCATTTCTCTTTCCGGTGTTAGCTGTTGAATTATCTCCACTTTGTGATCAGCTGAAGTGATTCCAACACAAGCTTCGCCGATTTACCGCTTTGCTTTAATATCGAAAATGTTATATATATAATAGCAGTTCTCCGAACAGTAGACATCGGGAATCAATTTTGGGATTTTTATTTTATTTTGCATTAGTCTATACCAATCATAATGCAAAGTTATTCTCTATGCCATAAAAAAGTCAAAAATAACCACAGAACACATTATACAATTGATCAATATTTTCATTAAAAAAATAATCCAATCTCTTCGAAATTATTGCAATTATCTGATTTTTTCCCCTTCACCATCTGTGTCAATTATTGATTAAAATAAATAAATAAAGGATCCAATGCCTTCGAGGTATATTCATGTCGAATTTGAAGAAAATCAAAAATCGCTTTTGGTCGTGGCTGCAAAACCAACAGGTTTTTGATGAAAGGAAGGCCTACACATACGTTGTTTTTCCTGACTTCAATATATATATATATATATTCATGTCAAATTTGAAGAAAATCAAACCACGCACTTGGTTGTAATCGCATAACAGACTAAACGAAATGCCTAATGGTCGAGTTGAATGAAACAGGACCTTGTCTACACCATGTCAATAATTCTATTATTGACATTAATCAGTAACAGTTGCCAATTTTTTTTTGTTCTTATTCTTCGAACCTTACGACTGTTGAAATTGGTTGAGATTTCCAGTTGCAGAACACCTGTCAAAATGTTAATTAACTGACGGCCAGGTATTTAGCGTTGGGGCTCACTGATAAGACTTATCAGTGACAATTAGCGCTGGGGTCTTCATAGAATTGCTAATTAACTCAGCAAGCTATTAGATAATGCAGGGTCTTCGCTTGAATAGAGATAGATACTCTATTTAAGTAATTATCCTGTATTTTTGTATTAATAAACCCTTTAATATTTTGTAATTAAAATATTAAGTTTTATCCTTTAAAATGGTAAATAGGTGCAAACTAAAACTAGAATCTAAAACTAGAATCTAACAAAACTAGAATCTAACAAAATGAAATCACAATCGGTGTCGCAACTTTGAATAACAAGTACGGCAGGATTTTTTGAACCATGATGGGATAATTCAGACCTAGCGCGATGTTTCAAAGTGGAGTAAAACATTTGAAGAAACAAAGTCTATATTCGTTTTACACACCTCGAAAACCCTTTTCATAGCAATTGAAAAAAAAAAATTCTCGAAAATCACGATTATTTCAATACTGATACACTTATCCATAAAAAAACTTGGGAAAGATTTAAGCGTTGTGAACTCCACAAAATGATACAAACCCCACTCCCGGATAAGAACCGGAGACATAAAAGAAATCGTTAGAGGTGTTTTCTTTATTTTACAGTACTTTTTCTATCTTATAAATCCATGAAATCTAAAAGTTTTTGGCATGGATTGCAGACCAAAAAAACATCTTTTCAACGGTTTTAGTTACGTTGAATTTGGATAAAATTCTGAGAAACCTGGACAGGTGTCAAATATTTCTTGACCTAGTATCGCTAAAAAAAAAAAAAAAACATTGAATCGGTGATTCTGCGTCTGTAGCCTCCTCTTGTAAGTTAAATTTTAGAGATTTTCTGTTATGATTTTTGCTTGGTCCGTAATATTTACGTGGAAGCAAAATTTCCTGGGTGATAGAAACCATATTTAATTTTAATCAGGCTAATGCTTGACTTAACAGATAAATTATCTCTTTTTCGCTTTGATAAAAAAAAATTTTTTTTGCCTTGGCGCATGATAAATAAGTTTGGAATAATAAGTTCGAGTGAGAACTGTGAAAACCGTTGTTAAATATTTTTAAAAAATATCCTGAAAAACAATAATAGCTTTCAGTTTCCAAAGTTCAGGCTGAAACTGTTGTTTAGAAATATATTTAATTAAATACAAGCCCCTCTCTGACTTAAATAAGTTATACCATAAAAGTTAATCCTTCGCCCAAAAGTTTTACCTCGCAGCTTCTTTTTCCTAGCCTTCCTTGGTTAGCGAACCTCAAAGTAATTTTTTCTCAGTTCAATTTTATTCTAATAATTTTGGTTAACGGCCATGGTATCGCATTAATACCTCTGGAATGTAATTTGTATGCATTACGTGGGTGTAAGTATTCAAGGATGTTTTTATTATTTTTTTTATTTCCTTACTTGAAAGTAATGCTGTTAGCACACCTACTAATTAGATTGTGTTGTATTATACCTATATATTATATTATATTATACCCGTGTTATATTATACTAATCATACATTGTGTTCTACTGATATATATCATCTGTCTTTGATTAATATAAATATTTTTGATTTTATTTCTTACTGTTTATGAAGCGGATGAATTTCATTGGAAGTAGGCCTGGTCACTGAAATATTTACCAATATATATACCTTTCTCTAGTTTATGTTTTGGGCATCTGAATAGAAAGTGCTCAAGGGCTTATTGCAGGAGGTGCCCAACTCTTCTCCGTTCAGCTGTGAGCTGATAAAAACCGCTCAGATGTTTTGTTATGAAATATAAGACTGTCCAAAATTCGATGATGAATGGAATTTTTCAAAACACCTATTAAAACCTTAAAAATTGTAAAGAAAAAAAATAGTAAGGTAGTTTTTTAAAGTATAAATAGATACATTAAATTCACTTGGTAGTTTTTATACGTCTTACAATGTTTTATTAAAAATTAAAATAGTAGTAATATTTTTATTTTTACAATAAATCTGCATTTTATGATAAATTCTCCTTAATTTATATACTTCATTTGCATACCGAAAAAAAATCACCTAATGCTGGTTTTTCTTTTATTAATTTTCTCTATAAATTTTACTGTAATTCAACTGCTTTTAACTACGCCTAAGAATTTCTTATTGGAAATATATTGCGATATTTATAACTTATAACTAACAGCTACAGTCTCATTTGCTTGGTACTTTTGAAAATGGACGGCCCTTAGATATAAGAGAAATGGACAAATATATTTCTGTACCTCGGAGTTACTGGTCACATTTATGTAACTATACTGGAGGGCAGTTTGACCAGATGCCTCTTCCGAATGATAGTGGACTTAGCGTTATTTTAAAAACATGTAACTCCCCTTAAAATTGGTCGAGGACGAAGTTTTCTATACCATTGGGTAAAATAAATAAGTTAAATACAAATGTGCAATAATAGTAAATTGTTAAAAAAAATGGACGATACCTCAGAGCTAGATATTAAAAAAATAATAAAAGAACTTCAGGGGCCCTTCAAGATACAAATACATCGCACAATTTTTTATTTTTCTCTACTTTAGGTAAGTAAGACATAAATAAAATTTTCCAAGCAGTTAAAAAAACATATGGTATTACTTCACTTTATTATGTTAGTTCATAGACTGAAATGTTATTCCTCTTCTCAACTTCAAAAATGGCACTTATGAGATGATGGCTTGTTACAGGATCTTCATAACTTTAACATTTTTTATAAAAATAAATTGATTTTTATATTATTTCATTTTAATAATTTTAAAGAAACAAGAAACGTATGAAGGTATTCCTTTGTTGTATTGTTTTATAATCAGTTGACATCCGCATGATGACATAAAAGGATCAATCTAATTAGGGATTGATAAATTATTTGCAACTTCTATAAATTTGTTTTATTGAAAAGTAGTTTCGAATGTTATACATTCATCCTCAGTTCTAAAAACAAAAAAAAAATCAAAAATAAGCAATTCAAAGTATAGTTTGGTATTATTATACAATATATGTATGTATATATGTATAATAATACCAAACTATATTTTTAATGGCTTATTTTTGAATTTTTTGTGTGTTTTTAGAACTGAGGATGAATGTATAACATTTGAAACTAGTTTTCGATAAAACAAATTTATAGAAGTGGCAAATAATTTAACGATTCCCAATTGTTTTATATGTTTTAATATTTTATATATTTAAAACAAATTCTTACCCAATAGATTTTCAGTTCCTTAAGTCTTGTATTATTTACAGAAGATCCTAAACTATTAGAAATCTATTACGATTCCATCTAATTATCAATCATAAGTTTACTTTGAAAATTCGTAAAACTGACTTTTGTAAGTTTAAGATTACTTTAAGTTGCATCATTGAAGTTAGGAAAAAAATGACTGCCTCATAATCAAAAGATATATCACTTTGGACATAATATATGATCAAGCCTTCTAAAGATAACTCTGGCCACCAAACTCGTTAATCACATTTGGTTTGGAGGTCAATACTTATATTTTTTGTGTAAAAAAAAAAATCCATGTCCTGAATTTATTTATAATTTCCAAGTCAGCTGAAAAATCTTAAACAAGTTGGCTTAGAGTTAAGAATTGCTCATCGCTTGGTGAACTTCACCTTTAAAGTAGAGAGTTAGTGTGTTCAATATTTCGGAAGCCATATCTCATGAAGACTAAGTGCAAGCGATATATCACTGAAGGTAGCCACCACATAAGCACTCTATTTCTGTTTTATTAAAAAATCGCAGAGGGCAGAACATTTTAAGTTGCTCTGTGTGTTTCAATAAGTTTTTAAAGTTATATTAAACTATTGCCTCAAGGAAATAATTTGATCATTTTAAATTAAAAAAAAAAAAAGCGTGAACCATAGAACTCCGTCACAAGGGACGTATTTTAAATTATTTTTAACAGTGACTAAAATACAAAATTTTTAAATGGCGGAAGTGGAAGAAAAAAAGTTAAAACCTCTAAAAGGCACTTCTCTAATACCAACTCAATTTAAACACAAATATTCAACCCTTTAACTAAATTCAGTGGATCTGTATAGAAGCGCAAAACCGCGAAAAAACATTTAAACAGTTCGAAATTTTAACGGAAATTTACTCCCAGTTCTGTACTATTTTTCAGCCTAAAAAATAATCATGCAATCCGAATTTTAACTTATTTGATCTAAAGGGACCGCTGAAAGTGCCTAAATGTAACGGAGAATATATATAAGGCATCCCCGGAACCCTTAAGGCAGTGTTCTATAGTTCATGAGGCGGATTTAAAATGCAGCCCTATCCTCACCTCTGGCACACTTCAATATAGTGCAAAATTCTGATGAAATGAATCTTGATGAAATATCAATACCATAATTAAGACAATGCATATATATATTTTTAAGTTTGGTCATCACTGGATTGATTCTTAATTTTTGATATTTTTATTTTAGGCCCATGAACCATGAATGTTATTCACATCTATTAACATAAAATCATTTATCCAAGGTTAAATTGATTTGTAATTTCGGAAACATTCTGTCAGGTCATCGCTCTTTACGAATAAATATGTTTTAATATTTGATTATTTTTTATTTACTAATTTATCCTTCTTTTTTGGTTAATATTTTATAAAAATTAAGATGAATGAGAAATATAATAAACTTAAAGAGAAATATAGATCCTTAATTATCTACTGCCTTGAGCATTACTAATAATATTGTGTAATAATGACTGAAATCGAAGTGGAAAAACAACAGCAAATTATATTGAATAATGTAATGTAATTAATTGTTTCAAACTTTTTTCCCCCCCCCCTTCCCCTCCCCTCCCCCAACATCATCCTTACTCTTTTTTTGAAATATAATCATTTTCTAAATCATACTACTTGTAGAATATTCCAGATATATCTCATGGTTTTGTGCTATATCTATTAGTTATTTAATGTTTACTTCATTTATATATTTTAACCTGTTAATGTGACTCATTTTCAGATGGAATATTCTTTTTGTCATATTCAGTCATTTCCAATTCTAGCCAGGACTCTCCGTAGGTGTTAGTATTACGTATTAAGGAAATGCGGGGAACAAAATGTTATTTTCTATTACGTTTATTAAAAACTTAAGATATTATTAAAATTAAATATAGATTGCAATAGATGTTCTCGTCGTAATTATTTATTCCAAATTAACATTAAATATTTTTATTTACTTAAGAATACTGATATTTGTTTCAACAAATATGTCTGCTTTCATTAATTTTTCAATATTTAATTGTTCTTCATTCCTGACACTATATGCCGACCCTTTTATTTATTTTTTAAAATAAAATAATTATTATTTTGCGTAATTTGTCCTTAAAAAAATCCTTTGTAGTGGTTAAATTAAAAAAAAGTTACTAGAATTTTTGTTCTTGTTTCAATATATGCGAGATCATAAAAGCTATCTATAGCTGATTAGAATTAAAAATGAAGTAAAAAATGTATAAGAAATATATTTTTTTGTACAAAAACCTTTGACCAAAATAACTGAGGACCTGCTCAACTATGTGCGTAAGTACTGAGTAAAATGCCGATGTACTCTTTCTTAAGATTCAGCATTCACCTAATCACGTAGTGGATCACCTTCTCAGTTGATTCACTTAGAAAGGTGAGTAGGTATTCTGAATGAAATTTGTGGACCACACGCTCCATACACTTAGCAAGTATTCCATTGTGCAACTTATCTATAACATCTAACCGGAGCATCTGCTCAGTTTTTTTTGAGGAATGAGCAAGTCCTCAGTTTTATTCACTTCACTTATAATATTTGCCCATAGTTTATTTTATAAATTCTTTAATATCATGTAACTTTTCCGGTTACATAAACCATCCAGAGGGATCTATTTTTGACAACCTTCACAACCATGTTTTAATCAAACATGTTTGATTCAATAAATATTGGTGCTCCTATAAGGATGGCTGGACATATTGTGAATTTTTATATTTGTGATTTGATTTTTAGTCCAAGATAAATTGTGGTTAGAAGGTGCCCAAGCTTTTTTAACTTTAAACTAACTTTAATAATTTATTACCGCTGTGAATAGTTTTGAGATACCGGTCATGTTTTATACTATAATTGACTATTTCGATCTAAGTTATTGTGTATAAATCACCTTCTAGCAAAATTGGAATTTTTTTTTCTCGTTTTTTTTTGGAGAAAGTGAAGGTAATGGACTTTTGGATTGGCTTACATGCATATTAGGTGACTTCAATATATTTGTAATTATATATATATATATATATATATATATATATATATATATATTTTTTTTTTTTTTTG